>JARHVA010006718.1:225000-415000 GCA_037957365.1 Torreya grandis | reverse complement strand
CAAATCTTCCTAATTCCTCCTCTATTATATTTCAATGGATACTACATCCTCAAACCTATAGGCTAATCATGAGTACTAGGACACCACTTTCCCTATTATTTTAACCAATTATAGATACTACAATGACATATTTAAAGTAATTAAGTAGGTACCCAAGGATTTTGTTGATGCCAATGACTAATTAGCTAAGTATAAGGATGCTCTTTGGTCCTACAAAAGTTTCAAATAACATAGAGCCATAGCCAAATCAAAGTCATTTCCCTAGTTTGACGTAATAGGATATATCTTCCATAAAGCTATCCATGTATAAGACATTGTTAATGAATGGAGGTGCTCACCCACCTCTTGACACTAGATTGTTAATATATCCAAGAATGACTTCAAGGCATATTACTCCCTCTTGGACTTCTCTTTATAATATGATGCAGTGGTAGTGTCAGCCTATATGAACACATAATAAATCTATGACATCCTCCATGATTGGGCTTATATCCCTAATTCCCTGTGGATTACAAGGAAAAGATCAATGCCTACATTATTTTCACCTTTTGAGAGGAGGTATAAGTAAGAATGATCCTACTAAACTAATTACATAGAGACTCATACTACCAACATGTTAATAAGTTGTGGGCTACCCTTCTCCACATGATCCTTAGTCACTAGGACATCCTAGACATTGGAGGGTTCATCAACTTCAATTTGATCTATGTAATTGTAGACTCTCTAAATGGGGATGACTTCTACATGATGTAATTTATGGGATGATCTCATTCGAGTACTCAACCTTTATTTCATGGGTTCTTATTGGCCCAACCATCCACATGGTCTTCTACAAGTTGTATGTCCACTAGTTCCACAATCATGTCTAAGACGTCTATGACCACTTCTACTTAGTGGTCTCGTGGTGATCAATGAAGATCTAATGTCCTAGCTCAAAGATAATTTAGGACTCTATTATACCCATCAAGGACTACTAGCTATAAAAATATGACAAACAAATTTAATTTGTAGGCTTCCTCTTAGACCCCCTATGTTTGCCATATTTTGTACCTAATCACTTAGTATAATATGATATCACTTATCGACTAGTAAATGATATATTTATATTCTATGAACAACATCAGAAGAAGGTATGCTTGTAGATTTTAATCACCATATGGATCCATGTCTATAGGAACATCCCATCAATAAAAAATATGGTAACCAAGCAAGACTCCTTTGTATTGGAAAAATGTAAGATTTGGTAGTACGACCCTAAAGGGTTGATTCAAGCCCATTTAGTGTAATACTCAACTTAGCTCAACATAAACTATAACCATCAAACTAAAGATAATCATGAGATATATTTGAACACCACTAATGACCAGGAAGTGTTACCCTAGATAATAGTGAAGAAGAAGAATAAAGAGAAGAAGGCCAAGGTAAGCTACTCTGTAACTCCTCCATCTCTTTCTTATTCTATGAAGGACCTGACTCTAGTAGATTTTTACATCTCCTAAAGAAAATTGAAGGGCATACCACCACCTTTTACTCATTGAGACCTAGCTCTAGATCCACTTTTACCAATGCTCTAACTCCTCAATCTCTAGCTCTACCTATGCCTCCTCTAATTTATCCTCATGCTCTATTTCCACCTCCTTTGTTAGTGCCAATAACTAGGTCATGATAGATCCAAGCCTAGACTACATGATTCTAGGTAGCCCAATCATAACCCACTCTACCATAAATACCATAACTTTTGAAATTTGATGTGGCTAGTAGTGCAAGAGTGATCCTTGAGTGAGGCACCCATCTAGGTTCCCCTACTCATATCTCCATTTTCTCCCATCTCCCTTCCACCCCTTACTCCTACTTTATTATAAATCCTTTCTCTTGTTCCAAATAGTTCATCTTTGGCCCCTATATTTCCCATTGATTCCCTTCCATCTTTCACCCAAGTACCCTAGCCTTGTTCCTTTTAAGCATCCTCACTTACATATTACCTTTTGCTCCTCCCATCTCATAGCCTAGAGTCCTCTTGGTTCCTCCCTTGGGCATGTCCTCAATAACAAGCATGATTATAGACTTTAGAATCCTACCACCTCTAGTAGGGACCCTCTCATCCTTGACTCCATTTAGCCCAACACTCTACTCTATGGATACAAGTCCTTTGACACCATCCCCTCCATCCCAAGTTGTCCTAATTGAATAGTCAATTGAAACACCTAGACATTACCTAAGAAAGAGGTTGAAGAAGAAACAAAAGGTGAACCATACTCTAGATTCATATTGAAGGCCTTCTACTCCAATCCCACCCCCTCTATAGGTCTTAATATATCCTTTGTCCCTAGTAGTAGAAACGTAGTGATTGGATCCCCCCTCTCTATCTTATCCAAGGATCCACTAACCTTGCCTTTTAACAGCCCATTTCATCCCTAATGTTCCACAACCCATTTTGAGGGGTAATTCCACCTCAAGTAAACATCACTTAGGTATAATATAAAGATAAAATGCTTCAATTGGCATCCCCATTTACTCTCCCTCTTTTCTCTCTCATACCCCATTCACCTCAACTCTTTTACTCTTTCACTCCTTCCACTTCCTCCATATCCCCTCCACCTCATCCTGCACTCTTCACCACCATTTCATTACACCTCCTATACCCCCCACAACTTTAGGGATGTTCTTAA
Source organism: Torreya grandis (assembly GCA_037957365.1). Classification (NCBI taxonomy): domain Eukaryota; kingdom Viridiplantae; phylum Streptophyta; class Pinopsida; order Cupressales; family Taxaceae; genus Torreya; species Torreya grandis. The sequence continues at coordinate 412,331 of JARHVA010006718.1, read as the reverse complement.
GGTCAAATTCACCATAGATGGATGTTCAAGGTGACTTGGATGTACATTAGAGTTTTGAAAAAGCCTTTGGGAGCATGAAGAGGATACTTACTTAGATATTCATCTAGAAGGGGAATCCAGTGATATGATAAACCCATTAGGATCTATTTTCCCACACCACAGTGAAGACTAATACTAGAGAAGATAAGATGGATAAGGACATACTATCCATCCTCTGAGCTAGCCACAACATGTGTGAGAAGCTCTTTGAGGACATGCAGAGCCAAATATGTACTCTTCAAGCTCAAGTGAAAAATATGTTGCTAGTCAAACTAATTGGAAGCTTAAGGATGCCATTTTAGTACTTTTATCAATTTTAGATAAATTAGTGGTGACTTAAGCTAAGATTTATGAAATTATATAAAAAATATAGGATTACATGGGGAGGATCATGGAAATCTATTTGAAGTGTAAGAAGTTACAAGTAATAGTCAACAAGGGCATGTTCTTGGAGCTCAAACTAATGTTAACCTTAGAATTGGGGTTATATCAAACTTATACTAGAACATGAGAGTGATGATGGAGTTACTATCCTTAGCATGCATTTCAATATAGCCCCTAGCATATGGTGAAGAAGATATTTACCTAATTGAGGAGTTTAATATAACTATGTTATTCTACCCAGATTGTACTTTATTTAACTAAGGGAAATTAAAATTCCCCCACATTGAATTTTATTAGGTGATGAGGGATAAAGTGGCCAAGGAAAATAATTAAGGAACTCATGTGGTGTTGTATTTGTCAACTCAATCTAGTATAGACATCAACCAAGTCAATGGAATCCAACCCTCTAGGGAAGCTGCATTCTAAATCTCCCAAAGATTGGTAGCTCAGGCTGAGGTGATATTTAGGGATCCTCCAATGAACTTGTCCAATATGGATAAGGATTGTTACCTCATCCAACCATGCTATAAGTTTGGAGTGCTTAGTCAAAGTAGTTAGGAGATGGCCCCTCTTAGCTACCTATGCATGTTAACTAGTGGTCCCCAAAAGATCTATTTTAGGTTTGTTGAGATTTATTTTGGTTCAAATTTTGAAATATGGTTATAACTATAATGAGTGTCCATCATGTCTTAGGATGTCATCCTCATGATTTTTTGAGGTGAGCCCAATCTTTATCTATTTATAGAGGAACAATTTTGTGCTTTAAAGGTTGACCAAAAAATGCTCAAAAGTGTTGTTGGATTATTAAAAGGATTCCACCTAAATTTACTTATGTATATACTATAATAAAAAACTAGATTGATTATTTTAACAACATTTCACTCTTTTCATGAACACAATCTCTATTTTCTATGAAAGAGTTTCTTCTATGTTTAATTTTCTTTCATCTTCATGTTTAAATGATCAATAGTGCTAGGTTAATTATATTAGGACTTTATCAATTTATGAATGTCATGATTTTGATGTAATTTATTTATTATAATATCTATGTGATTTATTTAATTTCTCTTTTGGTAGTGATAAAAATTCATGTGCCCAACTACAAATTCTCATATGGTATTTATGTGTTTTTCACAATAAATCCCTAGTACTAATCTTTATTAGGAATTCACATCAAAGTCATACTATTGGTTCCCTAAGACTCTTCCCAATATATGTTTTTGGAGGTATAAATTTAGTGAAATTTAGTCTACAATACTATAACTATGGTAGAGTCACTTGGTTCAATGACCATTACATTTATCTCATTTTAGACATAGAGGATTATGTTATTTATCTTAGCCTTCCCTCTCTTTTATGTTATGTTTGTTTAATGGATCTAAAATATCCCTTTTCATATTTTGTTTATAAATAATAATCCCAATACTTAATTATGCATAACTATCACTAACCTATGTGAAGTACATCATATTGAACTTTTGGTGGTAAGAGTGCATCACTTGGAGACTATTCATGCAAACTCAATTTTTGAATTCCAATACCTACAATATTAACTTGGGCTAATATTTGATCAGTCCTAAAATAGAGGATGAAAGTCCATAGTTATCCACACCTTCCCCTTTTTTAGGAATGCCCAATCTCATGGGCATCTTGTGGTAAGGAGCAGATTGGAGTGAATAATAGTTAAAGGTAGAAGGAGGGCCTAAAAATACTTCATCTTTGCTTTGATTTCAATTAATTTTATGAATATGTTGATTTTTGTTTACTATTAATAATGTGCTAACTTTATTTTTATTTTATAACATCCTAGAGATTAGTTCACCTATTAGAAGGGCTAGGTCCCATCGAGGAAGATTGGTAAATTCCTCCTAATTTTCCATAGAAAACCTAGGTTTAGTCAACTTAGATCTACCATGAATCTTGATAACTAATATTTGCAACCTATACTAAAAATGTAGCCTAAGATGGCTTGGTTAGCTAGATTAGCCATTAATGTCATAAGAGTCCTCCATGATCTACCTAGGAACCCTAAGAGGTATCTTCCTCATTTCACCCCTAGTGTAAGATGAGCTATAAAGGAACACATAGCATCCTATAATACTTCCTTGAGACTCTTGAATGTAAAACATGTTAATGTGGCATGTAGGTTATTCCATTTTACTCCAATGGACTCTGCCTATGATTGGTTCTTAAACCTTCTCAAAGACTTTATACCAAGTTGGTACCATTTTAGTTATACTTTCATCACCTAATTTGTCCAAGTAATAAACTTTAACATTATGTACCAATAGTTTTATTGTATCAAGAGAGATCCCAATGAGCCTATTATAAATTTTAATGCTAAGTTCTCAAAGATGTATAGCTAGGTAAACATGCTTTACTAACCCAACCCCCAACTAACACTTGAAATGTAAAATACTATTTTCAAACATTGGATGGCCATATTATTGAGAAGGGATATGAATATAATATAATTATCCTTAGAATATGCAAGTTCTATCAAAGTGAAATGGCAACTAAACACCTAAGGCTACAATATGGCCCCCACTCTTGATATTCTACCATAAATGCCTATATTAAACTTCTTGCCTAAGATTAACTAGAATACACATATACCTTAGTCATTACCTACAATGCATAAAATTGTGTTAGGTTATCCCACTTTCAACCACAAACTAGGTTGCATAAACCTAGGGGGTCCATATTTGATTCCATAGACTCAACATCAAGTGACATTATATATAGCTAACAACACCTAGACCAAACCTTAAGAGTATACTAAACCTGAGCTATATGCCACTCAAAAAATGGTACAAAAGCTAAAAAATACTTCATAGGGCTATAGAGATAGATAGAAAATACTAACATAGAAATATCCAACAATAATTTCATGTACCAAAAGTCAAACAAGAGATACAAGCTCCTTCACTAACCCATATTACCTTCACCCAATAGGCTCCCTAAGATCAATATCATTGAGATATCCTTACCCTATTGGTGTTGAGTGTATAACATAGCAACACGTAGAGAGATATAATTCATGGAGTTTGGTTCTACTTTCAAGATATTCCAAAAGAGAGTGGAAGAATATGAGGTATTCCCAAATCATCCAGAATCCTCCAACTTGGGTAAATCCCCTAATACTAATATGATATTGGAAATCTTGGATTTCCTTAACCAAGAAGAAAACAAGCTATAGGAATTTATTAGTGAGGTGCATGTATTTTATTAGTTCCAAAGGAGAAATTATGCCCTTAGCAGTAGGTAGTAATAACAACCCCTTACTACATAGACCCCTCAAATAATGGTTTAACCCCACCAGACTAGAATTCTAGGAATGACCATCCACGTCTAAGACATCAAGAGCCTAAGACACCTATGGAAACCCCATAATTCTAATGGAAATGAGGTTAAAACATAGTTGAGGATATGAATAAAATCAAGGATAACATTACCCTTCATGAACTTTCCCTAATCAAAGAACAACATCAACTTTTGTTAAATTCCTTGACTCAAAAGATGACCCCATAGACCTAGCCAAAGCTGAGAGCAACACACACCAATGTGCTTATTCATAATAATAAGATGGAATTTCCCATATTTCTTTTAAACATTTAGTTGTTTGGAAAGAATCTGCATAACCTCTTGTTATATTTTTAATCCTCAACCAATGTGATGTTGACATGTGTATGTAAGAAACTCAGTCTAGACCCCATAAAATAAGATAAGGTAGTGGTCCAGTTAGACAAGTTAGAGGTGAAAATGATAGGCAAGTTTTTGAACATCCACATCTAGTTAAAATTTGAACATAGAATTCAATAAGTTATAGGTATTCAAGTGGTTGACATCTAATAATCCTATGGTATGTTCCTCAATAGAGATTGGTCCAAATCCTTAAATGGGTATATGGCCATAGATTTATACCATATGTGGTTATCATGGAGAAGAGTATCCAATCAAATATGAGTGTACATGGAACCATGCATGATCACTAAATATAACACTATTAATGAGAAGATAAACTTGGTTTCCTTAAACCTAGGCATCTACAAGCTAAGCACCAAGCCTCCAAAAAACCAAACTAGTCACATCCCAAGTCTACTTGGTTTATGGTGTTTTTATATATATGGAGCTTATTCCAAACAAGGTAGTGGGTCTAGAATTTTACCTATAGATCCCTTAGGTATAAAACATATAACATCCTATAGGCTATAGATCCCTTACATGAATAACTCAGTGGAATACAAATCTCTAATCTTGGGCTTATAATTTACATTAATACATAAGGCTAATGAATTAAGAGTATTCAACGAATCTAAACTAGTAATCAACCATATCAAAAATAAATTTTAATTCAAATTATCATATCTCATAAGGTATAAACACATAGCTTAGAACCTAATTGAAATGTTTAATGAATTTAATAACATCCATATTCCCCAAGAAGGAAACTAGGTAATAGACTCATTAGCATCGATTGAGACGAACTTAACCCCTATAGATGATACTAATCTATAAGGTTTTTCTATGTAATTCATTTCTTATCCTTCTATATTGAATAACATAAGTAACTTCTATATCTCTAAAGACAACTAATAAATTATCTAGTTCTTTGGAAACAAAGGGATATTCAAGGCCCAAATCATAGATAAAAAGGATATGACAACCTTGGGACTAGTTTGGATAAGGATGGGATCTTAAACATTTATGGGAACTAGATCCTTAAGGAAATTACTTCACTATAAAGAGAATTTGATGCCTTATCCCTAACCTTCTATTCTAAAGGGCCTAAGTTCAAATACTAGAAGTGTTGACTCATTAATCTTAGCCCAGTGGAGAATCCCCAAATAGTTGATGTGGGTTTGGACTAAATGGACCACAAATTGGAATATCTATGGAGATTATTGCTAAGGTACAAAGATGTAATTAACTAGGCCTATGGAGACCTTAATGTCTTTTACCTAAGAGTAATTACTCACACCATCCCCTTGAAACTTGAAAAAAAATCCCTTCAAATAGAGATAGAGGTTAGTTAACCCAATCCTTGAGGCCTTGATTCACAAGTAAGTTCACAAATTTCTCTTTATAGGGATAATTTTCTCGGTATACCACTCCACTTAGGCGGATAACTTGGTCCTAGTGTGGAAGAAGAATGGTGAAATCTACCTTTACATTAACTTATGTAATTTGATATGGACCTCAAATAAACATAACTACCCATTGCCCTCACTAGATCAAGTGATCCAAATGGTGAGCAGGTCATAGATGATATCCTTCATGGATGGTTTCTCTAGCTATAATAGGTCTTGGTTAACCCATGAGATAGAAATAAGATAATTTTCATAACCAAGTGGGGCATTTTCACTTACAGATGAATGCTTTTTAGGTTAACCAACATTGGTACAATATTTCAAAAGGTAATGGACTTCACCTTTGAGGGTCTAATATGTAAGTGAATAATAATATATATGGGTGACCTAACTATGTTCTCTAGATATAGGTCAAATCATCTCCACCACCTGGAAAGAGTATTTGAAAGATGTAGAAGATATAGTATCTACTTAAAACCAAATAAGAGTATGTTCAATGTCACTAAAGGTAAGAATATCTATCACATTATTATAAATTAAGATATTGCTATCAACCCTAAATGTTAGATAGAATTTCTCAACTACCTTTACCTAGTAAATAAAAAAATTAAAATATTTCTTTATGAAAATCAACTTTGTGCATAAGTTTATTTATGTATTTGATAAAATAGTGAAGCCTTTGAATGCAATGTTGAAATAGGATGCTAAAGTGGAGTGGGAAGAGGAATCAAGGAAATATTTCTAGGATATCAAAGACACTATCATGCAATCCCAAATCTTTATCATCGTAGATTATATGTAAGATTTCTATGTTTAACCTTTTGCCTTAGAGTATACCATTACTATTTGCCTCACCCAAAGGTTATAAGGATAAGAACACCCCATGTATTTTATGACCACTAATCTTAAAGATGTTGAACTTTGGAATTCTACCATAGACAAGCATGCCTTTGCCCTAGTCAAGGCAGTGAATAAATTTAGGCATTACATCCTCCAAAATATAATACATGTCATTATCCTAGACCTAACTATAAATCAAATACTAGGGTACAATGAGATAATCAAAAGGAGAGGTTGATGGATGAAAAATTTATAGGAGCATGACTTGGAAATCAAGCTGGCCAAATTAGTTAGGGGATGAGGCCTCACCAAGATAATCATAGAGATACACCCAAAAACCATGATACCCTAGGTGGACCAATAAAGGGTGTGACTTTCAAACTGGTATGGCCTAATCATGCACTTTTTACTTTATGGAAGTGCACCCTTGGGACTCAACCATACATAGAAAAGATCCCTCTAGTTGAAAGTTATGCATTATATGTTAAATAGAAGAGTTCTCTTAAGAATAAATGATGAAGGAATCTACCTCTAATGTTTATTAGAAGAGGATTAGGACATAATGGAAAGTTTACATGAAAAAATAGGATCTATCCATCATGTGGCAAATGTTATGGCTCACAAAGTTCTCTAAGCAAATTACTATTGACCCATGTTATTTAGATATGTTTACACTCATGTTCATTTATATCACCAATGCCAAACTTTTATTGAAAGTTAAATACATGTTTTAATGTCAATACAACCTATTTTAGAGTTTGTGCCATTCACATGATGGGGCTAGATTTCATGGGGGTGATTAACCCTAATTCACCATTTGGTCATAAATTTGTCTTCACATGCACTGACCATTACACTAGATCGTCTGAGATAGTTGTAACCAAAAGGAACACCACTTTTGAAGTCATCAAGCTTTTGGCAAATACCATAGTCACCTATTTTTGGGTCCATATTTCTTTAGTATGTGATAATGGCCTCACCTTTCAATCCATAGAATTTGAAGATTGGGCCTATTATAATGAAATCACACTAAAGTTCTCATCTAATCAATACATGTAAGGGAATAGATTTGTGTACTCTAGCAATAAAAAATTATTCAATTCCATAAATAAATATGCCATATAAACTCCCTAAGAATAACACTCATTGTTAAAATCTACCTTATGGGCATACCACACTAGGTATAAATAAGACCTTAAAATCTCTCCTTTTCTTCTCATCTACAAATTAGAGCTAATCATGCTAGTCACTCTCAAAATGCTTATTTATAAACTCATGTAATAATTTATGGAGCCAAATGACAAAGTGAATTCTAGACTCTTAGACCTCATTTAATTAGAAGAAACCTAGGATTAAGCTTTGTTGATCTTTAACAATCATCAAGACAAAGTCAAGAGGTGGTTTGATAAGAGGGAAAAGCTCAAGACTTTCAAAATCTTGGACCTAGTCCTAATTTGGGACAAGGCCCATGAAAATAAGGGACAACATTCAAAATATTACCCCCTCTAGATTGGTCTATATTATATGGCCAAAATATTGGGAAAAAACACCTTTTGTTTTAAGGATATAGAGGGGAATGGCTTATTACTTACAGTAAATAGATAGTTCTTGAGAAATTTTTCTCGATTGTCCCCTCTAAAGTGGTTTCAGAGTAATCTAATTAAGAGATAGTAATTTATATATTAAAAATATTTTATTTATTCATTGTTTGATTTTTTTCATGTGTTTGTTTCTATTGTGTGTTTTTCTTTGTGTTGTGTTCTGCTCCTTTATCCCCTTCTTTATTTTGCATTGTTCCATTGATGCCCATCCCTTATTATCAAATACTTTAGTGGTGGCCAAATCCCTAAAGGATTTATAAGAAATAGGAAAACCTTGGTTGAAAACTTTGATCTAAATGATTCCAAGATAGTAATCTAAACTTATGACATCTTAATTTAAGAGGCCAATGATTCTAAGAGAAACAAGTGGATTTTAGAATAGCCTACACCCTAGTATGGACAAAAATCCATGCTTAAAATAATAGATATAGAATATATTAGATTATTCAAGTTGATCAAGGACTGGATAACTATTTAGAACTTCCCCATTATCTATTCACCCATGGCTTGGTCCTGAACCTTCAATGGATAAGACTAACAGTTAATAATCTCTTCTTAGAGAACTTAGAAATAATAATTAAAACATGTAGAATCTAAATTCTTAGTCTACCTTAAAAGGTCTATATAGACAATATCCATTACAAACTTGTTGGCTTGGCTGGTAGTGGAATAAGGCCATGAATAGGACTAGTGGCATCTTTATTAGGGATATAGATGCCCATCTAGAAATAGATCAATGCCCTCATCATTCCTCCAAGCCATCAAGCCAATTATTCCTTGAAAGAAGTCTAATAACCAATATATCCCTGATTACTTGAAGGTAATCCAAGAATGAGTTAAAAAATGAAAAAAAAAATGCTTTTCACACAAATTGGTGGTTATTTATGCATGGATGCTCACTATGTTATTTTCTATTGAGAGACTTTGGTGCCTCACTTTTTTAATGGAGAATAAAGACACCCTTACAATCTTTGTATGAAGTAAGGAAAGAATAATAAATTGGTTAGGTTATAAGTGTATCTCATCAATTTCCTCATGGAAGTCCTTATTTATTGTGGCCAGCATGCCCCCTTTTCTCTAAAATGGGGGACCCCTCTAAAAATTTAACAAATTAAAGCTTAAGTGTTATTTATTTTGTTCTTATTAGTGATACCTACTCAAATTTTTAGAATATACACCATCTTATTTTCTTCAAATAGTAACAAACCTCTTTTAATTTATACAAAAAAACTAAGTAATTTTTGTTATATTTTAGTATATCATGGTGTATACACCCAAATTCACTCATTTCATTATTTTTTAATAATAATATTATTAGTTGACACTAATTATTCTTATCTAATTTAACTTGCTAATTTATCCACTTACTAGTCACTTATCTAATATCACCCTCTTCATTCCTCTCTACTTACTAACCTTATTCTATCTCACCTCTTCATTAATTTATCTAATCATGTATTATATCATCCTAATCCCACCTACCTATTATTTATGAATTTTAAATTCCCAATGACCTACCTACTAGCCTATTCCTGGGCTATCCTACACCCCTAGTCCTTAGTCTCTAATTACTCCATATCTAACCTCATTCTAATCACCATTAGTCCCTAGGAACGATTCAAGAACCCTAAAAATATATAGCCTTCCCTATTATAACCTCTTCTCTCTAAAATCTTCTCAATCTAGAGGCTTCCAAGGAATTTTAGATTCCTTGGATAATCCTTAACCCTTGATATCCCCAAAACTAGGTGTAAATATCCATCATTGATCCCTCCCTCCTTATATTTAAACAAGGTAACTCCTCTATTGGAGCTAATTATAATCTTCATAGCAAATCCATGTCAATGTAATTCTTCATCAACAAACCTTTGATTAAGCATCCATGTCAAAAATTAGAGTCAAGGTAATCCATATCCCAATCCTCTTATTTTAATTCTATTTAATCAAGGTGTACATCATTTAGCTTTAGAATTGTAATGTTATTTTAAATTATGAATTCATTGGTTGGCGTTAGGTTCTAATAGCTTTATTACTTTAACTATTAGTTTGATCTTTGTGTTTGAATTTACATTGTTAAATCCATATAGATCTTAAATTTCATCTACATTTTGGAAACCATGGTGGGACCATCCTTCCTAAATTAATCATTTTTGCTTATTAGCGGTGTTTTTCTAGCTTTCAAGTTTGATCAATCAAGAAAAATATAATTTTTTTGAATTTTTTCATGCACAAGTGGAAGTTTTAACTTTAAACTGGTATTAGTGACTTTATAATCACAATTTTGCCTCATGATTCATGACCTTATGCTAAATATTTGATCTAACTACTAGTCATTTGACTAACTATGTTAGGTTTTGACCCTTCAACAAAACCACAACTCATGAATTATGATCTTATCTAGAGAGTTATAATTTTTCTTATAAAGATGTGATTTTGTCTTAGTGCTAATATTCTATTTTTTAGGATCATCATAATAATGTGAATTCAAAAATCATGGTTTTGACTTGAAAATAGTGGTTTTTCCCTATTGAGTTATGATTTTGTAGATTTTAATAAAATCCCTAATAGTTGGTTACCCTATAACCTATAGTATTTTACCTTGATATCTTCTATTTTTAAGAAACTAATCATCATATAATCTAACTTGTAATACCTTTTTGCCTATATATTTTTGGATTTTTAAAGCATATATATTTTTCCTAACCAAGTTTCTAGAGAGGGGATTCTATTTTGTGTGGTTAAATGGGTTTTTGGGGTCAACAAGAACAAGGAATAGTAGGGAGGATCTTCCAAAGACAAGGCAAACACATAGCCCTTTTAACTTTTCCATCATCAATAAAACCATAAATCATAGAATTTTGAGAGTCATGATTTTTCCTTCCTATAAAACTTTGCCATTTTATACTTTTATTCAATCCATATATAGATCTTATAGGATAAATTTATGATAAATAATCTAATTAATACCTTCTCTATTCTTTAGATTAATCAGATTTTTGAATCATTTTGATAATAATTTTGAGTATTCATCTTGAAATTTTGATATATCTTAATCGTGTTTCAATATGTCATAGCCATATATATATATACATCTTTGACATCTAAATAATAAATCATAATTTGTATATATATATTTTTGGGTTAAATAGTAAAATTCTGAGGTTTTATAGTTTATCATAAAATTGCAACTATCAATTTGTAGCTAATAGTTATTTTGGCATTTTCAATCATAGTTTTGTATAGCTAGTCACAGTTTTGTAGTTGACTATCATGCTTAAGATAAATATTACAAAATAACAACTTGAGATCGACAATTTTTCACTATAGTTGTGGTTTTGTATTTTTTGGTTATGATTTTACACTGTGTATTTGTAATTTTGTATTAAATTTTGCATTTAATTTTGTCCTTTTTGAGTGCATTTTTGAGTCATTTTCGATGAATTTTGAGTCATTTTTGATGAATTTTGAGTAATTATGGGCTTCCTGAAAATCCCAAAATACCTCAGGCATTAGGGGATCTACCCCAAGACCCATATTTATACCATGAAAAGGAACACTCTAGGGGCACTACCCCTTGACCCAACTAGGGGCTACCACCCTCAGACCTTGCATCATGGCTCACTCATCCCAAAGAAATTATAAAGCAAAATTATGACTTTTTAGGGTGCTTTTCTTAAGTCATGTTAGAATAACACTTTGCTTTATATAGGGGTAAATCTAGTGGTTATTTTATTTTGATAACATAATCCTTTATAGGTATTATTTTGGTCTAACATTTTGACTTGTAGGTTACCCCTCAAGATTGTTAAATCAAACTACTAATCCTTATCTCACAGGTTACCTCTTTTGATTGTCAAAGTCAAACTACTAATTGTGTACTTCCAGGTCACTTATCAAAGATGCCCTTTGGTATTTTTAAAATCATTTTAATCATATTGTTTATATATATATATATATATATATATATATATATATATATATATATATCATTTTATCTTTTATATTCTTGCTTCTTATATATATCATACATTTAATCTTAATTGGTTAATTAATGTTTTGTCTACCTATTTGTGTCCCAAGAGCTATGGTTGGTGTATGCTTTCCCCCTTATGTTCTTGTGATGATTTTTGGGGGATCAAAAACCACCTATAAACCCCATTTCCTTTTTATTTTTCTAAGGAGCCAATGACCATGGATTTCATCACTATGTACTAACCAAACTTCATGTTCTAGTGGAGTCTAAAAATTAGGACACCTATCATTACGCACCTAAGTGGAATTCCCCATAAAGGGTTCCATGGAGTGAGGTTTAGGTGGGCTCTAAGATATATGGTGCTAAAATATCTTCCTACACAGACTTGGGCCCCATTGTACCTTCATGTATATAATGGATTCACCTAGAACCTTTTGTGTATACCTAGATTAGGAGCCTTCAGCCATAATAGGTGTACTACTGCATGAGTCAATATCAACTCTAAAATATCCATTAAGTGTGAGTGAGGTTGATAGGGTTTAGTTGATACCATAATGGGTTACCATCCTATAACCTCACCTATGAAGACATTAGATGTTATGAGCATCGGGTTACACACCCCTATCAGTTGACTAATTTAGGATTTGTAATTATGTGTGTTGTTTGGGTGTTTTTTTAGACATGTATTTTTTATGTAGTGAGTCAACCTTTAACCAAGCCTATATTCATCCATATAGGTCTTTTCATAACCCATTTATCATTATTTTTTATATATCATCTATATCTTTATCTCATCATTATATCTTGTACATCCTTATCAACCTATCATTGTACATATTGTATTTATATATCCTTCTCTTCAACCTATCCCATCTCCCATCTTTTCTTTGCCCCATCCTAGTATAATTATATCTATTATTCATTTGTTATCCCCCTAGCACCTACTTATTAACTTATTATCCTTGTCATCATCCCCTTGCACATATTATTCTTTTGTACATCCATCATTTTCACCCATCATTAGTCATTATCATCTTATAAATCCTTGTCTTACCCTCTAGTATATTATATTTATTCTCTTTTACATATTTATAGTCACATATTACCAATAGAATCACCCATAAACACATCTCCATCACCTATATCCTATCTTGTACATAATTTTTTCTCTGGTACATCCTTATAGTCATATCATATAATTATCTCACTCATCATTATTCATACCCCATAAAACATCCTAATCACATTTAGTATTATCATTCGTATCTTATCCTACACTCACATCTTATCATAATCAACCTTTTGTCTTGACCTTGCCTTAGCCTAGTCACCTCATCACCCATCTAGTCTAACCCCATCTTATCCTATCCTAGTTGGCTCTTTAGGTTATATACAACTCCAATATATCCCCATCTCATTTACACTACCCCTAATCAACTTCATCAACATTTATCATTATATTTGTCCTTATTTCATTATCCTATCACCTTAATCACATAACATCAACCCATATTGAGAAAATTAGTCCAATGTTTTGAGTAAGTCCTTTTGTTACCCACCCACATCATCCTAATCTACTATAACTCATCATTTGGTTATATTACATACATTGGATGATATTTTACTAGTATCTTATTACTATATTAGTCTCAATCTAGCAAAACCATCCTTATCAATCTAATCATCTCTAATCCAATAATCTTTTTTATTCATAACCAACACCCATAATATCATCATCTTGCTATTTTGAATCTAGGCACCCATAAAATCCTCAATCTTTTTGCTAGCTTGAAAACTAGGCATTATTGATAGATTATTAGCACCTATTTAACTATTGGTCTAAAATCTAATCCTTGTTCCATATCATCTTTATCACATTTCATCCATATCATTATCATCAACACCTATCACATTAGCTTGGTAGTTTGGACCTACTTTGTTTAATAAATAATTTCTAATCATTTATCTACCTCTACACCAACCCCATTATCATCCAAATTTTATTAACTATTCTCATGGATTTAGACTAGGTTCTTGTAGACCAATACATCTTGGCCAATAAAGATGAAGTCTTTTTGTAAGCTATAGAAATGGGTGTTCACTTACCTTCTAAACTTGATCTCATTTTTCCAAAACCACCAAATGACATCCTTACCCATCTATAACCCCTTAACTCATCAAAAATATTATCAACATTCCTTGATGTGATCACCCTCATAAATCAATACATCTCAAAAAATAAAGATGAATTCATCTTGTGGCTATGGAATATGGGTGCTCATTTTCTTGATGATTTTGACCCCATAAGCCTAAAATCACCTCCAAATAAGTCCACCATCAACCCCTATCTCCTTCACTATTCTCTATCCCTATCCAAATCCCCTTATCCCTATTCCATAATTTTTCATAGTCAAACTTTCCATCTAACCATCATAATCCATCACCCCTACCTCATATTCCTAGTAAGGGAAATGCCAACACGTTAACCTCATCATCCCCCAATAACATGACATCATCATTACATTATTCTAATTCCAACACTTCCAAATCTAATGCTTAGTCCAAAAAAGCCCCCCATCATTTATCAACCACCACCATGAAGCTAGACCCCACTTTTATAAAACAATACATAACTACCAATAAGGATGAGATCTTATTTTAGTTCCTTATGATGGGTGTACCACTTCAAAAAGGTGTTGACACCCTTTGACTCATTTCACCTATAGTACAAATCCCTTCATATGAGTCTCATATGTATCCTCCATCCCTTATTCATAACCCATCATCATCCACCCTTTCCTCTACTAGCAAAGGGAATCCCATCTTGGCCACCTCATCTATTACCAGACCATCCACCCAATCACATCAATAATCATTTGATCTAAAGTCAAATGCTTCTACATCTAAGTTACAAGGTGAAGTGGGTCCTTATACTTCCCTTCTTATATCCTTCAAATCTCTTTTGAAATAACTTGTTTCCATTAACATGGTGGTCTACCCACCCATATGACTTCTTGAACCTACCAAGCCTAATTCCTCCTAATATAAAGTAAATTGATACTATATATATCATCAAACCTAGGGGCACTCTATTAAATGATGTCAATTTTTTTGAGATTATGTTTAAGACCTCATCAACAATGGTGATATATTAATTTAGGATGAAGCAAATGAGTCTATTTCCCTAGGTGAACAAGAAGAGGAATGCAAAGATTCTATTCTTGATCATAATCAAGCCTTTATCCCCCATCATCAACCAATCCTCCATCAAACACAAATCCATTCCCCATTAGCCTAGTCCTCTTATATCCCATAATTCCTTTTATGGGCCTATCTTTTCTCAATCCATTATTCATCCATCAACTCCCTCTCACCCATCACATACAACACCCCACATTGAGAGGATAATTATATACAATCATTCTCCTTCTAGAAGCATAAATTCATGTACACCACAATCAACATTGAAGCCATTTGCATAAGGATCATATGCTACACTAGTATCTAAATCATATTCCTCCTAAAAAACATCATCCCTTATCGATATTACAATAGACACTAATAATGTTGATCTTATTGAGGATACCTATAGTAAAAATACCTCCAATCCATCTATAGGCATACCTTTGGATCCCTATCAGGATGATGAAGTCATAACCTAGTTTTTACAAGCTTTATCTATTAAACATAGTCAAAGTGGATTTGATCCCACCTTGGATGCATGTCTTAGTGATCTTTTTAAGATTATTAAGGACATTTTCTTTGATGTTAAGGTTAGGCCTCCTAGTAACCTTTATGAGGACCATGCTTCCCATTATACCCTTAATCTATCACACAACATTAATCATCAACATCACCTCCCTAATCTCTATATCCCACTCCATGAAGGGAATGAATAGTAACATACATTTTTGGATTCCCCTCTGCATTCAACATCATGTGCCACAAATCATAAGGTCTAAGAACCTATTTCAAAAGTGATAAACCATAATCAAGTAATCTTTGATCCCATTATTTAAAGTAAAACAAAGTCAAATCATCAGCCTAATCCAAAAAATTCTTCCCCTAGTTAAGCCCAAAATTAGGCACTAGGGGACCATCTAAATCACAATCATTTATCCAATCAAAAATCAATTTCCTCTAGTCAAGCCCAAAATCAGGCACTAAGGGGTAGTCAATATTAAATCCAATCAAAAATTAAAGTCATAAATAATAAGGCCAACCATCCTCTTAATACTTTGATCAAATAATTAGACAAATAAAAGGTAGTGGATCCCTTAATCTCATTGCACCAATATAAATAATTCCCTCCACCATATCCAATGGTATATGAAACTATTGAACCCCATTTCTACTCCCCATCCCACCATATCATCCATCATAATCATATCCCTCCTTCACATCCTATATTACATCATCCTAATCATGATAGGCTCCCATCCATACCACTTCTCAAATCATTGGGTAGCATTGTCCCTCATAGGGGTTAAAAAGACACCAGGTCAAAACATCTAGAGTACATTAAATAAAAAATTAATAAAGGCCACCAAGACACAGTCTTAGCATCTTATATGTCTAGGAAATGTGTTGCATAAAATATCCATAAAATGTCTACATATAGCATCTTGTACCCACATATAATAAATTGAGATGGCTAAATAATAATAATAATAATAATAATAATAATAATAATAATAATAATAATAATAATAATAATAATAATAATAATCTATTATTTATCCAATGGTGAAAACTAGTCTTTTGGCACCTTGGGCAAGTACCATGATGAAAAATGATTTCCACCATCATGGTAAAATAATCTATTGTTTACATTGTACCTCAACACTTGGGGGCATAATCCATCACCTTCATCTATAAAGTAACATCCCATTCTTGTCAATATTATCCATCTCATCCTTATCTATCTACCATCATATCTTTCAACCTATTATATCCCATTCCTTCCAATCTTGACCTTCATAAGTAAGTAGAAGGTATATTGAGAATTATTTTGAAATCATCTCAACATATACTCTAATTGACACTCAGGCAACTAGACATCTGATTCCTTCACTATGTTATCATTAGATATCCCTAGTCCATTCTTCATTGGTCCTCATCTCTTCATCCCCATCATCCTCATCCTTTTATCATCCCATTCATCCTCAACTAGCTTGCTAGGCTTGGAACTCCCTTTGATAGTAACCTTATTTGTGTAGTGTACATACATATTCCAAAAACCCTAAAAATCATAAAATCCAAAAAGACAAAAATAGTCTGTGGTGTCTTATCTTATGCCTAATCTCCTAGTCACATCCACCTCCATCTATCTCATATTTTCCCATATTTAGATGCCACATTCCATATTAGAGCCAAATCATAGTGGCCACCCATCTCCCCATATCTTCTTTATCATTTTGACTAAGTGTGATTAACATGCATTACCTTGTCAAAGATTTTAATCTGACACCCATCACTTCCCTATCAATTCCTTTTAATATGTAGCACCCATCCAATCCCTATTTTTCTAGTATGTAAGGTACTTGATCCCATAACTCTCCTTATCATAACCTCTTCATACTTACACCCATCAAATCCCTCCTTTGATAGTATGAAAGGCATTTGATCCCATCATTATCTCCCCTTATTTCTAGAATGAACTCTTACAAGGCATTGTTTATTCATCACTTTTCTAAACCACCTTCCTTGGCCACTTTTTGATCCAAATTCTATACTAAATAATTATTCAAATAACTTATCCCATCTTCCATCCTTCTAGCCTCAACTAATGGAAACATCTTAGCCTAATCCTAATCATGATCATCTTATCTAAAATCCAAGTCTATCCTAAGATCCCAATCATCATCATGATCATCATAGTCTATCCCATTACCCATCACTCATCCCATCCTTAGATAATACATTGTGACACTACATGTAGATATTTGTGTGTGTTACCTATTTTTTTTGCTTGTCATATTTGAATATCTTATATATATCTTATTTGTCTTATGTTTTTTTTCATTATATCTCTTTTTGTCTATTGGGTAATTAATTAGGATTCTATGAAGACACCAAAAGTTCCCTTGAGGATGAAAAGTTTGCTATTTTCCCACACACCTTGGCACAATATCATCTTGGTCATCATTATATCATGGGGTGTATTATCAAGTTATATATTTATCAAATTTCTTAGACCATGATGAGCAATATGACATTGTGATGGCTTGATCACCTATAATCTCATCATTTATCATCCTCATCTTCATACTATAATAAATAATATTTATTTCCCATCACTAATATAATCTTATCAACTCCTCTAAATAACATTCAATATTTTATCTTCACATGAGACATATCCTTCAATCACTAACAAGTCTAATCATCCACTTTATCCTCATATTATAGTCAAAACTACATCATCTTTAGGTCTTTTTAGACTATGTAAACAACACTTGGTCACTTTTCAATGCCTAAAGATAACTTATCCATAATATTATCTATTTTTACTTTGCACATGTCCTTATTAGGCACATCATCATTAATCACATTATGGGTCATTAATTTAATGTAATGCAGTCTAATTATTTTCCCCTAATTTTTGGTCACTCAATCATATCAATTTTTATCTATCATCATGTTCATCATCCTCAATAGAATTTAGATTTGAGCTACACCCATTATTAATCTTATAGAATCCTTTATTATGCTAGCATATCACTCTCGACTTCATGTATTCTTACTTTGGATATGTCTAAATATTATGGCCTTTTATCCTATCATCATAATGTTAGAGTTGATTCCCCCTTGGGATGTTTTGATAATCATAACAAAGTCATCTCTACTCCCTATGCATATGTCCTTGTCAAAGGGCATCAACAATATGTATCTCATTACTTAAGTCAAATTCTATTTCATCATTTATCTCACATCTAAAATCCCATACCATTATCTATCCATATCATCCTTCCCATTGTTTCTTCTTTCGAGTGGACATCCATCTCATTCTTCTCCACATGTCCTCATGAGTGGGAATCATAGTCACTGATATCACTTCCCCAAACATCATATGCTAACATTCATCCATGAAATGGTTTTTATTTTAAGTACCATTACTCCTTCCACTTCACTCCACTTGAAATTCCCTTTGAAATGGGGGCAAAATGTATACACCTAAATTCACTTGCTTCATTAATTATCACTAATATTATTAATAAATGACACTAATTCCTCTTAAATAATTTATCACACTAATTTTTATAGTTCCTAATAAATTATGTAAAATACCTTTCTTCATTCCTCTCAACTTACTTACCTTATTTTATCTCACCTCTTCATTAAATTCTCTAATCATGTCTTATCTCATCCTAATCCCACTTGCCTATTATTTGGGAATTTTAAACTCCCAATGTCCCACCTACTAGTGTATTCCTAGTCTATCCTACACCCCTTGTCCCTAATCGCTATCTAACCTCATTATAATCACCATTGGTCCATTAAAAGGATTCCATAACCCTCCAAATCTAGAACCTTCCCTATTATAACCCCTTGTCTCTAGAAGCTTCTAAATCTAAAGGTTTCTAAGGAATTTTAAATTACTTGGATAATCCTCAACCCCTGATCTCCCCAAAACCAAGTTTGATTATCCACCATTGATCCCTCCCTCCTTATAATATTTAAATAAGGCCATTCCTCCATTGGATCTAATATAATCCTCATAGCATATCCATGCCAATCTAATTCTTCATCAACAATCCTTTGATAAATCATCCATGTCAAAAATCTAAGCCAAGGTAATCCATATCCTAATCCTCTTAACTTAATTCTATTTAATCATGGTGTAGAGTATTTAGCTTTACAATTGTATTATTTTTTTGAATTTTGAATTTTGAATTCATTAGTTAGATTTAGGTTCTAATAGTTCTATCACTTTACCTATTAGTTTGATCTTTGGGTTTGAATTGACATTTTTCATTCCATATAGAGCTCAAATTTCATCTACACATGACATTAACATTATAGGTTGATTTTCACTTTGGTTTACCAGAGTTTATTTCCCTTCCTAGAGAAACAAACCCATTATCTTTAGTGGAAAATCAAGTTCTTTGTATCTGATAGGTAAGCTTAATATATCATTTTTATTTTTATCTTTCTTACTTCATTGTTTTGTGAATCTCATAGAGTGACTAGTCCCCTAGACCTATTAGAGATGTAAGATCCATATTGGACGTAGAATGGATCTTGGTAAAACCATGAAATGTATTAGATGAACACATGTGTGAAGTGTACGATTTTTTATTTTTTATGTATTTAACCTTGTAATCTTAATCAAGCAATATAAGAGTGAAAAGAGTTTTTATTTTTGTATCTTGAAAGGATGAAATGTGAAGAGATAACAAAATAATAAATGACTATATATAGCACTTTGATGTAATATAATCTAGTTTGATATGTTGATAGAGATTTACATAATCATTTTTTTTTAAATTTTACTTATATTATTTTATGTATGGTTTATGCATAGTGAGTACTTTGTTTTACTCTAATCTATTATTAAATGCAATACTAGTTATGGTCCAACTTCTATTAGTATCTATTTATTATCTCTTAGGTGCATCTTGGTACATATTGGATGGATGTTAATATTTTTGTATCTTCTACACCTATTGGTACTCTCCTTTACACAAACTACCCCTGTAATTAATATTTTCTAGATTATTTCATGGAAATTCTACTAATAATGGTATGGTGAGCATGGAACTATTTGGATGAAATATGCTGAGATGGTTTCTAGAGAAGAGAGATGTATAAATATGTCTAGATGAAATAATTCAAAATTTTATAGAGGAAGAAGAATGAAAAGTCAAAAAAATTACAAAGGATTTTATCAAAGAATACCTCTATGGAAAAATCTATGAATTTTTTTGGGGAAGATTTCCTAGATTGTTAAATGTATGGCTAGTTAGATTAGAATAATACTACTTTATTCTAAGGAAAAAATAATTTATAATATAAACTAAGGAAAAAATAAAAATATTGTGCCACTTAGATACTGATTGGTTTCAAATAGTAGATTATTGGTTGTAGACTACAATCAAAGGCTATATTACTGACTTCACAATATAAAGATACATAACATTTTGAGACTGTGAAAGATCAATTTGTCTAAGGAATCAGAGGAAAATTTTTATAGTGATTACCTTTGCTGATAAATATGTTAGTTGTGAAAAAGACATGGTGCCTACTCCATATAACATGGGTTAGTCACTTCAAGCACTATGGGAGTGTTTGCAAGAGAAAGTTAATGATGAAGAGCAAAATAAAAGGAATTTGAACCTGATCCCAAAAAATGAAAGGTGAAAAGACTAAAATCAAGAAGAAAAGTTTTGGACTTTAAAGGGGACTACAATAATGAGTAAGATGTAATAAGACAAATAACTCTAGGTAACTATGAATAAGACTAGTAATAGAGAAGAAATTACTGAGTTTGAGATAGACAATAAAAATATGTTAGAGAAGAGAGGTTGTTGAGAGAAGAGTGGAAATTAATAAAAGAAGAGGGTATACATAATATGAGAAAGGTACCAATGAGAAAGAGGATGATGGAAGTAGTGATGTTGAGGTAGATCAGTTATGAAGTAGAGGTAGATCATAGTTAAGGGAGGGGTTTTTAGCTAGAACCAGGAATGAATATTCTTTGAAAAATGTTAAAATTAAAAGTAGTAATATTAAAGGTTCAAGTTATAATATAGAATAAGTTATAAATAAACATAATTAATTCTAAGGATACACATCCGCCAAGCCTACTTTATTTATAGAAGGTAGAGATAGTATAGAGAGAAGCTAATTGAAGTTCATTTGATTCATTTAATGACAAGTTTAGAAGGCTAAATGTAGAGACCAAGTGGGCATTAGAAATAAATAAGTTATAAGAAGGAATTTTTTTTACTCTTGAAAAGATTAGTGAATAATAACCTATAGTCATAGTAAACACTACATAATTTCTTAACAAAAACTAGTGTGCAGTCACTACCAGTCATAGTTGGTAGTATTCAAACATTTATAGTAACAAATACTAGCCTACCATCTATGACACTTCATGTAGGTATATTTGTGACTTTAATTCCCTATGATGGGTCTTATAACCCTAAAAAATATTGGTAACCTACAAAATTAAATGGATTGTAAAAGGGATAACTTTAGATGATGTGAATAAGTGAAAACGCATAGTGGCTTTGGAAAGATGTGCCTTGGAGTTCATTTTCAAAAGGAGTGTAACTACCCTTGATCTCACATAATTTAAATATTTTTTATTAGCATAATTTAAGGTAAAAAATGTTTTAGTCAATTTATTAAATACCTTAGGGAAATTTGGAAAAAAATCAAAGAAATGATTAGAGAACACGATCACATTTTTTTGATGTGATGACAAAAAAATTATATTTTATAGGACAAAGATAAGGCTTCTTATTTCATATAGGGATTACGACCCATAATAAGTTTTAGTACTATGTAATTCTACTTCTCCTCCAAGGTTAAGGCTCAGTGTGATACCATAAGAGTTGAATAGATAGAAGATTACGTGGATCTTCCATCAATAGGATCAAAATTATAAGCTAAGTTAGATGATTTTATGAAGAAGATAAATGAGATGCATGAAAATGATAAGCTTAAATTATACTTATGGTTCATAGAATGTATATGTGAGGGACATCATAGGAATGCTTGTCTAGTAATTAAAATAGATTTTTTAAAAATTTGTAAGGTAGTTGGACATCCTACATCCATGTGACATCTTCTCCAATAATATATATAAAAGTCACTTAGCATGTACTATAATTTTTTGAAATCTACAAATCATGATAAGACAAGTTGTCAAGATTTGCAAGAATTAAAACAAAATTTAACAAAGAACATGTTCACAGTTATGGGTCAGTAAATACCCACTACTAAGTAAGCAATTAAAGGCTAGACATGGAGATGAAAAATGTGAATCAAGGTGGTCCAAGATGGGTGAATTCATATACTCAATATCAGATGCCTTTATCACCTTAGTATCATCAATAGGGCCTATCAAGATAGAATAGTATGTGCAACCCTGGAACAATAAGAATCTTTAGTAACATTAGGTAAATTACAATCCAAGTTCTCCTTAATACTATTATGGGGGATATGATGCGTAGATGAATCAATAAGGAGGATATAGTGGATAATAATAAATTAACATAATAAAGGAGGCTACAAAGGAGGATATATGGAAGGATATCATGGCAGATATTAAGGAGGTCATAATAATGATAATCAGAAAGCTTGAACCCTATGTAATGTTACATCTACAGAGCATATAATAATTATTCAAGGAATTATCCCATAAATATTTAGAGATGAGTTTATTATGTAAATTTAGGGTTGAAGGGCAACATAAAAAAAATTGACCTATTTTGTAGAAGCAAAGAAAGGAGAATCCATTACACAATGTATATATGATTAATGCATAGCCAAAGTAAAATGCATTTGTGCAAGTTATCATAAGGAAATAGAGGGTTATGCAAAAATTAACTCATTTATAAATTCCTTAAGATCATGGTATTAGAAAAGTTTAGTGGGATAAGTATCTTGATCTTACTATAGAAAACAATTTAATGTATCGAGATGCACATGTATTATAATAAATACAATAGAAACGAGTCTTTGATGAGGATATCACAACTATTGATGATCAAATGTCTAGGAAAATGGTTAGGATAATGATATAAGAGGGTGTTATGAATAATTAAATGGATCTAATGAAACTACTTAGTACACTATACAATCATGATATATCCTATAATATCATTAATATCCTACATAATGTTCAAGAATATGTGCAGTGAGGGAAAATAAGGGATTATAAAGTAGTTTGATATGTGGATTTGTGAATGGATATTGAGTTGTCTAGATATGAAATCCCAAATGTAGTATTTGACTTTGGAAGCACAATTAATATGATTCCTTGATCAACATGAGAAGTCATTGGTCGACCATCTTTGAGCTATTGTCTAGTAACCTTGAGCTTAGTATATTATGGCATAGTCAAACCCATTATCCAATTATAAGATGTTAAAATTAATGTGGATTAGGTTAGATTTTAAGGGGATTTTAAGGTCATTGACATGGAGATAATAGATACCTATTACACTACCTCAATCAATAAAAAATGGGTCTATAATGCCTAAATGACTACTAACATTATGCACAATTAGTTAGAAGTGCATTAGAAAGATAAAATAGTGGTCATACCTTTATATAAGTTTGACTAAAATTCATATATCTTCTCAAAAAGCCAATATTACTTTGCTTATGGGGATAATAGTTGGTTTAAATTAGGTTCATATGAAAGGAAAAATGGGGTGTAGTATGTATAATGTCAAAATTGAATACCATATACTACATAGAAAGAATAATGATAGGCATTCAAACCTATTATAAAAAAGTATCTAGTTGGGTAGATTCACATTGTATATTGTGTTTTTAGTTCAATGCATTTGTTGATAAGATCTAAGTTAGACTTATTGTATAATAATAGTGAAACTATGATGCAATATACTAAACCAACCCCATAAGGTATTATACCCTAAGATTCTACATCATCCATAACTAGTGACTCAAAAATGTAGATTTTTAATTAGTCTTGTAGAGATCTTGAGTTATGACCTCTGTACATGGTGTCTAATACAAAATGCCAAATACCTCAATATTTTATGATAGAGGATATCAATCCATTCATATTGAGGATTGAACACCATCTACCAAAAGTAGAATAGTGAGTCAGTGCACTCATCTATGCATTGAAAGTAACTATTGTGACATGGTGGTCTATTCAAATAAACTCAAAAATATAGTGGAAGGAAGTATGTGAAGTCTTATGTGCAAGGTCTCAACTACCATCTAGTGTTAAATTAGAATGGTCTTTCTTTAAACAAGGTCAATGTATAAAATTGCACATCCATTAGTGCATGGATATATGGACCACATAAGGAGAAGAACCATGATACTATGTGTACATATTCATTCATACCCTTACACCTCTTCCAATATCCTAGTATATGCATCAAGATAATAGAAGGGAAATTAAACACTAGGCACTACTTCAACATGACTTCATTCAAACTTTTGTGTTTGAAGATGATAACCCACTATATAATGACTTCTAGATAATTAAATTTTTTCTATGTCATAGATGCACATGAGATTTAGAAGATGTTATTAAATCATCATCTCATTAGGAAGTTTCATAGGACTTGAATCTCACACCGTGTAATTACAAAGCCAACCAAAAAGAACAACTCCTAGTTCATCCATGTAATAGAATAATCAATGATCTAATAGAATCAAGTGACAGTGTCAGTGACGGAGATCTCAATCTAGAAGGGTTATTTGAGGCCAAATTTGAATATGAGCCCTAACCAATTCAAAGCATAAAGAAAATGGAAGAGGATAAATTAAATAATGTTAAAATTCTATAATGTGAAGGCAAACACATAATACAAGAGACTTTGCCTAGTAAAATAGGAAAGAAATATCATGAACCATTGTGAAATATTGGGACATAATTGACCCCTAAACTTTTAAAATTGGTAGATTATTTAGGTCAAAATAAAATCTATGAGGCCTTGAAACTATTAAGATCTTATCAATATGTGTTTCTATGCAACTTTTTTAAGGTAAAATATATAGATCCATCTTTGGGTTAAATACATAGAAATAAAATAATGTATATACCCTCTCAAAAAGTAGCCCTATAAGCTCGATTATAATATGAAGACCAAAGTAAAGGCTAAACTGGAT
The DNA here is from genome assembly GCA_037957365.1 of Torreya grandis. Classification (NCBI taxonomy): domain Eukaryota; kingdom Viridiplantae; phylum Streptophyta; class Pinopsida; order Cupressales; family Taxaceae; genus Torreya; species Torreya grandis. The sequence goes on along the minus strand of JARHVA010006718.1, from coordinate 386,574 downwards.
CAAATGCAAGAAGTTGGAATTATTTATCTAGTTGAAAAGGCACAATGGGTGAGTCCCATGGTTGTTCAACTTAATAAAATATGATAAATTCGACTGTGTGGGGATTAATGTACACTCAATGATGGTCATGTTAATTATCCTTTTTTTATTCCTTTCATAGATGATGTCCTTGAATTCATGGCTGGGCATAAGGTATATTCATTTGTGGATGGTTCAAATGAATATAACTAGATTCTAATTTCTAAGGAGGATCAGGGCAAGACCACCTTTACTACTGAATGGGTATAGCTTGCATAGAAGGTAATGCCATTTGGTTTAAATAATATACCTACTATATTTTCTAGAGTTGTGGTAAATGCATTCAAATATTTCATTTATGATTTCCTATTAGTTTATCTAGATGATTGGTTTGTCTTCTCTCTGTTTAAAGAACACTTATCAAAATTAAGATTGATGTTGAAGTGATGTTAGGCTTTGTGAATTGCTTTAAATTTAAATAAATGTCCATTCTTTACACCATTCAGTGTTTTCTTGGACCATGTTATGTGTAACAATGGAATTTTATTCAACCCAGCTAAAATTATTATTATAGTATAAATTCCACCTCCTACTAACTAAACTAAAGTGTGCACTTTCCTTGATCATACTAGATATTATCAAAAGTTTATACAAGGAGAAACTATATCTATATCTATGGAGAACATATTATATAAAGATACCAAATTTGAATGGACACTACAATTTCAAACAATATTAATTGAGTTAAAGTAAAGGTTGGTAATAACATCGATCTTAGTATTTCCTAACTAGAAGAAGCCATTACATGTACATGTGGATGCTTATGACACTATAATAGGAGTTGTCTTAGCACAAGCAAGTGAAATTAGGTTATACCACTTGATACATTTTGGTAATAAGAAACTATTAGCTATAAAAAATAATTACATGACCATAGAGAGAAGTACTAGCCATAGTGATTGCATTTTAAAATTTCAAGCATTACTAATTGGCTACTTCTTTTGAGTTCTTCATAGATCACTAGGAATTCTGATACTTGGTTAATAAACCAATACTAGGAGGACGTATAAAGGTGGTTGATTCTCTTTTAGTAGTTTCAATTCTAGATTAATGTTAAGCCAAGATAGGAGAATGTGTGACCATATCACCTCAGTTGACTTTGAAATGGAGAGGAACTAGAGGAACTCAAAAATGATCCCCTAATGCACATTTATTTATAACTTATATAGTTATTGATAATGTGGAGGACATTTAAAATTTCTTGGAATAGTTAATTTTTCTTATGAACTATAATGAGTAGGATAAGAATAAAATGGTTACCTAAACCATACCGTATATCCTCATTAATGGATTCTTGTATAAGCTTGGGAAATATGATATATTCCATAGAGTATCTATAGAGCATGAGTGACCACAACTCTTTCAATAGGCTCATCAAATAATTATAGGGGGTACATTCATAGGAGAATACACTAAAAGGAAGATAATTGAAAGTGGTTTATGGTGGTATATGTTATTTTAGGATGTGCACAAAGTTACTAAACACTATGACATCTATCAAAAAATGGGAAATCCTAACTATTGAGATTAAATGCCTTTAGTACCTCTAATTATGGAAAAACCCTCTAAGAAATGGGTAATTATTTTTTTGTACCTATATCTCCCCTAGTTAAGTGCAATCATGCTCAACATATTATTACTATGATAAATTATTTCATGAAATTGGTGGAAGCTATTGGCACCCTAAATTGTGGTATGAAAGATGTTGCCAAGTTTTTATATGAAAACATCATCACAAGGTTTGGATATCCATTTAAGATGGTAAGAAATATAGGCACAGATTTTTAAAATATTACTATCAAGAATCTTATTGAAGTGTTCATGATATCACACCATAAAATTAAAGCTTGCTACCCCTAGTCTAATGGACAAGCATAATCATCCAATAATGTTTTGGGGAAGATGTTAACAAAACTTTCTAATGTTTATAGAGATAATTGGGAATATCAAATTCCAAAAAAAAATTAGGCTTATCAAACACATTACAAGAGAGCTAACAGGTTCACTCCATTCTAATTGGTATATTGCCTTGAGGTAGTAATGCCTATGGAATATATTATGCCTAGTTTATGCATTAAAATTATCATGATATTAGGAGATTAGGATTAATTAAAGGCATTTTTGATATATTTCACTAGTATGAAATAAAATAGATTAGAAACATAGTAGACACAATAGATCAACTAATAGAGTCCAAAAGCATGGCATGATAACAAATAATGATTTACGAAATTTTACCCAAACCAAATAGTATTGATTTATGAGAGCATATTTAAATCACCCCTTGAAAAACTTTGAATTTTATGAAAAATATCTTACATCATTCATGAATTATCACCATAGGGTACCATAGTATCGAAATATTTACAAGGAACAATATCACTATGGCGTATAAATGGCTAAAGGATTAATAATATCATCTTTAATCTGTATCATTCTCTTATAAATTTGATTGAGTGATAAGTATGACCACTTAGTTAATATTTCATTTAACTTTATTTGTTTGTATTTGGTTTTCTTAGGGTAGAATATTTGCATAGTGTGTTCTTTGTTACACAACACATTGCAACCACTAAGAAGTAGTTATCATCATAGGATGTGATCACATTCCAAAAATAGGTCATCAAATATAACTAGATAAAAATACATCAAGAATTATAATTAAGTTTGGGAAGGTAGTGATAAGATAGGTACGGTGAATGTACGGCCAACAGTCAATCAAGACTATTAATGATGCAGGTTATCAAAAATATTGCATCATTTTTGAAGTAAATTTGGTAATAAAAGGATAAGTGGATACAAAAAGCAAATTGATTAAATAAAAATATAACTATTCACCTATAATAACTACTATATATGTAAATTAAATATATTAGGCACTAAATTTCACTATCAAGGGGATTTATAGCAACTAATATTAATTAGAAAGGGAACACTCATGTGCCCATAGTCAGTGCATTAAAAAGAGGTAATGACATGAAATTGGGCACCAATAGATATATAATAGTAGGGTATGGATAATGATAAAACATTACAAGCTTTAGTTAATATTATGCTTCTATAATTTTCCTTTCAAATACCTAATCACAAACAAATTTCAAACAAGAGTGAAACTACCTAGAGCAATCATTTAGTATAGACCATCAATTGAATGGAGAGAGGTTAGGTATTGATTCTAATATTATATGCACAAAAAATGGAAATAGGAATTAGAATATGTCTTCAACAAACTAACTATAATGATCTACATCTATTCAAAATCATAGACCCAGAGAAAACTACTCTATTTACCTAAGATACTCAAGGAGTAGTACAAAAAGGAACCCTAACACTTCAACATCCACTACGAGGCTCTGACACTAAATGAGTACTTAGTATAACCACATTTGGGTAGTTAAATGAGGTTATTATGACTCTTTTTAGGCTATATAATCAAGTAATTATCCATTTATCTCAATATTTTACAATCTATATTTTTACGCACACCATGGCATGAGCAACCGGTCTACCCATTCATGGTAAATATATCCTACCTTATAAGTCTATAGCATCACCAATCCATTAATATATTAGGGGAAACTATACCAGTAGGGTAGGTTGAGGAACTTTTATTGAATCAATTTAGGATTTTTCACTATGCATCATGCCTCAATGTATCACCAAAAGATTCTGAAAACCACTAATCAAGTAAAAAAAGTGACAAGAGGTGTTGTTAACATTGACTATCGCATGATGAAGCTATAGGAGGATTTTAACTAGCCTAATTTTTTGGAATCTGAGATTAACACTAATATAGAGAAGTAATTTTAAGAAGCACATAGACCTTTCATTACCAATTTTGGTCCTTTAATTTGTTTCATGTAGTGAAAATATCCACTAAGGCCAATAAATGTAACTCCATATTTTTAACTTAGTAATGCCTTTATAAGTATTAGATGAATTAAAATAGGACAATATTATGGGAAATTGGGGAGATTTAACACATGGTGGATTAAATATCTATCATTTATTTGATCACACCCTAGGATTCCATCAAATTTAATTCAATATTTGGGAAAACATGCTTCAGTTACCAAATTACATAATAGAAAACATATCAAGGTCATGAGTTGGATACTCCAAGTATCACCCTAATGCCATTTTCATTTAAATGGTCAAAATGAAGGCTAAAGTGTTTAGGTAAAAGGTTCTAGAGATGAAGTAAGTGCCTCTATTGTATGTTATCCCTCCACATGCACAATAACCATAACCAGAGCAAGCACCCTCATAATAATCAACATAATTGTAAGCCTAACTGACATAACCATCATAGTCATAAGATCTAATGTAGCAAGATAAAGGTAATAATAAATCACCTTTGCATAAAGTCTCACCACCTTTACCAAAGAAAATAATTTGATAAACGTGTCATGACTTAAACATCCCATGGTTCCATCGATAACTATTGAGTTCACCTCCCTGAGTTAGGGGTAGATGAATATAAAGTGCTCTAATCGATGTTGGAAGACATCAAAAAAGAGGTGTATGATGCACAAGTGGAGGAGTTTTTCTTTTGCAAAGTTGTTCACACTTGCTATGTATAGAATGAGTAAGATATGACCTTTGGGTTGATATTAATCAACCACCTCCTTATATCCTCATGGATACTATAGGATAAGAAACATTTTGGCACAAGTTGAAAGATAAAATATTTAAAATAGAATTATCTATAATATCACCAACTATATAGGTTATAGATTTACCTATAGAAATCAATCCTACACAAGTCTTGTTTTAGTGACCATACACACATTGTTTGCTAAGCCATCACAAATGGTATAGGAAATGATTGTGTCTTTAGATGAACCTATAGAATAAAGTAGTGTGCAATAGTCTTAGGTAGCACAATAAAAACCTAAACCCAAAGGTGTGAAGAATCAAAAGTAGAATTTCAAGCCTCCATCAAATCTAGGAGAAAGAAGTTGGTACACAAAGGTTAGTTTGGTGAAGCACAATCACCCAAGCATATAAAATCTAACAACAATATTGAAGGGGAAGAATAACCCATGGATACAATTGTGATCAAATAATTATTTGAACATTAAATTACATAGGGCATACCTGACCTTGAGGAGGTGAAGGAGGAACAAAGGTGAAATAAAGCACAATAATAAGCATAACCATTAGTGCCACAAGAATTATAAGAATAAGTCTCACAATTTCAATAGTAGAAATAACAAGTTATAGATGATGATAAATAAAATAAAGTTAAGGATGTAAAGGCTATGAGGAAATAATTTGAATAAGCCGAAGCCATAAATAATAAATTCAAGGAATCATAAGCTATGTGAAATCAAGCTAAAGAAATGGAGGAAAATAAGTAAGAGAAGGATGAATCATAATAGTGAAAACAAGAGGTGCAATCTTCACAACAAAAATAAAAAGAGCAAGAAGCTTAAGCTAAGGCTAAATTTGAAGCCAAAGCTAAGGCTAACGTAGATGCTAAAGCTAAAGCTCAAGTTCATGCTCAAGATAAGGCTGAAGAGGAATCTAAATATCAAGCTAAATTTAACATGAAGGCTAAGGTAGAAGCAACAACCCAAGCCAATGAGCTCAAGGACACACAAGCACATACATAAGCAAAAACTATAGTTCACTCTAAGGGAACTAAATATGCATTAGAGATATCTAGACAATGGCTATGGGATGTACCTAATACATCAACATTATAGACTAATTTCTTTTTTCCCTTGGTTAAATTCACACTTACTCCTACAACACATGTAATGCTATCCATGACACTTTCCACCACTGTGATGGAAACATAATTGGATGTGACCTAGCTACCACTCTTAAAATAATTTAAAGGAGTAGTTGACTTCAAGGAATCCATTATTTAGAAGGCATCAAATTTGAAATAAGAATTCATAAGATTACAAGAAGAAAAAATTAAAGTAGAAGAGAAACTATAAAATGTGAGGCAATTGATTAATATCACTTATCGCATCTTAATTACACAAGTACTAGGTGATCAATTCATGTCAAAAAATAAGAAATCAACTACTTTATTATCATAGATCACAAATAATTAGGAAGATACACAAAAAAAATAGCATTTTTTACATAAGGAAAAACTATTTGGATAGAAATATAGGTCATATGTCAACTCCTTGATTAATATGAGTAGGTTCTAAAAATTGTTACAAGGTAGGCCATGTAGATAGCCCAAGATATTTTAAACTAGAGACAACATCTAAGTCAATTGTTGGCTATTGTGAAGCCTAAATTTACTTTTGTCAATAAAAAGTATACCCTAGATTAGGTTTTTAAATCCTAATCTAATATTTTATCAACATTGTAATATTTCTCATTATGTGGATTTACCTATAGGATAAGTAGACCTCTAGGTTTAAAGGCTAGCTCCATGAATTTATCTTGAAGTGTTTATCACCTATACTACTGATTGTTTATGATAAAAGGGATAGGATTATGTATAAACTAAATATAATATAAGGGTGTGATATACCATTAAAATATAAAATATGTTATCATACTTATCTCACTAAGAACAAGATCTACAAACTAGCCTCAAAGTCCTAAGATGTTTTAACATAAGTATTTCAATATAGAGGTGTTATGAATGAGACCACTTAAGGTAAGTAGACCATGGATCATATATATAAATACAAGGAAATTTTCACACTTTAAGATAGCCTAAAACACTAGCTACACTCTATATGACCTGTTATAATGAAAATTTTTTGCACAAAACATGAAAGTATAAGGAAAAGCAAGGATAGGATCACTAGACTTAACCATTTATCATTTTTCACACTTAAAAAATTTGTTTATGAACTCAAAACCATATTTATTTAATTATTAAAATGAAAAATATGATATAAAACTAGCATGGCTTCACCATACTTGGTGTGGTATTAGCTTACAAGAGCCAAAATGGATACTACTTATAGAATTTGAGAGAGGAGATAAAATAATGAAGTGCAAAAGTTACTAGAACATGTGTCAAGCTAAGAGGAGTCACATATATAAGAGAGAGGAATATATAATATACCATATAATATCTACTTGTAAAAATGTCCCTTAGAGCATTAAACTCTTGACATGTGGCATAGGATTCTTCATTTCCTTGCCTACAAATTGCCTTCATCATTTGGCCTCATTAGAATGTTCTACAGTAGACTAAGGATAAGTGAGATAATTTCACTAAGAGGTAAGATTTATAAACATGATTAATAGTTAATTTTAGGTCTCCCTAATCATTTAAATTCTTTTGGAGATGATTTATCACTACCTATAGTATAAATAACTCCTCTTCCACTCATCCCTCACACTTGGTACTAAATATGTCTTCAATTTTCCAAGCCAGTCTATAAAATGGAGTGAATGACACTTCTAAAGGGATTTTATGCATTTATATTAATTATTTATACCTTAAAAGGCCTCCACATTATATTTTTCACCTTCTCATTTCCTTGTTCACTATGGCAGTTTAGACTAGTTGAGATGAAGGTGTTAGCAGAGGCACTTGTGAACTTAGCTAATGCAAGAGATGAACATAGTGAGTTAAATTAAATCCCATTAATCCTCCAAAAGTGGATTTCATAATTTTAAACATTTATATACTTTAAATACACCAAAAATTGTAAATAAAATCTATTTTTAACCTTATCCATATAAGTAGGGTGAAATCCAAATGGATGGGAAGGAGCCCTAGGGATTCCTCCTACTGGTCATACCATCAAAAGAGATATTAACTAGTTTTTCTTGCCTAGTGGAGTGATGAAGAACAGAAATGGTTTTGGCCAATTTTTGTCACTTCCAAAGTAGATAAAGCATGGAAATGAAGTCAAGGAAGATGAAGGATCACTACATAAGCTTTTCCCATGTGCCATTCTTCCCCATGAGCCGTACAATTGTATCAACCTTATTATTTTCAATATTTTACTTGATTTGAATTAACACCTATAAGTCTTTCAGTTATAAACTAACATATATGATATTAATTGACATGAGGGATGTTGATACATATTTTAGAACACTTTGACACTTTTCAAAACCATACCACTTTCATTTATGACCCAAATATGACCCCTAAGTGACATAAAACTATACAAAGACTAAATTGGACCATGACCAAGGAATATGAAATATTAAATGACAGAAAAGGAACCATGACACACCCTATAACATTATAATATACCATTATATCAATTTTTGGACTATAAGGGTTGACCTATTTTTATTTGTGGTCAAAATAGTTAACATTCTTGGTGATTTCCCAAAGGTGGTATGCTTGTTATGCCAAGACCAATAGCCTAATATTGTTTATTGGGACATGGAGTCATCTATCCACAATTTTAACACTAAATTCACCTTTTAAATCATACCAAACACAAATAAAAGACACACCAATGAAAAAACATGTGTTTAGTTATAACACTTATGAAATTTAACACATATAATTGAAACAAAATCACACACCTAACCTAATAATTACAAGACTAACCTTTATTTCCTCAATAGTAGGGATTTAAATGTAACCCATTTAGAGGGATAGGCAAATATTCTCCCCTTATCCTTTCTAATTGTAAAGATTTTCTTTATTTTCAATTGATTATGCCATATGGTCTACTCCATCAGATATCAAATTTGGTATGTCTCCCTAGTTTTTCTCTATCTTCATCCCATTTCAACACTGTGTCACCTTCTTGGAATGTTCTTGGAGATGTCTTATTGTCAAAATAACTCTTCATTAGTATTTGGTGATGTTCCATAGATTTGGAATTATTTATGTCAACCTTACCTCCATTAGAGTGTTCTCAAGCAATTCTATTTGATGTGACAAATCCAAGGTAGGCAAATCTTGGGATATAGATAGTTTAACCTCCCTTCCATAGACAAGAATAAAAGAAGAAATACCTATTTGCCTCTTGGGAGTTATTACATCAACCCATAGGTATGTCTTAAATTTAGTGTTTCAATCCCTTTAATTATCCTCTAATTTTTTCTTGATGATTCTAATCAAATTATTATGTGTGGATTCAGCCAACCCATTACCTTGAGGGTAATAATTGGATGAATTGATAAAGTATATTCCATTTCTATTTACCCAATCATTTTTCTTAACACTTATGAAAGTAAGTCATTTATCTAAAATTATAGTAGGAGTTTGAAACCTTGTTATAATAATTTCATATAACTCTAATATTTCATTCTCATTAGCTTCCCTCAATCCTGCTACCTTAAAAAACCTTGGGAACTAGTTAGTTTCTATGAGTATCCATTTTTGACCAGTACTTGATGGGGGTTTATCATGCCAATGAAATTAATACCCCATTGCATGAAATGTTGATCTAATTGGATAGGACTCAAAGGGAGAGTTTCAAGATTCTATTTTCCTACAAAGAAATCACATTGTACACACCTTATCACCCAAGCATAATAGTCCTTAAAGAAGCTAGGCTAATAATATCCTACCCTCATGATCTTGGTAGCTATGTTTCTTAGAGATAAATGACCTCCTACTATTCCATCATGAAACATTTTAAGCAATGCACCAAACTAATCATTGTTAATACTCAATTACACACCATTAGTGTCTCTTCAAAAAATTACACCATCTAGAAGACAATAAGGAATAACTTGTAATCTGAAGTACCTCCTTTAGGATCTACTCATACCATTAGGATAATCATCACTTTGAATAAATTTGATAACATCTTATGTCTAGCTTTGTAGAGGCAAGGAACCATCTAGTTGGGAGCAATCATGATTAACTATATCCTTTTATTTTAACTCATAGAGATTTGAAGCTAGATGTTCATAAAGGGATTTACCCCTTCTTAACTTTGTCACTTTTATATCAACATCATATTCCATTACCTTAGTAATACACCCTACCCTCTTCTCATTAAGGTCCTTGCTCAAAATAAAATATTTGGTAATAGGATGGTAGACCATGATATGAATCCTATTTTTTGAAACCATATGCCTAAACTTATTTAGTCCTCTTACAATATCAAGGACTTATTTCTCCACAAATGTGTACTTAAATTCATACTCTTCCAAATCTTGAATAAATAATGCAATTGGTTGTTCCACACCTTCATCATTATTTTGCATTAACATAGTTGAGATAGTATCAAGGTTAGAAAATGAATAAAACAAGTAGTCTTTAGCAAAATAAAGGTTCAAAATAGTAGGAGCTTGAGCAATTATTTTCTTAACAGATTTAAAACTTCTCTTACCTTATTTAGTCCAAGATAAGACTTGGTTGTTCTTAAGAATGGTTATGATGGGTTTCACCAAAGATGCAAAACCAAATATGAACCTCCTTAGAAAATTTATCTTTCCTAATAAAATTTAGAGTCCTTTCTTATGCAAGGGAAATGATAGGCCTATAATATCCTCTATCCTTTTAAGATCAATAGTGAAACTATCTTTGGAAATAATATGTCATAAGATCTTACCTTCATGGAAAGTAAAGATGCATTTTTTTGCGTTGAGAGATACTCCATACTACCTACATATTTAAAACACTTACCTTAGGTGTTTCATATTCTCATTAACATCCTTAGATAATAATTTTATATCTTCTGGATAAACCAATGACATTTCATTGATTGAAACTTTGAAGGCCATATCCATTGCTCTTTGAAAGGTAGTACTAACATTTAAGAAACCAAAGGTCATCTTGTTATAAACAAAATTCTCCCATTTTATAGTAAATGTTGTCTTAAATTGATCATATTCATTAACTAGAATCTAATTACAACCAAAATATCCATCTAGGAGAGAAAAACATTGAGAACCTGAAATAATTTGAAAAATCTTCTCCATTGAGCGTAAAGGATAGTGATCTTTGAGTAACAATGTTTTAATATCTCTAAAGTCCACACAAAGTATTATCTCCCCAATCTTATTTATAAAAATCACAAGGTTAGCTACCCATGTTAAATGGTTTATAAGAAAGATTATTTTAGATTCAAGGAGTTTGGTAAGCTCCATCCTCATGAGTTATTCAACCTTGGGGTTCATGGGACTTTGGTTTTTCCTAACTGGTTTAACTCTAGGTTCTAGTTCAATAATATGGTGTGCTAGGCTAAGATAAAACCATTTTAGGTGATTATAATCCCAAGAAAAGATATCATTAAACTCTCTACGAAAACTAATGAATGCTTGATTTTCTATTATAGAACATACCTTGCCTAGTTTGAGGATTTTGTCTTTGAAAATCAAGACCCTTTCATAGTTATTTTCCTTTGTATGCATACTCAAATTTTATTTCTTGTTTTGATATTATTCATTAAAGAAAATTTCAAAGGTTACCATGCCCTTAGGTATCTAATTTTTTATTAGATTCATAGTATAATCATTAAATTATTCTTTGTGTATCTATTAATTTCTTGAGTAAAACTCATCTTCATTTTGTAAGAAGTATGTAATGTGTTTTATGTCCTTTCCCATTGAAGTCCATGAATCAAACCTTCATACTCAACCATATTTCAAGTTTAACTGAAATGGAACCTATATGAAACATAATATTATTTTTGAGATGGTGAAACCAACATAACACTAGATCCTACACCAATATTACTTCTTTATCCATCAAAAAATATTTTCCACATTCCATCATCCTCACCTTATTCTTTGACAAGTAGAGGTATTGCTATTCTTTCTTCATGTAGACAATACTCATAAATAAGCTTCCTTCATGAAAGTATAAATGTCATGCTCATAGGTGTTAGTACCATAATCATCAAGAGACAAATTAGAAATGCCTTCAAGCTTGGAATAAGTACCATAATCCACAATAGTATCTTTTTCCTCATTGATTACACAATTCAAATTTGAACTTGTTTCAACATAAGGCTCAATTTGAAACCTTACAAGATATTGAGTTTTTACTATTACATTTGATCTATATATTGTCCTAAAGGATAATATGGAAAAATTTGCTAAGATATATACCCATAAATTATTTTTAAAATCTATATAAAGGGTTGATTAAAAAATGAGCAGGAAGGTCAACAAAAACAATATCTTGAAGGATGGGAAAACTAAGACAATCAATGATTAAAGCCTTAAAGTTTTTTATCAACCCTATTATCTTGGTAGGTGTAACATATAATTAAATCACTCATTTACTATTGGTTTAATATTTTAGACCCAACTTATCCTCTACAACTTTGGGCATGACTGATGTAAAAGCTCCACTATCAATCATGCCATTGTGGACTAGTTTATCGCCCATTATGAGAGTGAAGTAAAATGGTGGAGGTTTCTAAGATTTGGTAGATTGTTCCATAATGTTTTTAGGGAAATTTTTAAGAGAAACATAACCATTAATATTTCTTGGAGGTGAAGGGATAGTAGGTATAGTGGATAGCTTTTTTTATAGGAGCTCTTTTTGGTTAGGCAAATGAAGGACATCCCAAAGGGAAATGGATGTGTTGGTATTATTTAATGAGTCAAAAATATTTAGAGAATATATAAATACTATTTATTTTACCTTTGGAGGAAATGAAGTGCTTGGAACTTAAGGATTTGAAGTACTTTTAATAGTCCTAATATTTTGATTTGGAGGAGGTGTAGGAGTGTTTGGGATTACCATGCTTACACCCATGCTCTACTTCCGTATAGGAGGATTATATAAACTTGTAGGCATATTATTATCACCTCCTAAATACTTACTCTTGAATCTAGTGTTATATATAACATAATTTCCTTGATTGAGAGCAAAGTGTCCTCAACTAGGAAGTTGGTGAAAATCTCTCCTTGAGGCTATCTACCCTCACTTGTTTGAATCATGAATTCATCTTAAATTGATAAAATATGAGTGAATACTCATTGAGTAAATAGGGATTGATATCCACATTCATTAAAATCCATGAATTGGCCTTGTTTTTAACATTCTCTTTGAACTAAGTTGTTATGCACTAGTACCATCTCTCTTGCATTTGATGTAGAATTGGGATTATACACATTGGCATGCCTATTGAAGTTAAGCTTCCCTTGACCTATTCCTCTCATTTATTTTTGATAATATTTATTTTGGTAGGGATAAAGATTTTTATATGCACCTTTTTACCTATTATCTTTCCTAGTTTGAGCCTTTAAGGCTAGGAATCTTACCCTCTAATCTACATCATCTTCTACCTTCTTAAGAGTAATGTTTGGAGTAGCAGTAGGAATATTAGGTAACAAGGGAATATAAACTTTAAGAAGTAACTTTATATCCTGAATGATGCCATTCTCATCTCTAATGGAAAGTTAAAATGCTTCAAGAAGAGTGAAACCATCCATGGATTGAATCACGATATCAATATTGGTACCAATGGCTCTTAAGTATGTGAGAAACACAAATCTAGTAGGTGGTCTCATGGGAGGAGGCAATCTATACCAAGTATTTTGAAATATCTAATTGAAGTCATACACTATTTACTATGGGTGTCTTTTGATCACATTGATTTGATGTATGAGAGAAGTATGATCACTTTCATCTTCAAACCTTCAATTTAGCAACATTCCAAAGTCATCTATTGATGTGATGCATCCACTAGGTAAAGTCATATACCAATCAAGTAATTTCCCATTAATGTACATGGCAAGGAGTCTAATGTCAATATCCTCCTTACTAACATTGTGGAATATACAAAAATTGGAGATATCACTGATGTGTTCACTAGGTGTGACATGACTTTCACCATTGAATGTGGGCACTCTTTGTAGCATTAGGGGGAATGACATCATATGCTTCAATATGGATTGGATTCTTAGTGTTAAAGGCTAGGGAGGCATGTTACCTATCCATGATTGATTATATTTACTAAATTTCTTCACTCTCTTGACTAGCAAAATATTCTTGGTCTTTAAAAGGTAGGTTAGGCTGAGGGTATTGAACTTCAAGAGGAAGTTTAGGTTGAATAGGTGGATTAATAATATTGATAAAACTACTAGATGATGACCTAGTAATTTCCATGAAGTATGATATCTAATTTATGATAAAACAATGGTATTTAACTAGATTTTACCTTGAATAGAGTTGCCAAATGTTGAGTAGCACACTAATTTATAGTTGATGTTGTCAAGACCAACATTCACCTTGAAAAGTTATCGTAATGAAAATGGGCCCATAAGGTATGTTAAAACACTTTTCACTAATTATTTCACCATATAAGAGGTTTTTAAATCCTAATATAATATTTTTGAAACATTTCAATACTTCTAGGTATGTGGGTTTACCTAAAGGAGAAGTAGACCTATAGATTTAAGGGCTAACTCCTTAAATTTATCTTGAAGTGTTTATCACCTATACTATTTATTTCTTATGGTAAAAGGGATGGGAGTATGAATAAAATAAATATAATCTAGTGGGGTGATACACCATTAAAACATTCACTATTCTATCATACTTTTTTAACTAAAAACAAGATATACAAATAGCCTCAAAGTCCTAAGATGTTATAACATAAGGTTTTCAATATAGAGGTGGTATGATGAGACCACCTAAGGTAAGCAAACCAGGGATTATATTTTTTAAATTAAGGACATTTTCATACTTTAAGAGAGCCTAACACACTAGTTAAATTTGATATGACCTATTAGAATGAAAACTTCTTGCACAAGACATGAAAGAATTAGGAAAAGTAAGGATACTATCACTAGACTTAACCATTTTTCACTTTACACACTTAAAAAAATTGTTTATGAACTCAAAAATAGATTTATTGTATTATTAAAAGGAAAAATATGAAATAAAACCACCAAGGATCTTCCATACTAGGTGTGGTATTAGCTTACAAGAGCCAAAATGGCTACTACTTATAGAATTTGAGAGAGGAGAAAAGAGAATGAAGTCTAAGAGTTACTAGATAATCTATCAAGATGAGAGGAGTTAAATCTATAGGAGAGAGGAATATTGAATATACCATGCAAGGTCTACTTTGATTAATATCCCTCAAAGCATTAAACTCATAAAATGTGGCATAGGATTCTTCATTTACTTGCCTAGAAATTGCCTTCATCATTTAGCCTCCTTGGAATGCTCCATAGTAGACTAAGGATATGTGAATTGATTTAAATAAGGAGGGGTTATAAAATTTATATTATTTTTTAGATGTCCCTATTCATTTATATTATTTTTGAGATGAATTATCACTACCTATAGTCCAAATTAGTCCTCTTTCACTCATCCTTCACACTTGGCACCAAAGAAGTCTTCAATTTTCCAAGTTATTTTATAAAATGGAGTGCACGACACTTGTCATGAGACTTTATGACTATTTATTCATCAGTTAGAGCTAAAAAGGATTCTTACTTAGAGTTTTCACCTTTTCACTTTCTTGTTCACTATGTTAGTTTGGCCTAGCTGAGATGAAGGTGTTATTAGAGGAACTTGTGAACTTTGTTGAGGAAAGAGATGAACATGGTGAGTTAGATTAAGTCCCATTCATCACCCAAACATGGATTTCATCCTTTAAAACCTTTTTTTACATTTAAGACACCAAAAAATATCAATGAAATCTATTTTTCACCTTTTCTATATAAGTAGGATGAAATCTGAATGGATGGGAAAGGAATCCTGGGGAGTCCTCAAAATGGCCATACCATTAAAATGCCTATTGACCACTTTTGATTTCCTAATGGAGTGATGGTTAATATAAATGGGTTTGGTCCAATTTTGGTACTTAAAAAGTAGACAAAGCATGGAAATAGAGTCAAGGAATATGAAGGGTCATTACATAAGCTTTTCTCATGTGCCACTCTTCCCCATAGGCCATACAACTACAAAAAATTCTTTATTTTCACTTTATTTCTTGATTCTAGTTAACACCTACAAGTATTTCAATTGGAAACTATGATCTAGGAGTTTGAATCAAGAGAGGATGGTTAGTATGGTGTTAGTTACAAAATGAAAATAAATTGAAATAAATACACTAATAGCATAGCATCTCTAGGCCTAGACACTAAGGAGAGCTTAGTTAACAAAAGTAAATGACAAGCACAACTAAAAAGTAAGGGAGGAAATATAATAGTTCCTTCACATTCCTTGGAAGTTCTAAATGCCTTTTTAGTAGTTGAATTCTTAGTTTGTTCTCATGAATTCCTTCACAATG
This sequence comes from Torreya grandis, assembly GCA_037957365.1. Taxonomy (NCBI): domain Eukaryota; kingdom Viridiplantae; phylum Streptophyta; class Pinopsida; order Cupressales; family Taxaceae; genus Torreya; species Torreya grandis. The sequence goes on along the minus strand of JARHVA010006718.1, from coordinate 370,378 downwards.
AAATCTTGGCTACCTCCATCTCTCCTTGGCACCTTTGGCTTTTGGCTTGGCTTGGCTTGGAATCAATTTGGCATGATAACACTAATTTATTAAAGCTTCTATAACCAATTTATAATTATAAATTTTCATCCAAAAAGCTTTGAAGATATTTGAGCATAATAAATTTGCACCAAAATATCTTAGAAATGATGTTCATGGCCTCTCTAGTTATAGATTTTTGGGAATGTCTAGAATCAACTTGAACCATCCATCCTAAGATGCAGATGTGTGGTTGATGATTAATTTAATTTTTGGAATTAAGTTTTTAATTATCCTCATCATGACATTATAAGGGGAAATTAAGATGCATTTAGGGCATCATGGAAGGCATTGATGAGGCATGGAGGGCATGAATCCTGATATTTATGGCATTTATGTCCTAGGGATGTCTTCCCAATAAATGAGGTCACTTGATGATGTAAATATTCCATATTAATTTCCAAAAATAATTATTCAACAATTTTCTATTGAATTATTAATTAGGCATTGAGTTTGGTTAATTATATTTTAAACATGTTTAAGCACTTTGTGAACAAAGCACCCAAATTAATCAAAATGCCTTGTTATTAGTCCAAAATCTATCTAGGTTGGAATTGGAAGGCACTATTAGATACATTGGATCCATTATCCAATTTAGGATGTTGCAAATAACAAATATCAAATACATGTGTCTTGTGTAAAATATTTGATAGGAAAGAGTAATCCAGAGCACCCAGGTGCAAAATTAGCATTTTGACTCAAAATGATCTGATCAAAGTTAATTGCCCCATTTAATGATACTTTTGCCAAAATAGGCACTTGAATATGTCATTTTCACATCATTTATCATCTTTTAGTGTTTTTAGGCCAACTTTTCATTTTGGGTGGAAATTAGCCAAAACCCTAATTCCATTGGTGTCTAGATCTAGGTGTCTATAGTTTGCCCCTATTTTGCAATATGTTGTAAACTATAGGCAAAGAAATGTATTCTCAAATAATTAGAGATGGTTTTTATGCCAAAAATAAGATCATGGTTAAATAATAAAGCACCAAAAGGTGTTTGGAAAGCCTATGATGATGCCCCCTCGAGGGAGTGGCCATCACATTTGTTGATGGATGGTCCCTCAAAAATAAATAAGAAGAAAGGTGGAATTAATCCATGGTTGAAATTAAGAAAATTAATAAAATTATTGTATTCATTGATTTAAAAATGATGTTTATTTTCCCAAAGGTGGTTATAATTAAGAATACAAGTCAAAATAATGATTTGCCTATAGGCAGTTATAATCATTTTAAGGACCTAAATTGGCTAAAGATGATGGTGCCCCAATTAGGGCTAATTAGCAAGCATTACTCAAGGATATAACCTAGAATATAGATGAAATATGAGTAGGCACAAAATGATGAAAGAGATGAATAAAAGAATAAGAATGATCAGTGTGAATGATTTAGTTGTACCTACCAATGAGGAGATGCTCATCCTAATTAAAAATGACATAACTAGAATGGCCAATGGGTTAATTTGATCAAGGGTGGGATGGAAGGATCTCCCAAGGTACCAAGGAGAAACATATGTCACTTCATTGATTATATACCTTGGTGAAGCTAATTTTTTCTTTAACATGTGATGGTAGGCTTCATGATAGAGCATCATGAAGACTTGGCCAAAAAATGCATAAGGACTAACTCCTGATCTAATAAACACTCAAAAGTAATGCACCAATGATAAAAACCATGATGATAATATTAATGGATGAATATGGATGGAATCAAGAATAATGTGTGCAAGGAATCCCCTAATGCATACATATAGACTGAGTAGAGGCAATAGTTTTGAAAACAAAAAAATAGGCAAGAAAATAAACAAACAAACAAATAAATAAATAAATAAACAAACAACCTAAAATAAACAAACAAAAATAAATCCTAAAAATAAAAACAAAAAAAAGCATCCTAATAATGATAATGCCCTAGTAAGGTGAATTAAGGATAACTGACTAGGCTTAGATAGGAAAAATATTTGTGGATTTTGAAATATTATGAATGTTTTTGAAATTTTGAGGTATCTTAATTTGTTAGATAATGACAAGATATCTACTCAAAAATGGTGTGAGTATTTGGCTTAGGTTTTTTGTAAAATGGTGGGAGTGTATGGAAAGGGGGACTGAGGTTACCTCAATCATGAATTGAGCATGACCCATATAGTCTTAAAATGACCTCAAGTCATATAAATTCCATCCACATAAAACATAGGGAAAAACCAAATAGGTCCTAAAAAGTTTTCAAATTTGGAAAATGGTCAGTCAAATGAAAACAATAATGGTAAAGTGATGTGGCAATGCATGATAAAAAAATATTGTCCTTAGTTTACCCATAGGAAATTATAACTATGATACAATGGCATAGGTAAATGATATTAATTTTCCCATAGGTAATTATAATTAGTAACAATATTGGTGAACCACTCATTTTCCCATAGGTGGTTATAATCAGGCTCACATAAAAAAATTTGATAGGATGAAAGATATCTTACTAGATTAACTATCAGACTACTTTCAGAGACTGTCATTGTAAACATGGATTAGATTGATTGTTGAAACTTGATTGGAATCCCCCCAAAAAAGTGTGGGAAGAACCAAAGGAAATAATATCAAAATAAGATTGGGTAGGATGACTAAAAATAGGCTTTGGTCTAGATAAGAATGGAATGATAGGATGGTAGGGTCCTTTTAAGGATAATGATGGTTTGATAAAATGATAAGAGGGTTGCATGGTAGGATCTATGATAATAGAAAATAGTCATATGTAACAATGGTAATGGCATGACAATGAAATGGTATGGCACATATTTTTGGCTTAGGTGTGGTTTTTTATTCTATTCTTCTTACTGATTGGGAGATGCACATCCTAATCATGAAATGATACAAATAGAATACTCGATCATGTTAATTGCTAGCCCACACCTCATCTAAATAACTACTCTATCAAGAACTCAATGTAGATTTGGTTGTCAAGAATGCTTTTGTGATCTTCATTGGTCATTGATTTTTATTACTTTAAACATCGATATAAGGTATTTTTATAGACTCTAAAAAGGAAAGTGAAACCATGGATGGTAAATAAAGACAAATAATGGATGGTAGGTTTGACTATGAAATGGAATGGTAGATGATAATGGAATGTGGAATGATGGGGAAAAAAATGAAGATCAGGACTTCTAGTCACATGTAATGTTGCTAATGTCAAATTCAACATAATTTTGGGTGTGGTAGGCCTAAAGACTTGTTATCTTGATAGGACCATAAATTTTTTTTGTTATTTGTGCTTGAGAGTATCTACGATCTAATTATTCTATAGATAAGAATCTATTTTGATTTTATCTTCATCAAGCGGTGAAGAACTTTTGTGCTCAGTTATTGGTGGCTTAATGAAATTTTCACCAATGAAGTTGTCTTGATTGTCATGTATCACCTTTGAGAAGGTTTCACTAAGGAATGTTGATTTTTGACTTTGATTTTTTTCTAACACTTTCAAAAAAAATTCACTAGGATAGTGTTCTTATTCTACGTGAATGTTGTCTTAGCCTCCTTGCTCTTCTTCAATTGCTATGTCACCATGGATGCAGTTTAACAAAGTGTGATTCTATTGGTCCCAATTGACACTTGTGGGAGATGGAATATCAATGATATGGCTATTTTGGTTAACAGTAATGGCTTTTGGGATGGTAATGGAATGGGTAGAAGCTTCACAATCCTCATAAAAGATATTAAGATAACTTGTGTTGATGCTAAAGTATTCATCCTCAAAAACTATATAAAGATCACAAATGTATTCAAAATAATTTGTAAGGCATGTGTAACCAATGTTGTAACAATCATGAACATATTCTTCTAAATCTGATTCTAACTCAAGGGACTATAAATTTGATGTTGAGATTGATGTTGATTTTTATTCTAATCCTAAATTTGATGTCACTTCAAGAATAAACCCTGAATGTAATTTTGATTCTTCATTTAATGAGTACTCTATTACAATGATGTCTTGTTAAATATTTAGTATTGGACAAGTAATACCCTGTGATGGCATGATGGGCTCCACAAAGACTATTTTGTTAGAGTGATACTCCTCTAGGATGGGAAAAAGGTCAAGAGACAACTCCTCAGAGACTAGATTGTCAATAGGAGGCTCTTAAAAAAGAAGCACATGGTTGAGGTAATGATTTACCCAAAGGTGGTTATAATCATTAACAAGTGAATCACTAAAGACTAGCTCATAAAGTGAGACTCCTCAACAATTGGTATATGATCAATAGGAAATTTATCATAGGATAACTTATCACAAATGGTTGATTTAATATAAACATCTTGGATTGGTTGGTTCTCTTGGCCTTGGTTTCTAATGAGTTAAAAAATACTAGTTTTAAACATAGCTTGGTCTTCAAATGATTAGATAGATTGAGTTTTGGTTGGGATTGGTACCAGATGAGGAATGACTTGTGGTTAGACAATTATAGGGCCTTGGGGAGCATGATTTATTGCATGAGCCAAAGGATAAAGTTCTGAGTTGGTAATGATAGGATGGTGTGGGGCTTGATTGCCTACATAAGCCAAAGGACTAGCTCTTAGAATGATAAAGGGGAATTATGGAGCTTGATTGCTCACACAAACCAAAGGACAAGGTTTTGATATATAAATGGTGAAACATTATGGTCTTGGAATAGAAATGGAATGATGTGGTGGACCCTGATTACTCACATAAGCAAAATCATCCAAGTCTTCCTCATAAACCATATCATCCCAGTCATGAGTTGGCTCAGAAGATGGTTCTTGACTGTGTTCCATGTACTGATTATTGAAAAGAGGGTATGTATTCTTATCCCAAAGAACATTATCTATAGTTGGGTCTTCAAAGTCCACTTCACAAGCCTATTCATACCAATCAAGGTCTTCAGTTGGATCATAATTTGCTTCATTTCTTTGTTCTCATGAATGATTAATATGAGGCAGATAGAAATCTATCTCACAAATCATATTAGCATCATTAGCATCTTGAAAAAATCCATAAAAGTCATTTTTCATAGCCATTCTATCATAATTTGGATTGTAAGTGACTCCACCATAAGTTAGCAAGACATATCTATGTAATTGATGAAAGCTCTAAAAACAAAATGACTTAAAGTTATATAAACTCTAAAAAACTAAGTCCAAAGGACAAATGGTTCAAACTTCATCTAACTTGGTCAAAAGGTGGAGATTTATCTCCAATGTGGTCCAAAAGTGGATCTGTATCACCAAAATGATTTGTGTTAATACTTGTTATAAAATAGCCTAACATCAAATAACTAATGTTAGATGTCATACGTAAAAAAAGGTCAAGTGTCTAAATAAATACTAGCATGTCAAAGGTCTAGGTCAAAGTGTTCCAAACAAAGTCTAAACTAGGAAAGGGAAAAGTTGAGTTGCTAGGTCTTTTGTCCAAATGTGGAGCCAAAAGCTAGGCTCAAACAAATAGGCATGTGCTAGGACTTTTGGCCAAATGACATCAAAATCTAGACTTGAAACAAAGGCTGATGTGATTTGATTTAATCTAAGAAGTTTGGGAACAACTTTGACATAGACCCACCACATGAAATCAAACATAAACATGATCATTTGGCATAAGGCATAACACAAAAGGCTCTTTGAAAAAGGTTGTGTTCTCCCAAATAAAGGCACAAATAATGATGAGGATAGGCATTAAAGAAATAAACCATCGATATTTTTCAATTTTGGGTAATCAATTAACCAATGTTATTCAACCCAAAAGAGAAGGATCTATGTATCAGACCTATGAATTAAGGCCTAAAAAAAAAAATCAATGTTTGAATCCAAACATGACAAAGCTAATTGAAAAGTCAATGATGAAAACTAGGTTTTGACTAAACAAGCTAGACAAGATTGGGCAGCATGACAACACATGATAAAGGTCCAAATGGTAAGCATGATGTGGTTTGAAACAATGGTTTTTGGTGCAAGGTAAGCTAGTATTGAAACAAATTGAGCAGCCTAATGGTGTAGGTATGATTGAATGATGTGGTCAATACTATGTTTCAAAGACTCAAAGGAAAAATGGTTTGACATGATTTGGACAACATAATGCTACACTCTGTAACTCAAATGACACATACACAAACAAGTTTAGAAAAAATTTCAAGGCACAAGTGTGGTGTAAAATAACCAACATAACACCTCTTTAGATAAAAGAGTGACATATAGATAAATTGGTTTTGACATGGTTTATACACAAGCAAACAAGTTTTAGTCTCAAAAACACCAAGTAAGATAAATGACCAAAATACACTAAGTATAATTGTCCAAATCCTAACAAGGGTATGGTAAAGTGGGGTCTACTAAACTAGAAAGGTTTTAATCATTCTATGGGAATCAATTGTACAATTACTTTCACACTAAACAATGTAAAATAAAAGCATAGATTTTGGGTCTGTATCACTGGCTTGTTGTAAAAATGTCTAGTCCTTTTTACAACCACTAAATCTTGTTGTTCACTTAGTGTAGTGCGATGTCCAAAGTACCACTACATCCCATGTGCAACTATATAGGAGCCAAATGAAGTCAATGCTGGGAGATGAAACCCTAGATTAAATCTTCCCTAAAGAACTTGTAAGAGGTGATGAAGTCCTCCTCACAGGCCAAGATGCATAACTAAATAAAGCATGAAAGTAGAAAGACTTTAGGGTTATTTTAAAGATCACCCAAACTTTGATGCATTTTTTGGGAGTGCTTTAAATGACTTTCTTTCGAAGCCTTGGACTAGGCTACTTTCTATATGAATGGCACTTTTGATTCCAAGGGTGACCTATAGGGGATAAATGGAGGAGCATACATGCAACATTCCTCTTTGTTCCAAACAAATATTTGATTAAACAATTATTTCTAACAAGAATTGACAAGTGTGTTCAATTTTAAACCCAAAATGAAATATTTGGTGGTGTTCATTTGACCACTTGGTCTTAGTTGCAAATTTTGAAAGTATTCACTAGAAACATATAAATTCTTTGTTAAACACCAAAAAAAAAGGTTTCTAGTTCATTTTTAAGCATGAAAAGGTGATTTAAACATGTTTTGAACAAATATCAAGCTTGGTCCTACAGCAAAATTTTTAGCATGTCCTCTATCTTTAAAGCTCTTTTGAGTTTGAAATAATATATTTTGGAAAAGTAGCTATCAGGTCTATGTTTTTTGGAAAAACATAATAACCAACATTAGTTATTACCACTAACATTGGTTACTCTGTCTAACCAAAATTTAATCGATGTTAGTTTTGCTAACTGATGTTGGTTAAGTCAAGTAACTGATGTTGGTATTATTTATCAATATCGGTTACTATGTAAAATCAGGGTAAACAAAAATGGAAAGATAAAGTTAGAAAATCAATTTACAAGAGTTTTAAAATCTCAAATAAATATTTTAGAGTTACAAAATGATCTCTGGGCATGCCATTATGTGATCTAGTAACTTGAATAAATAGAGGATGGTTAGTATATTTTTATTTCTATAATAAGAACAAAATGAAATAAACATACTAATAGCATAACATCTCTAGGCCTAGACACTAGGGAGAGCTTAGTTAACAAAAGTAAATGACAAGCACAACTAAAAAGCAAAGGATAAAATATAAGAGTTCCTTCACCTTCCTTGGATGCTCTAAATGCCTTTGTAGTAGTGGCTTGCTCAACTTGTGCTCATGAAATCCTTAGCAATGGAAACTTGGCTACCTCCATTTCTCCTTGGCACCTTTGGCTTGTGGTTTGGCTTTTCTTGGAATCAATTTGGCATGGTAACACTAATTGATTGAAAATTTTAAAAAAGAATTTGGCATTATAACATTGCATCAAAAAATCTTTAAAGATATTTGAGCATAATAACTTAGAAATGATGTTCATGGACTCTCTATTTATATATTTTTGAGAATGTATAAAATCAACCTAAACCGTCCATCCTAAGATGAAGATGTGTGGTTGAGGATTAATTCAATTTTTGGAATTAAGTTTTTAGTTATCCTCATCATGACATTGGAAGAAGGGGAAATTAAGAGGCATGGATGGTATCATGGAAGGCATTGATGAAGCATGGAGGGCATGAATCCTGATATTTGTGGCATTTATGAACTACAAATTTTTACCCAAGAAATGAGGTCACTTAATGATGAAAATATTCCATATTCATTTCTAGAAAATAAGTATTCAACAAGTTTACATGGAATTATTAATTAGGCCTTGATGTGGGTTAATTAGCTCTCAAACATGTTTAAGCACTTTATGCACAAATTAACCAAATTGATTAGAATGCATTGTTATTGGTCCAAAATTTGATTGTATTGGAATTGGAAGCTGTTATCAGATGCATTGGATCTGTTATCCCATTTAGGATGTTACCAATATAAAATAAAAAAGGAATGTGTCTTATGTATAAAATTTGATAAGAAAGAGCAATCCAGAGCAACTAGGTGCAAAATTGGCATTTTGACTCAAAATGATCTGATCAAAGTTAGCTAGCCCATAAATTGAATTTCCACCTTTAAGGATTCTTTAGCCAAAATAGGCACTTGAATATTTTAGTTTCACATCATTTAGCATGTTTTAGTGTTTTTAGGCCAAATTGTGCATTTTGGGTGGAAATTGGCCAAAAGCCTGATTTGAGGTTATTGGTGGCTAGATTTAGGTGTCTACAAAAACTAACATATTTTATAGGGACTGATATGAGTGACATTGAGAAGGAGGTTTACAACACTTTGACACCTTTGAAAACCATACCACTTTCATTTATGACCCTTAAGTGACATAAAATGACACAAGGACTAAATTGGAGCATGAACAAAGATTATGACATATTGAATGACATCAAATAAACAACACAACCAATAACATTATAAGAGACCCCTATTGATCAATTTTTAGATTATAGGGGATTGACCTATTTTGACTTATGGTCAAAATAGTCAACATTTACCACTACAAACAAAGCTAAATCCATACTAGAGGATAAAATGGCAATTATAGATAAAATAAGTGACACTTAGGAAATTATTGGACTATAAGGATGTTTCCATACAAAATATTTATAATGAAATAATTAAACAATGCACAACACTTTTGCATCCATTTAATCTTAAAGGACAATAGATATACTAGATGAGCTCATCTTGGACATTCAATTAAATTTATCTAATACCAAGACATTACTTATAATCACATATGATGATGATCTATAAAACATGATTATGATCTAGGTACCATTACACATTCTACTTACCATGGTATTTGAAGTGATCCTAGACTATAAAATTCTCAAAAAGGATCTATCTTAAGTTGATCTAGATATTGCCCACATAATAAATGAGCCTTAATTCATTCCTATGGAAAAACTTTGAAAAATCACATAGGAGAGGAAGATTGACACAAATGTGTAGTCTATGCAACTAAATTTTGTAGTAGATACATAATAAGCTATTGGATTAGCCACTGCCCAACCAAAATAACCTTTGTAACCACCTAACCAAATACCTCCTTAGTTATAGTACTAAGTTTTACACACTTCATTTTTGTGACTTAGGCATATTGTAATTTTTTGTGATATAGTGTAAGCATTAGGAAAGGAGACATAATAGTTGAAAACCTATAAAGGGAAACCACCTAGTTATTCTAGTCTATTGAATACTCAAAAGGGTGGTAGGCTAGTATGTTCCTTAGTTGAAAACTTAAAAGGGAAGACAAGTAGTGCACAAAGGGTGAAATTTGGTAAATGAAACATGCAGAGATAAATGTGAATTTGTTTTATGGCTTATCTTTTTGGATCAATGTAGATCAGCTTGTAACTTTATCGCAATATGAGACAAATATTTAAGTCTAGGAAAGTGTTGGACATGGAATGGATCTTCGTAAAACAATGAAATATATTAGATGGACATATGTGCAAAGTGTATGATATTGTCTTTGTATAAAATTTTATATGTATTCAACCTTGTAATATTAATTGAGAAATAGAAGAATGGGAAGAGTCTTTCCTTTTGTATCTTGATAGGATAGAATGTGAAGATAAAATAGAATTATAAAAGACTATATATATCAATTTGATGTAATATAATCTGGTTCAATGTCTTGATAAAGATTAATAGATTTTTTTTTGTGGTGTTATTTATCTTATTTTATGTATGGTTTATGTGCAGTGAGTACTCTATTTTAATCTAATCTATTATCAAATACAATACTAGTTATGGTTCAGCTTTTGTTAGTATATGTTTCTTCTTACTCCTAGGTGCATCTTCGTACATTGTAGATGGATGTTATTATTGTAATATATTTTGTATTTATTATTAATCTCATATGTGTAAGTTATACCTATAATTAGCATGCTATAAAGTATTTACAAGAACTTATGCTAAAATTTCTTGTAGATCCTGGTCGAATGGGAAATTACCACATGATTTGGAGTTAGAGCGAGTAGTCCTCCAAAATTGTTAGAGATGTTAGAGCCTAAGAGAGCTTGATTGAATGAAAAAACACAATATATTTTGAATTTAGAAAGGTCAGTCCCCTGGACATGTTATAGATGTCAGAACTAGAGAGATCCTAGTCGAATGGGAAATAACAATGTCATTTAGAGTCAGAGCAGCCAATCCACTAGACTTGTTAGAGATGTCATTTAGAGTTAGAGTGGCCAGTCTATCAAACTTGTTAGAGATGTCAGAGCCTAGGAGAGCCTAGCCAAATGGGAAATCACCATGTCATTTGGTGTTAGAGTGGCAAGTTCCCTAGACCTTTCATACATGTTAGAGCTTGAGAAAGCTTAACTGAATGGGAAAATGCCATGTCATTTGGAGTTAGAAAATCTAGTTCCTTAGACTTATTAGAGATGTCAAATATTGGGAAATCCTGACCAATTGGTAAATTACCATGTCATTTAGAGTTAAATCAGCCATTCCTATGGACTTATCATAGATGTCAGAGATTGGGAAAGCCCAACCAAATGGTAAATCACCACATCATTTAGAATCAGAGTAGCTAGTCCCCCAAACTTGTTAGAGATGTTAGAGCCTAAAAGAGATTGACTAAATGGGAAATCACCACATCATTTGGAGTTAGAGAGACCAATACCCCAAACCTATTAGAGGTGTCAGATCCTATTAGAGCTCTAAAAAATGGCAAGTCACCATGTCATTTAGTGAGAGGATGAACTAGTTATCACTGGTAACCCAAGAAGTTTATAATAGAGCATGAGTGAGACTCAAAGGCCAATTAAGGTGTCTCATGTTTCCCTAAGTGACATGTCACCTAGCCTAAAAGAATGGCATGGAGTACAAAACCATGCCTAGATGTTAATCATTATTTGGAGGACCAATAAATAGATGACACATGTCATAAAGTATGAGTTGTCTATGGATATTTTAAGAGATGTGACTATGTGCCTACCACACACCAAACATTAATCGAATGGGAAGCTTGACCCCATTGGATAGTTTTAAAAATATCCCATCACCATTCTTATATCCAAATGGAAATAGAGGGTCATGGGCTCTAAATTTAATTATAGATTTGCAAGAAAAATAAAAATGTATAACCACTAATTAAATTTAAAATTCATAGAAAGTGAGCTGCTAAATGCCATTGATGCACATAGATTTATACATGTGCTTATAAAGAATAAGAGAATCCCATTAACAATTACCATTTATACCTTAGAATAAATATCAAACTCCTTGCATTTAAATCTATAGATAACCCTTGTATCTCATGCCTTGAATGCCCAAAGTGGCCTAATTCCCCCTTTATCCTAATCTAATGGCTGCTACATCCTTAAATCCAAAATTTAAGCCTAAGTATCAAGACATCAATTTCCTTGTTAGTTTAGCAAGTATAAACACTATAATTACATATTTAAAGATATTGAGCAAGTCCTCAAGGATTATGATGACTGCATTGACCAACTGACTAAGTGTGAGGATGCCCTTTGGTATTATAAAAGGTGTAGACTCTATAAAGTCATGAATAAACTAGAGGCATTCTTTATGCCAACTTACTGGGTGACATCATCCATAAAGATATCATCTTATAGGACAATGTCAGTGATTAGGTGTCCTCACTAGCCTCTCAACACCAAATTGTCGATATATTATAGAATGACTTAAGGCATATGACTCCCTTCTAGACTTATATTTCTCATACGATCTAGTAGTAGTGTTGGCCTGGATGAACACCTACAAAATCAATGATATCCTACATGATTGGTATGATAAACATAACTCCAAAAGGGTTAATAAGGAAAAAATCAATGCCTATATAGTTTTCACACTTTGGGAAGAGATCCAAGTAGGCATGATCCTAATAAAATATTTATTCTGAGACCTACACTTCAAACATGTCAATGAGTGGTGGGTACCCCTTCTTCACACAATCCTAACTCACTCAAACATATTGAATATTAGAGGCTTGATAAAATTTAATTTGGTCCATGTAATTACCAATGATCAAAATGGGGGCCACTTATATATGATGAACTACATACACAACATCTTTTATGGGACATTCTCATTCAAGGATTCAATGTTTCATGTGTTTTTTCTTGGTGGCCCAACCATCCACATGGTATTTTATAAGTTGTATGGCTAAAATTTCCACTAGAATGTATAATATGTCTATGTACACTTATACCCAAGGGTATATTAGGTAGTTAATGAATGTCCAGTACACTAGATCTCAAATATAATCTAAGACTCTGTCATAACCATCAATGGATATTGATTGTACAAATATGACATAATGATTTGAGTTATGATATTTCTCTTATAACCCTTATGATTTCCATATTATGTACCCTACAACTTGGTATAATAGGAGATCACCTATTAATTAGTGAATGACATATTTAGATTCTATGTACAACATAAATAAAAGGCATTCCCATAGCTCTTGATCACCATATAGAACCATGTTTACAAAAACATACCTACATTACAAAATTTGATAGTCAAGTGAGACTCGTTTACCCTATCAAAATGTAAAATTCAACAATGGGACCATAAAGGGGTGATTCAGGCCCATTTGGCACAATAATTAACTCAAATTAACATTAACTATGGCTATCAAGATAAAGATAATGATTAGGTCTATTTGAATATTTTTGATAACCAAGAGATGTTATCTTATATAGTATTAAATAATAAGAAAGGGAATAAGGCTTAGGAAATCCTATTCACAAGTCCTCTAACTCCTACCTAGTTCATGGAGGATCCAACTCCAACACCTCTATCCATCTCATAGATAATATTGTAGGTCATCCTACCACCATCTCATCCTCAAGCCCCAACTCTAGCTCCACTTCTGTAATCTCCAACTCATGAAGCTCTAGTTCTATCTTCACCTCCTCTAGTTACTCCTCATGTTCTACCTCCACCTTCTTTGGTAGTGCTAGTAATCAGACCATGATAGAGCTAGGCCTAGACTACATGATGCTAGGAATCCCAAGCATATCCCACTCAACCATAAGCATCATGTCCTTTAAGATTTGATATAGTTAGCATCTTGATTACAAACCCTAAATGAGGTACCCAATAAACACCCATCTAGGTTCCCCCACTCACTCCTTCATCTCCCCCCATTTCCCTTACACTTCTTGATCCCACCCTATTCTAGCTCCCTATTCTAGTGCCCATTAGTTCATCTCTAACCCTATATTTCCCATTATTTCCCCTCTATCTTTCACCCAATTACCCTTGGCTTTGGTCCTTCAAAACATCCTCACTTACTCATTTCCTTTCATTCCTTCCATCTCACATCCTGGATTCTTTTTGGTGCTTCCCTTTGGCATTCTCTCAATAAAAACCATGAATAAATCCTTTGGAAGAATACCACCTCTAGAAAGGACCCTTTTAGTCCCCAATCTAGTGATCTTGCTTCTCTCATTCATAGATGCAAGTCCTACACCATTAGGGTGTGCAACCCTTATTATCCTAGTGAAAAGGTCCACCATGACACCTAAAATTGACCTAAATAGATGTCAAAGAAGAAATAGAAGGTGACCCATACTCTAGCTTTAGCTTGAAGGCCTTCTGATCCAATCCCACCTCCTCCATAAGTATCAATAGATCCTTTAACCATAGGATCAACGTCCATATGATCAACTTATCACCCCATTTCTATCTTACCTAAGACTCCACTAGCCTCACCTTTAACCAACCTATCTCATCCCTATTATTCCATGACCCATTTTAGGGGGCAATTATGGCTTAGGATAACTTCACTCAAGAACAATGTCAAGATCAAATGTTTATATTGTCATCACCTCTAACTCTCCCTTCTTTCACTCCCATACCCATATGTATTCACTCCTTTCCTCTTTCACTCCTTCCACTTCCTCCATTTCACCTCAACATCATCATTTTCCATTCACAACCATTTCAGCCACACCTCCTACATTCCCCATAAACTAAGGGATGGTCTTAGGTTCACATGCACCATAACTAGATATCCAAGGTAACCTAGACATCTAGTGGAGTTTTGATAGAGCCTTTAGGATAATGAAGATGATGCTTACTCAAATATTTATCTAAGAGGGGAACACAGTGATATGGTAGACCCATCAGGATCTCTTTTCCCTCATTAAGGTGAAGACTACTATTATATAAGAGAAAATGACTAAGGACTAACTATCTATCCTTTAGGCTACTAATGAAATTTATAAGAAGCTCCTTGAAGACATGTAGATCTAACTCTAGAATATCAAAGCCTAAATGAAAAGTATGTTCCTAGTTGGACTAATTATGTAGGTTAAGTATGCCCTCCTACTACTTTTCTTAATATCAGGTAAAATAGTGGGGACTCAAGTCAATATCAATAGAATTATACAATGAACACAAACCTAAATGGGGAGGATCAAGAAAATTTATAGGAAGTGTTAAAAGCTATAGGTAGTGATCAACAAGGGGATATTCTCAAATCTCAAATTTATGCTGACCTTAGATTTGGGGTTATACCAAACTTATGCTTGGAATGTGAGAATGGTGATGGAGGAATGGATAGCATTGCCCAACAATCTAATAAAACTCTTAGAAGAGGGTGAGAAGAAGATATTGAAATAATTCAAAGAGGTCAATATTTTCATGTTGTTCCACTTGGATTAAACTTACTCAACCAAGGGGAATATAAATTCCAACTAGGTCAATTTTACAAAGTTATGAGGGAAAAAGTGGCAAAGGTGAATGTTGACTAAATTTGAATTTTAAGTCAAATTGGGCCACCCATAGGTAAAAATTTGAGTTTTAAGTGTTTTAATGGGTTTTAAATTTGGTCATAAGGTATATCATAGTTCATTTAATGTTATTCAATGTTATACTAGCCTTGGTCATTAATTTTATTGGCCGACATGTCCTTTTGGGTCATTTTAAGGGTCAAAATTATGAATTTAATGAGTTATATGGATTTATTGGGAAGTGTGAAGGTTATAAAATGTAATTTAATGTCCCATATATCCACTTAAGTCTTAATTAACTGACATAATTTAAAAGTGTAAGGTTCTCTAATTAAAAGGGTAGTTTCCTAGGGGAAAAAATGAGATTTTAGCACTTGTACAGCTCCTTGAGATGTGTGACATGTGAAAAAGGATTACAAAATGTATCCTAAACTTCATAAATCTAAAATACATGTTTTAAGTGATTTTGAAGTGCCATTTTTGGTCTAAAACCATCTTACTCCCTTTTCACCCTTCTTGGCAAGCAGAAGTGACCTTCAGGTTTTTGCTTGGTACAATCAACATGAGGGGATTCAATAAAAATGTTTTTAGGAATATACTATAAACTAAATCATATTATATTTTATTTTTATTTAAATATTAATGGTGTCCTAATATTTATGAACCATTCCTAAGAAGTTGACCTTTAAAATCTACTTGCTAATTTATGTAGCTTGTGAGTTTTGATTTGGTTTGAATAGCTCTATAAAAAACAATTGATGAGGTTGATCCTAGATGATTTTAACTTAATTATATAATGTTAAACATTAATTTTTTCATGTTTGGATCTGATTTGAAGAGCTAATCACTTCAAGTTTACAGACTAGTCCCATTCTATGTTGTTGACAAGTTTCCACCATTCTTGAGTTTCATGATTTTTTAATAGTTATAGGGGTTGTAATATGTAATTTTAAATTTTTTAATGTTTTTTTTAATTCTCTTTACCTCCTTTATCTCATTATCCAAGAAAATTATCTTTGATGGTGCAGTTATAGCTAGTATACAATCAGTTTGCAAACATAAATGTCATATCAGTCAAACATGGGAAGAGTGAAAAGCTCTGAAACACATATATGGAACTGTGTTAAAGGCCATTAAATTTTTAACACATTATAATGGTATTATTTATCAAGGATTTTTTTTCACTTTTTAGAAGATGACTATGACAGTTTATACATTTACCCAATTCTACCATTAACATACACCTGGAAGGTCCTCACAGAGACCAATGATATTGAAAATGAATTGTATAAACTAAGAAATATCTTTGATAGTGGTGAAATTATTTAAAACAACAAACTCCATTGGAACACATAGACCTTGCAAACTATCTAAGTTTGCATTTACTACTGTATGTGAACTTTGTACCTATAGGGGTATTGGTAAAGATATAAAATCACCTATCCAAAGAACATGATATTGGTTTAAATCATATTTCATGACCTATCATGTTATGAAGATAATTTAAGGAATATTTGAGGAGGTAATGAGAAAATAGAGGTTGAAAACCATGTTAAGGGTTCATTTGATTGTTTCAGGGATTTTATCTCTAAAAGATGAAAATAGAGTTCTTAGATATTTTAATGATATTTTGTAACAAGGGTATAAGTATTCTAGATCCATCATAGTTTATTTGTTTTGAAATTTCCACATTGGATAAATATTTTTCCAAGTTTTATAGGTAGATTACAAGTGTATACTGGACATTTGAAGGCCTAAAGTTGCTTGCAAAAGCACTAAGCCTAGGCAGTGTTCACCTATAGGATTAAACTTAAAGAGACCTTCTCCATCCTAAGATGAAACTTGAACTTGCCACATGTTTGGATGATTCAAAATTATTTAAAGTGAAATATATGGTCTAAGGGGTCATTAGGATAAATGAGACTTAGTTTTTTGCTTCTTAACACCCCTTCTAGTTTGTACAAGTGGCCTAAAGGGCACCTACAACTAGTCAACATGTAGTAGCATAGTATAGGTGTTTAGGCATTTTTTAGGACACCCAAACATAATTCAGGTATAGATGAATGTTATGTAACTCTAGGGGATTCAAATAAAGTCTCCCAACATCATAATTACTTATAAGGAAAAAGGTACTTATAACTATTACAGCTAATTGAGGGAAACTATGAACAGGTAAAGGTTAAAAAGGATGGCCTTAGATTGGGTAGGGTAAAACCAAGTAACTATAAGCATGTGAAAGTGACTCCAAATAACACTCAATGATCCCTTAAACAATGTTTCAATCTTGACTCATGAAAAGTAAACCTACATGAGTACACTAGGTAGGGTACTATCAGAGTTGTTGCCAGAATCTAGATAATGCAAGTACAATGGAGACATGATCACATGAGATGAAGCAAGTGCACACCACATAGATGCTAAATCAATTTGAAAATAACATAAGAAGATAAATTCCACAAGACAAAATGGAGAAAACCAAAATTTGATTAACATGAGATGGCCAAAGTGAGAACTACAAATAGGAGAGTACGTAAGTAACTCCTCCACAAAAGGTGGACAAGGCACCCCAAAAATAGACTATAACTCCTCCATGAAAGGTGGTGACAAGGTGATAAGAATAGAGAAGTAACTCCCATCAAGGGAGTTACTTATGACATTCTTATGACACCTATGACACATCTATGACACACACCTCCAAATAAGCTAGCCTATCCCATAAATGTAGGAAAACTCCATGTATGCACAAGAAATAGAATTTACCTAATTAATAAATAGGGAATAATAAAAACCTACACTAATACCCCACACATAAGTGTAGCTTAGGTGGGTAGTGTGGAAATATAAAATGGGTCCTAGCAACTAGGCTTGATGAGGTACCCATGTACAAATGCAATCTCCCATAAGATAGAGAAAAGGAGAAAACTCATAGGAAAAAACTCCACCCCCCAAAAAAGAGAGACATAAAAGAAAAGAAGAGGCTAGAAGGCCCCCTAAAGATGATGCTACTGCAAATGTGGACCGCACCCCAAGAAGAGCTCATAGATGAATGAACTTGCTCTCAGTGAAAGGTTTGGTGAAGATGTCTGCAACCTGCTCCAAAGACTAGCAAAATATCAAGTCAATGACCTAACTATGAATAAGCTCACAAATGAAATGCATGTGAATCTCTATGTGCTTGGTCTGCTGGTGTTGAACTAGATTTCTATAAATTTGAATGGTACTCTAGTTGTCACAATAAATGATGGTGGGCTACCTGGTAGGAATGCCAAACTTAGAAAGTATCCCTTGAAGCCAAATAGCCTCAGTAGCTACATTAAAATCTCCCCTGTACTCTGCCTCTATGGATGATATAGCAATAGCATTCTACTTCTTGCTAGACCAACTGATAGGACTTGAACCAAGAGAGAAACTATAACCAGAAGTCGACTTGTGAGTCTGTGAATTACCAGCCAAGTCTGAATTTGTATATCCAACCAAGTCAGCCTTTGTGCTAAATCTATAATGAATCTCATATCTATGTGAACCCTATATGTAATGCAAGAGCCTCTTAGTTTCTTTTTAATGTAGCTCATGAGGTTCTTGCATGAATCTGGAGACAAGTCCCACTGTATATGATATGTCAGGCCTAGTGTGAATCAAGTAGATGAGACTACCAACAAGATGTCAATACTGAGTGGCATCAACCAATGGTGAAGAATGGTCAACCTCAAGCTTGACTCTTGATAGAAAGGGAGTCAGAGATGGCTTGCAATCAGCCATGTGAAACTGAGCCAATAAGTCAAGAGCATACTTAGGCTATGTAAGTGAAATCCCTAAATCTAACTGTGAGATCTTGATGCCAAGGAAGTAGTGCAATAAACCCAAGTATGTCATGTCAAATCTATCCTAAAGAGATTCCTTCACCACTACAATAGCTGATGAAGAACTCCCAGTGATCAAAAGGTCATCAACATATAGAACCAAAATCAAGAGCAAATCATCCTATCACAAGAAGTAGACATTGGGATCAGAATGGCACCTAGTGAAACCCATTGTGAGAAGGAAGGAATCCATCTTGGCATACCAAGCCCAAGGGGCCTATTTGAGGCCATAGATAGATTACCTAAGTCTGCATACTAAGGAATAATCTTAAACAGATCTTAGTGGCTACTCATGTAGATCTCCTCATCTAGGTCTCCATGAAGAAAGGCACTCTTCACATCCATCTAATGCACATCCCAACCATGTGATGTGGCAATAGCCAAGGTGAGTTAGATAGAAGTCATCTTTGCAATGGGTGCAAAGGTCTCTGAGTAGTCAATGCCTACCACCTGTGAGAAACCCTTGGTGACTAGTCACACCTTATACTTATCAACTGACCCATCTACTGCAAACTTGGTCTAATATATCCACCTATATCAAACCATCTTTCTTCCCTTAGGAAGTGAAGTGAAGTCCCAAGTGTGATTTTTGATTAAGGAGGAATATTCTTCCTCTATAGCACTATCCTACTCAAGTACCCCTGATGCCTCTCGAAAAGTCTATGGATCTTATATTAAAACAAAGAAGGCATGTGGATCTCTCTAAAAATCCCCCTTAGTAAGTCTGTCATCTACAGGATCTCCTACCCAAGTGCCAACACTCTCAAGTGTCTATCTGGCCTAAAGTGGCCCAAAATTGGGCGAGTCAAATGCTATCTCCTCATCCTCTAACTGACTAGAGGTGGATGACTCTGCATCACTATCTAAACTCGAAGAAAAAAATGTCTCTAGCTCAAGAACCTGTTGTAGCTGATCTAAATCTAACGAGGAATCATCATGAAGAAGTAGATCCAATGAGGGATAAGAAGTGTCAAGTGTTGAGTCTCTATGACTCTCCTAAAAATTGACACTTTTCTCGATGAACAATTCATGAGTGATAGGATCTAGAAGGCAATATCCCTTAATACCATATAGATATCCTACAAAGATGCAAGGCTTGGACTAATATTCCATAGCTTTCTGTTTCTTCTTCAAAATGCGGGCCATGGCAGGGGATCTAAAAAATCTAAGGTGCTCAACATCTATTTTCCTTTTATGCCAAGCTTTAAAGGGTGTTATCCCTTTCAAAGCTTTGTGAGGAACCCTATTTTGAATGTATCAAGCACAATTGATGGCTTCAACCTAGTACTATGGTGATAAGGATTTGGAGTGAATCATATAGCTACCCATCTCTTTCAAGAACCTATTCTTGCATTCTATAACCCCATTATATGAAGGACTGTAAGTGACTATGTGCTACAAATCAATCCCCTCTATGGTGTAAAACTGCTCAAGCCTGATGCTGATATACTCCCCTCCATTATCAGTTTAAAGAACCTTGATGGATTTGTCACTCTGTTTCTCAACAAGAGCCTTGAAGTCTAGAAAATTTTCAAACACTTCAGACTTTTGTTTGAGAAAATATATCCAAGTGTACCTAGAGAAATCATCAATGATAGTGAAGATGTACTTGGCCCTTGTGAAAGATGGTTTAGGAAAGGGTCTCGATACATCACTATGGACAAACTCCAAAGGTTGTGAAGCCCTCCAAGATTTGCCTTTGCCAAATTTTGCTTCAGAATGCTTCCCAAGGGAGCACCCCTCATAAAGTCCTTTTGAGAATTAGACACGAGGCAAGCCAATGACCATATCATGTTTGCAAAGTTGCTCAAGGTTACGGTAGTTAAGGTGGCCAAACCACTCATGCCACAATTTGCTAACTCCATCTGAATGAGTCAGCAATGCTATTAGAGAAGAATCTGATGCAAAAATGTGAGAAGGTGTATAACATTGCTTGGTGATCTTCCCTACCCACCACCACTGTAGTATCAGTATGCAACTCCCTGATAGCCACTAAATCTACTGAAAATTCAACTCTGAAGCCCTAACCAATGTGAGTGATTTGGTACACTTATAGGAGATTGGTTGAAAGAGAAGGAATACTTAGAACATTATTGAATGTTCCTCCTTCCATTTCAATTAACCCTCTCCCTACAATAGAAATTGATGTGTCATCACCCAAACTAATTACAGTCATGTTACAAGGCTCTAAAGATGAAAACTCAACTAGTGAAGAGCCCATGTGGTGAGAAGCACTAGAATCAATGACCCATGAAGATGTAGAAGCTGTTGTAGCTATAAGGGCCTTTCCCTTTTCTTTCTCCTTACCATTGCCTTTTGCCTTAGTAAAATATTGGGTAGATGAATTCTGCTTGATGGACTCATGAACACCTATGTTGTTCTTCTCTAGAAGATGAGTTAGATGATCTATTTGTTTCTTCATGCATTTATGTTCATCATGCATTTTCTTTCTATAATAGGCACACTTAACCTTCTCCTTCATAGGTTTAGCATTGGAGGAGGAAGTCTCAGTGTTGTTTTTAGTAGGATTGGTGTTTTCTTTCTTCTTCTCTTGGTCCTTGTTCTTTTTCTTCTTCTCCTTTGTTGAAGTCTTATCCTTACCATTTCCAGCTTTCAAAGCTTTGGGTTAAGTAGACTTCATTATGCCCATTTGAATTAGCTTATCTTGGTCCCTAGTCAAGTTGGCAATGAATGAATCCAAAGAAAGCATTTTCCATGTAGTGCCAAGGGCACTTTTTGTGGCATGGAAAGTGGAGAGAAAGACTGAATAGCTTGGACCCAACTTTGCGAGAATAGAAAGTATGAGTTGATCATCTTTCTTCTCTATCCCACATTCTTTCAATTGTAATCTAAGGGCCTTAAACTTAGTGAAGAAGTCTCCTAGGGTGTCAAAGTTGCTAGGACTTAGACTTATGAGTTCATTTTCGAGCTCATGACCTCTCATCTCATCAAGCTTCCCAAATAAATTTTCTAAGGTGTCCCATATGTCATTGGGAGTCTGAGAGGATTCTAAATGGAAGAGGATTTTTGGAGACATAGACAAGCTCAGTAATCTAAAGGCTTCATCACTATGGTTGTACCACTTAACCTTTTCAGCATCAATGTTGGTATCTACTTCAGTACCCATGGTGATCCTATACAACCCTTTGCTTCTAAGAATGATTGGCACTTTATAAACTAGTGCATTTTTGACAAATAAAAATCATACACTATGGATAATTGAATTATAAACACTTTTGGAAAAAATGGCACCCAAATCTGAGCTACCATTTGCAAGATATCAAAGCTTCAATTTTCTCGTAAACTAGTGTTTTTGTGAAAAAAAGCACTAAAACATTTTAAAAATGCCTATTTTGAGAGAGAAAGTGGCCTTCCAACCACTTGTTGGATTTGGCACAAAATGAGGAATCCAAAGGAGGTTTGTGTGAGGGGGAATTGGCCTCCTGCCAACTCGAGCCTCACCCTTCATCTTCGCCAGGAGAAGATACAAGTTTAAAATAAAAATCCCCAAATTACAAAACTATCTATAAAAATGAATATTCAGTCAAATTGGCTAATTTTTATTTTATCAAGTCAATTTTAACTAAAAAAATTAAAGTAAAGACAAAATTGAATAGCTAGCCAAGCATCTAAGGGTCCACATGGGACACCAAGTAAGGAAGGGGCACCCAAAAGGGTATAGTCCAGAATTTATCAATAGAAAAGACAAAAATAGATGTGTAGACCTGCTAGATGTGCCATACACCCTAATTGGTGGCAGAACTAAGGGCACCTTACTGGAGACTGGCATGCTAGAAGGATAGAGGCTGAAGGTGTTGCAGAAGTTGAAGGTGCCTTGCCGGAAGGAGTGATGCGCCACTTTTAATCAAGAAATTTGCACCATTTTCAAGAAAAAAATAGCCTATTTTGGATGCTGTACAAAGGATGGCATGGCAGAAGAGAAGACCAAAAGTTAGGCACTGCTAAAAGCATGGCAAACAGAACTGAAGACTAGAAGCTAGGCATTGAATCCTGGCTGTAGAAGGATTGTTGTTTGGAGTTTTTGCTGCTCCCTCTGCTGCTCCACACAACAATGGCATCCAAGAAGAGAAATAGATGAACCAGCCCCTAAAGTGAAGATAGCCAAGACACCCAAAGGCCAAGGATTCCAAGATGCAAGAAATGATACTAGAAATGATATTTTTTTAATTTTAGATCAAATCTAGAAAATTTAAAAAAACAAAGAGAACTCCACTCCTCTTGATTTCAAAATGAACTAAAAGCATAACCAAACACACAATTATCATTCTTGCTCTGATATCATATCGGAGTTGTTTCTAGAATCTGGATAATGCGAGTACAATGGAGACGTGATCACACAAGATGAAGCAAGTGCACACCACATAGATGCTAAAGCAATTTGAAAATAATACAAGAAGATAAATTACACAAGACAAAATGGAGAAAACCAAAATTTGATTAACATGAGATGGCCAAAGTGAGGACTACAAATATGAGAGTACATAAGTAACTCCTCCACAAAAGGTGGACAAGGCACCCTAAGAATAGACTGTAACTCCTCCATGAAAGGTGGTGACAAGGTGCTAAGAATAGAGAAGTAACTCCCATCAAGGGAGTTACTTATGACATTCTTATGACACCTATGACACATCTATGACACACACCTCCACATAAGCTAGCATATCCCACAAATGTAGGAAAACTCCATGTATGCACAAGAAATACAATTTTCCTAATTAATAAATAGGGAAAAATAAAAACCTACACTAATAGGTACTCATTTAACTAGCCTTGACTAGTGTTGAAGGTTTTAAAACCCCACAATGTGAATTGAATCAAGGAAGTTGATATAATTTGTCTTGCAAATATTTATTGAGGATTATTATTTGTCTCTAATGCCTATCTATCATTCAAAACACCTAGAAGGGGTTACTATCATAACAGACATAATTAGAATGGTAGAGCATAGTTTGAGAACTCAAAGTATATGAGGGGTAGGTGAAAGCCTAGTAATATGGATGGATTTTATGTTAAGAACGAGATATACTGAGGGGGGTGAATCAGTATATCATAAATCTTATAAAATTTCCCTTAATCAAATTCCACTTAATCATACATTCAAGATATGCAATAAAACTAAAATAATAAACACCACACAAGATAGAGAGAGACAACATCTTTAACATGGAAACCCAATTGGGAAAAACCATAGAGAAAAATATAAATTATATGAATGAGCACCAACTCAAACTAAAATATTCACAAGCATAAACTTGTAGAAGCACTAACCCCTTTTCTGAGCACCAACATAGTAACTATTCATGAGCACTAACCCATAGGAGCACCAATGCCTTTGTTGAGCACCAACACAACAACTATTCATGAGCACCAACCCCTTTGATGAGCACCAACCCACAGGAGCACCAACCCCTTTTGTGTATACAACATAACTATCTCTTGATGTTGCTATCTCAACAAATGATAGTTCATTACAATATCTCTTTCTTCTCTCTCTTTTGCTCTTCTAAGCTAGATATAACAATTACAAATCATACTCTATCTCCCATATTACAAATGGATTCTCAAGCCTTTATTTATAGCTTTCCAAATGACCTTTTTCCTTCACCCTTTGTGAGCCTTCAATCCTCATGGAAAATGGTGCCAAACTTGCATGACCCTTTGTATCCTTGAATTTGAAAAGTCATATGGTGACCCTTTATAAGCAAAAATGTCCTTTCCTCTTTCCTCTTTATCTTGGTGACTTTTCATATTCCTCAAAGTGTCCCTTCATAAGAAATTGTGCCCTTCTTCTTTTATCTTCACGTGATGACTTTTGGAATTCCTCAAGATGACTCTTCATTGGAAAATCTATCCCATTCTTCTTTTATCTTTACCCCATGACTCTTTGACTTCTCCATGGGCCCTTATTTTGACTTTATGCAACCAAAAATATATTCATTAATATTAAACAAATATTAACACACATTAGCCAAGATATTACTATTAAAAACATCATTAAATGCAATTTGGCCTTTATCACCAATAATGATAGACCTTTGACATCAATGATAATATTACCAATAATCTCCCCCTTTGTCATTGATGGCAACCTCAATCCTGAAACTACCATATCCTGAAACCTACACATACTATCATCTGAAAAACATATAGTAACTCCCCCTTACTATAGTAACCTATACCCATTCCATGTACCTATTTATGCACCTGTACCTATACTATTATTCTCCCCTTTTGACGTCAATGGCAAATGTCCTACCTAGAGCTAACACTTAGCTCCCCCTCAATTGATGTTGAGCCTCAATGGTAGGAAGTAAAAGAAATTACTCCCAACTCCTCTTGTAGATATTTGAATGTGTCCTTTGATCATGCCTTTGAGAAGATATCTGATAATACATATAAATTATTGCCTATCCTTTGAGCATCTGTAAACAACTCATTTGAATATATTTTTCTAATCTCACAACCTTCTACATAAAACTTTAATGTGTATCCCTGATCACATATTTGACTTACACTCAATAGATTATGCTTAAGACCTTTTACATAAACTACATTTTTAGTCTTGGTTCTACCATTATCTAAATTCAAAATACTTTTTTTGGCTATCTTCACAGTGGTTTTATCTCCAAATTTCACTATGCCACCATTGATCTTCTTTAGAGTTATGAAATTAATCTTGTCTCCTATCATATGCCTCAAACATGCACTATCAATGAACCATGGTTGATCTTCATTTCTTGTATGCAAAGCTATTTGAACCAACATAGAATCTTCAGGTTGTTTCTTCTACCATGAACATGTCTGAACCTTCTTCTTGATGAATGGAGCCTTGAAACTCTGGTCCTTCTTGACTGACTCAAACACTCTTCTAAAGTATTGAGCTATGTGTTTAAAGTTGTTACACTTGTAACATATTATGGTCTCTTCATCAAAGTTTGATAGAGGAGCAAAAGAGTTATAGATTTTTCTTGACTCTACATGACTTTCCTTCTCCTTATTTTTGAAACTGTTAGCTCTTTTTCAACATTCTAATTTCATATGACCAGATCCATTACAATAAAAATAGTAACCATAAAAATAGGACCTATTTATGTATCTATGACATGATTGCCTTTTGTAGCTTTGTTCCCTCCAGCCTTCTTTGTTTGAAATGTCCTCTTTATTCTTCACTTGTTCCCTTTTTGTTTCCTCTTTTATAAGAGCTTCAACATAGCTCTTTTTATTTTCAAATTTAATACGTGTCTTATATAAATTTTCCTCTTGGATTTCTAATATCTTATTCAACATGTTATTGCTATCCTCAAATTTTGAATCACTAACTGCTTTATCATTGACTGCTTTCTCAATATCTTCTTTTAAAGAGGCAATTTCAATAACATACCTTTCAAATTCTTTTCTTACTTTTTGAAACTATGTTGTTAGATATTTTTCATTCATTTTAGCTTCTTAAAAGTGTGTTTTTACATCATCAATTATTTCCTTCGACTCCTTTTCATTTTTCTCGATTTGGTGCTTCAATCTTTGATTCTTCTTCTCAACAAATTCTAACTCTTCTAAGGCACAAATGAGTTCTCCTTCTAGATTCACTTCAGCTTCATCCTCTTCTTCTTCTTGATCATCTATACTTTTGTTTATAGAGTAATATTCATGTATGGCCATGCATATAATCTCTTCTTCTTCTAAATCACTAAATCCACTATCTTCAACTGAGCTAGGATCTTTAGAATACATGCTTTTCTTTTTGAATCTCTTCTTGAATTTACCTTTGAAATTCCTCTTGTTTGTAGACTTTCCTTCTTCATTATCATCATTACCATTATTTGGGAATTTAGCTAAAAAATGTCCAATCTTTCTGTAATTAAAACATTTAAAAGATAATTTTCCTTGATATTTACCTATTCCCCTTTCTAGCTTATGAATGAAAGGAGCTCCGTTATCATCTTCATCATCACTATAACTATCACTTGATTCTTTAATCTTAGATTTCTCTTTATTTGATGTCTTGAATGCTAATTTTCTCTTTGAGGGTTTATCTTGTTCAGTTTGCATCTCATATGCCATGAGTATACCATGAAGCTCATCCATCTTTATCTTGGCTAAATTCTTCATCTCCTCAATTGTCAAAACCTTTGCATCATATCTCACTGGAAGAGAACTCAAAACCTTTTGTACCACTATTGACTCTTATAACTTTTCTCCAAGACCTTGAATTTGATTTACTATTTGATCAACTTGCAAAGGATAACTTGCTATATCTTCTTCCTCTTCTTATTTCATCTTCAAACTCTCAAACTATCTTCTAAAAGTATGAAGCTTAACTTGCTGAACCTTTCCATCACCTTTGTAAATATTCTCAATTTTTACCCAAGTTTCATGAGAATATTTACATTCCATAACTTTAACAAATTTAGATTCACATAAACCACATAAAATAGCATTTAAAGATTTAGCATTATTTTCACTTGCCTTCTTTTCTTTTGGAGTAATTACAAGTGTCTGTGGCTCTTCATATTCCTCCACCACTGCTTTCCATATGTCAAATCCTAGGGCTATCAAATAAGTCTTCATTATTATGCTCCAAAAAACATAATTCAACCCATCAAACGAAGTGCCTTATTTGTATAAAATCCTTCATGTGACCTAGGCATCGTGCTTCCCTGATCTTCCTTCAAGCTATAAATTTTTTTCAAAAGGAACCTACTCTGATACCAATTATTAAGCATGGGATATACTGAGAGGGGAGGTGAATAATTATATCATAAATTTTATAAACTTTTTCTTAATCAAATTCCACTTAACCATACATTCAAGTTATGTAATAAAACTAAAATAATAAACACCACACAAGGTAGAGAGAGACACCAGATTTAATGTTGAAATCCAATGTGGGAAAAACCATGGAGAAAAATCTCAAGTATATGAATAGGCACCAACTCAAACTACAATATTCACAAGCACCAACTTGCAGGAGCACCAACCACTTTGCTGAGTACCAACACAATAACTATTCATGAACACCAACCCATAGGAGCACCAACCCCTTTGCTGAGCACCAACACAACAAATATTCATGAGCACCAACCCACAAGAATAAAAACCCCTTTTCTAAGCACCAACACAACAACTATTCATGAGCACCAACCCCTTTTGTGTATACCACACAACTATCTCTCAATTTTTTGATCTCAACAAATGATAGTTCATTACAATATCTCTTTCTTCTCTCTCCTTTGCTCTTCTAATCTAGATATACTAATAAAAAATCAGACTCTATCTCTCATATTACAAATGGATTCTCAATCCTTTATTTATAGCTTTCCAAATGACCTTTGGCCTTCATCCTTTGTGACCCATCAATCCTCATGGAAAATGGTGCCAAACTTGCATGACCCTTCATATCCTTGCATTTGAAAAGTCATATGGTGAACCTTCATAATAAAAAGTATCCTTTCCTCTTTTGTCTTTATCTTGATGTTTTTTCATATTCCTCAAAGTGTCCCTTCCTGAGAAATTGCACCCTTCCTCTTTTGTCTTCACTTGATGACACTTGTAATTCCTCAAGATGACTCTTCATGGGAAAATGTGTCCCATTATTATTTTGTATTTACCCCATGACTCTTTGACTTATCCATGGGCCCTTATTTTTATTTTATGCAACCAAAAATATATTCATTAATTTTAAATAAATATTAACACACATTAGCCAAGATATTACTATTAAAAATATCATTAAATGCAATGGGGCCTTTATAACCAATAATGCTAGACCTTTCACATCAATGAAAATATTTCAAAAAAATTAAATATTTCCATCATGATTTTATAATTTTTAATATAACCTCCATGATAGGGAGACAAGGCACAAAAAGGCTCTTGTAATGCATTGCATAGTCATTTTGAAGGAACCCTGCATAGTCCTAGTTTCTAACAAGTCTATCTTAGACTTTCACAGATTCAAATGGTCCATACATATGAAAAAGAACTGATTTCTCATGTTATATGTGATAAAAATTTGTATGATTCCCCAAAATATTCATATATCCTGAGAAAATAGGGGAAGTATCCCCTATTTTGTCTCAGACAAGGGGTACTTCCCCTTATACAAGACTAGCAAGTTTTGGTAAGTGAAGTATAAAAGATGAACTAGGGGTTAAGGAGATATATTTTTAAGGAATTAAAAGTTTATATAAACCTATAAAAACATGAATAACACCTCACTAAACTATGTAAACAAGAAAGAGATTCTACAGACTAATGTTTGCAAGCGAAACTATCAAACATGTTAAGGCCTAAAAGTCAAATAGAGAACCATCTTCATTTCTAGTGTGGTGTGATATTTATAGCCTATAAATGCATGTTTAATGGAATAATATATAGGTTTTTGAGATATTTTTAGGTAGATAAAACCTTCAAAAGTTAGTTTGAGCTCTAAGGTGCAGTTAAGCCTATTAGGCAAGGATCAGGCCTAATGCCCAAAGAGAAGTTCATTCACACTTTTGACCTTATATATAAATTTTAAAATATTGGATCATGTTTATAAAGTTTAATTAGGTATCTTAAATCTTAAATATTGTAGATAAGTCTTTAGGAGAATCAATTTTGGCTTGAGACCATTGCTAGGCCTATGCAAATGGGGAAAAGAGCTTGATATGAGAGTTTCAAATGCTCATATATTTTTGAAGGAAATTAATGGGTACCAAAATATTTTATGGATGTGATAAAAGGGAATTGAAGGCCATTTTTGTGTATATTTTTTGAAATTTGGATGTCTGGTTTTTATGAACAAAGCTTAAGAGGTCAAACAGGCCTAAAACCCTCCTAAACCCTTGTTAGTGACCCAATGAAGGAAATGGAGATATAAAGCTAATATAATGGAATAGATTGAAAAGTTAACCTATTAAAAGTTACATAATATTCACTCAATATCCCTCATATCCTTTTTTGTTGTACATATTTGTATGAACAAGGTACAAAATATGTTATTTTTGACTATTTTGTGTGTTTTGTAGGCTATAGGAGGAACCTAAAGATGAAATAAAGTTTGGAGAGAACATTTAAATTTTTTATATCACATTATGGTAATTTAATTTAAATAAAAAATATCCTAAGGTCTAAACTATGTGCTTCATCTTAGCTAGTCAAAACTAGCCTAGTGGACAAGCTAGTGAGAAGGGCAGAAAACTTCATGTGAGCTGATTTTAAAGGATGCCTAGTGAATATAAGGCCATGGAGGGTATTGAAAGGTGTCATAAACTCCATAAAATGTATTTTTATGATAATTTTATCTCTTTTTTGAATCTAAGTGTGTAAGGTGCATGAAGGAAGACTTTTCTAGACTATAGATGATGATAACTCCTTTCTAGGTGATTCCAAAGGGCAAGGCATGTAACCAATGAATGAAGAGGAATGTATAAAATCCTCCCCACTATTTAAAGTAATTTTACCTGATCCTAATAATTTATTACTCATTAAAATATGGTTAATCATGAAGGCAATTTTTTTGAGCCAAGACAAGGAGTTTTATGCCACTTTTCATGAAGTTTATGCTTTACATTGATACTTGTGGTTCGTGACCTTGCATAGTTTATCCCATATCCTCTTCTTAATAAAAATTAACTAATTTTATCAGATTAATAAGTTTCCTTGTGACCCTTTTACTTCTCTCTTCTCTTCTCTCTCTCAAGATCTATAAGAGCTACAATTGCGGCCTTGGTAATCTAATATCACGCCAGGTATGGTGAAGCCCTACTGGTTTTGACATTGTAATTGAATTGTAAAATAAATCCAATATATTTTGAGTTAATTCATCATATTTTTAAAATGTGTGAAGATATATATAGTGAATGGTTAAATTTTTTTTGTTTATCCTTGCTTTCGTTCAATCCTTCCATGTTTAATGCAAGTGATTCAATGCCTAGTAGGTCATATGAAGCATTTTGAAGTGTATAGAAATGTTATTAAGTTTAAAATGAAGTATTATAATAAAAAAAAAATCACTTATCTTGGATAATATTCATACATGGCACATTCATATTGAAATATTGACGTTAGTGCATTTTAGGACTCTTAAATTAGTGTTGTATTCTTTGTTTCAAAGTGATGGTGTAAAATAGTCTTATGGTAAAAATATAATGCATCACCACTTATAATAGGTTTAATTTCATGTCAACTCTATCCATTTTCTCCATAAGCAATCAATTAGTATAAGTGAAAGCATTTCAAGGCACATCTAGGTAGCTAGCCCTTCATTCTAGAGATTCATCTCACCAAATTGACTACCCATATCAAGTTAGATGTTTCCATTATTCCATTTTTATGATGAGAGATGAATAATCCCCTCAAACAATGAAATTACAAGTGATAATAGTGAACTAAGAAGAATATTGAGTGATGTTTGACCTATCAACTCAGTCCAATATGAGCATCAACCAAATCATTGGAGTCTAAGCATCAATGAAAGTAGCTTTACATATCTCTTGAAGACTGGTAGCTCATGCTAATGTGATATTCATGGATCCTCTAATGAATTGGCCAAACTAGATCAGGATTTTGACCTTGTGGCAACTACACTAGAAGTCTGGAATGCCCATTCAAAGTAGTTAAGAGTCAGCCTCTCTTAGCTACTCCACATGTTAACTATTAGGTCCCCATAGATGTGTTGTGTGTTTGTTAGGATTTATTTTGGTTTAAATTTATAAATATTTTTATAACTATAATGAGTATACATCATGGCCTAGGATGGGATCTTCATGATTTTTGGAGGTGATCCCTAATTCTTATCTATTTATAGAGGAGCAATTTTTTGTTTCAAAGGTTGATCAAAATTTTCTAAAAAGTGTTGTATTATTACCAGGATTTCACCTACATTTCATTCTTCACTCTAAATAGTAATAACATCCTAGATCGATTATTATAGTAGCATTTCACCTTTTTAATGAATACAATCCCTATTTTCTATAAAAGAGTATTTTCTATGTTTAATTTTATTTTATATTCATGTTTAAATTATCAATAGTGCTAGGTTAATTAGATTAACACTTTGTCAATTTTTGAATGTTTTGATTATGATGTAGTTAGTTATTATAATATTTGGGTGATTTATTTCATTTATATTTTGGTAGTGCTGATAATTTGTGTGTCCATCTACAAATTCTCATATAGAATTTATGTGTTTTCAACAAAAAAAAAACCCTAGTACTAATCTTTAGTAGGAATTAACATTGAAAGCATACTCCCACTTCCCTTAGACTCTCCCCACTATATGTTCTTGGAGTTATAACTTTAGTAAAAATTGGTCTATAATGGTATAATTATGGTAGAATCACTTGGTTTAATGACCATAGAATTGATATCATTTTAAACATGTATGCTTCACTTATCTACCTTACCCTTTTGTCTCTTTTGTGTTCATTTCATTGATATAAAATCTCCCTTTTTCCCTTGTGTTTAGAATGAATATTCCCAACACTCAATTATTTATAACTATCCTTGACATGTGTGAAGTACATCATTTTGAACTTTTAGTGGTAATAGTGGATCTCTTGGAGACTATTCATGCATACTCCATTTATGAATTCTAATACCTACACTCATGACCTAGGTTGATCCTAGATTAGTCCTAAAATAGAGGATGAAAATCCATAGTTATCCCTACCTTCCACTTTTTAAGGAATGTCCAATATCATGGGTGTCTTGTGGTAAGGATCATATTGGAGCAACAAATATAATGATCTTTATAATTTAATAGTTATCCTTAGAGTGTGTTTTCTAAGTAGGGTTTTGTAGAGATATTGAAGTTGAAAAATATTACTTTGACCAAATTTTTTTAAGTGTCTTATTTTTTATGAGACTTGGTGGAACCATATTTTATCTCTCTTCTCTTTTTTATGCCTAATATTCAAATTTATTTCTAAATATTTTCCATCTTCTTTGAATCTATTCATCATTCACATTTATACATGTTAGCATTAATAAAGCTTTATCTTTTCCATTTTTATAATAGATGTTCCATATTTTAATTTTTATAAGATGATCTCTTTGTCATTGCCTTAACTTTATAGGATTTATCTTAGTTATGTTCAGGACCTTGAGTTTAAATTCACTTTTTGTGGGCGATCTAGTCTTACTTTCTCATTTCGTACATTGATTTTTCACCCTTTTGATTTCCATTTGGTTCAATTTTTACTTCTTATAATATTTTTTTGAGTATGGTTTCATTTCTCTTACATTTAAATTTTTAATAGCATTCAACATTTTTTTGTGTCCTTGTTTGATTTGAGTTTTCACTAATCTTACTCTAGTTTTATTGTTTGGGTTTTTAGTCATTTAATAGAACCAACTTGATGGATATTTGATTTTAAATTATTTCTTATCTACTTTCTTGGATATTTTCATTCTAACCTAGCCTTATTGATCTTGGCTTGAAATATTTTCTAGGATTTTCAATAATTTATAAGTTTTACAATTTAAATCCACTTATTGACCATCCTCCATACACAACTTTTTTTTGTCAATTTTTATCTTTATATCCTTAGGTTTTTTAAGTGTAGTTATTATGCCCTCCATGATCGAGAGTAAGGTATTTACATGCAAAATTTATAAATAAAGATAACTCAAGATATGCATATGGTAATTTAATCTATATATTAATAAATAATTCTTTCAATATTTATTTTTATTTATTCTTTTATTTTACCCTAATTTGAATTAATGTAATCAATACTAATCTTATTATGATAATACAATGTTTTGTAATTCATATATTAAGATATTGAATCTAAACATATATTTGAATGTAAAATACTAAAATTGATTGAAATGATTTTATAATTGGCATGTGTTAAGTATGGTAAATAAAAAATGGATGAGTTACTTAAATTATCTTGGTGACTATCTAAATTTGAATTTATTCTAGAAATGGAAATCAGGATAAATTAGGCTGATGGTTCATTTAGTTCTAGGATTGATAATATGTATGCATAAAGTTGGTTATGCTAATTTAGGTTAGTATCATAAATCTATATTAAATTATGTTGGTTAATAATGACCTATTTGGAAATGATAAACTATTATCATATGGTAAACTGCACACATCTTTGTATGCTTTATATTTATGATCCAAAATCTTGATGTTTCACATAGCTTGAGAAATCACTCTAATTTACATTGAATACCTATATGTAATAATTAGGGATATAAACCTATAAAAACTAAGAAATTATAATGAGATGAGATGAACCTAATCAACCTCACTTAATAAATTACCACTACTTAGTATCCAATAATATGAGGAGAGAAATCAAGCCACATGTAGTTATCCCATTTAATTTGATTGTAAAATTGTGCTCTTTTAGTATATATATATGTATCTAATTATTGGATTTGATACTTTAAAATCATTTCTTTGACTTGGATTTAGTATCCTTCATAATTGGATTTTATTTTCTCCTAGTGATATGTTTACAAATTGGGAATAACAAAGCATATTATTTCAATGTGCTATAGTGTATATATGTGTTCCAGATAAGTGGCATATCCCTCTCCAATGAGACCTTGATTTTTTTTATAAATGAGTCAAATTAATAAATTTATCATTTTAATGACATGGTATGAAAATGGGCCAACCCTGAGGAAAGGTTTTATGTTTAAAAATATTTATTTCTAGGAGAAGACTGACTTTAACTAGATTAGATTAATATCAACTAGAAATATCAATTGAATGTTGAATAACTAGCTTGAGTATAGAAAAAATGAACTAAAAATTTAATGTCTATGCAAAATATTTAACATGTTTCAAATAGATAGTGTGGTCCTTCAAGTTGTGTAATATTAGAATGTAAGGTGCAAATCATAAGATAACATGCATGTGTGATAAAATGGAAGATTCAAAACATGTTTATTTTCTTAAATCACATGTGGTAAATGTGTGTCAATCTTTTCATTATCAAGTACCAAAGACCATATTTTGATATTAAAAATTCCCCCCATTTTATTATAACAATGGAGTTACTAGAGTAACAAGATAATACAACACACTTTATGTTTGGTTTGAATATCCAAATCTATAGATCACTTAATATAAAAACATGTAAGCATGTGTAATCAATGTCCATAGATTTAAAATTTAATATAAAATTATCTTTTTAATCTAACTATGCATACCACTCAATATAAAAACATGCAATCATGTGTAATCAATGTCTATAGATTAGCAATTTAATCTAAAATTAAATTTTTAGAATTTTTAAAGAGCAAGGGTAGTATGAAATGTGTGTGTTGGTAAAAAATATTTTACCCTTATAAACTGTTTGATATGATGATTTCTTGTTGAAACATTATATCAAATTAGGATGTATTGATTAAGCACATGGAGATTTGGGGTGATTGTGCTCCATATTTGTGTAACTATGTAAACTCTTGGGTTGAGAAGATAACATGTCCCAACCCTCATGATTATAGTGATAATAATGAAATGTACTAATCCAAATAAATATATATCTATAATATAGAAAAAAAATTATAGGTTCACTCAGAGAAACTAAATCAACCACTACATATGGCTTATATATTCTATAATATAGTTCCTCTCAATTTTGGTACATGTAGATAGAATCATGATCAAAAGGGTGTGAACAAAATTTCATTCCCCATCATGAACATATGTTTCATTATATAGTTTATCTCAAGTTATCTCAATGTAGAATTGAACTCATGATCAAAAGATAATGAGCAATGTTCATACCCCCATCATGATAAAAATATGATAAGTGTGAATTAGAATGACAATCAGTTTACTTTTAATTGCAAATTGTGTTATTATGTACGTGTGCATGAACCAATGTCATGCCTCATGAAAATTAAATTGTGTATATATCAATGAAATAGTAGCATGCCACATGAATATGTAGCAAATCATATAGAATGATATGTATATATATGATAAATTTCAAAACATGTACCTCATATTTATATGTATGTATAAATTTGTAATTATTGTTCCTATAAATAATGCACATATACCCATGCATATACACCCAAGTGTACACTAATATGTCCTTAATAATCTATAAAGTGAGTGAATATGCATGGAATATTACCCTAAAATATTTATTGATATACCAATATTTATCATGTAACTCAACTATCTAATATCTAAACCATTCTAAATTGTTAAAATCTATAATCTAATTTGATTTATTGTTCATGGATGATTATGTCTCTATAAATATCCAACTATAATTACCCCATTTGAGATGAGACATATATCTTATAACTCATACATATCAAAAGAAGAGTCAAATTTATCATGACATGTATAACAATAACATCATGTAATATCATATGATCATGTGGTGAGTATTTCATAATATTAATTAGTATGTAGATCAAGGAATATATGTGAGATATGTAATGAAAGGAATATAATTGTCAATTTTAGATATATTTATCAATGAAGTAAAAAATACAAGGATATATGAGTAAAATTACATAGTAAAAGTGCATAATATATATCCTAACACTACTCAATCTCAACCATCTCAACAAGTGCAAGTGTTAGTGTCACACATAAGGCCATAGGATAAATACAAGGGACATATATATGTCACAATGAATAAGTCCATGGGCCACATGTAGGGGACATAAATATGTGGAAAATAAGGTACATAAAATATGTTTCATCAAATAGGGTGAGAATCCACACACAAGTGACATAAATATGTCTTAAAAATGCCAAATTTACAAACATAATAAACAAGTACAAAGTAACCTATCATGTAATAAATTAACTACATAAATGGATCATATGGAAAATATTCTACACCATCCATATGCATCAATTCCACATTATATTATAATAGCATATCCATATAAAACTATGATAGATATGAAAAAATAACAAGATATGTGTAAACAATATAGGTATTTCAATGTGGTATAAAGTTATAAAAAATATAACTTGTAACATAGAAAATTATGGAACAATATGCCTCTACTATTGGCATGTACACTAGTTAGAGCACAGACTAACATTTATACATCCATGTCTACTTTGCATTTCTTGTATTATACTCATATACTCTCAAATGCATGTGTACGAAAATAATATGTCATATATAGAACATTTGATAAATAAAATATTTATAGTGTAATCTATAAATAATTTCATATTCATATCCTTATTTTAATTTTTTTTCAATAATTTGAATGGTTTTTTTATTTTTATGATTATTTGGTTTTTTCTATTTTTGAAATATTTTGAGATTTGTGAAAACTAAAGCCAAGTGGATATGGTTCTAAAAATTAAATATTGGGAGGGTTATGAATAATCTACAATTTGTGTCTAGGAATAATGGGCACTAGTTTTGATAACATGCTTATGTGGAGAAAGTGAAATTAGGAAATATGATCCTATAGATACTAACATCTCATTTATATAACATCTTAGTCATGTATACTTGAAAAATACTTATCAAGGATCTACGCTTCAGTTGTATAGCTTCCTAATACCAAAAAGCATGCATTGACCATCTCATTATGACTTATTATTTATATTATGGTCTTATCATATTATTTTTGATAACCCTAATCTCTTGGATAGTAAAAATTCTTAACACCTGATACATATCCTTCAATGTTCATTTTAGATTCTTAACAACTTCCTAGCCTATCAAAAACTTACACTCCACATATGGACACTTGCATTGATGCAAGTGTCCAAATTATCATCTAGTTTTTGCACCTCACAAGCAATAAATTTTTAAAATATTTTGAATTCTATGTGTCAACCCATTTATTTATTTAACCCTTCTATGATATATTTTCAAAAGATGTGGTATAAATACAAAATAAATACCATTAATTAATGTCATATTCAAAAGCTTACCAAGCATACATCTATAAAAGAAAATTTAAAGTATTAGAAACTTCCATATTCTTCCCTATTTATATATTAGACATATGAGTAGTCATATTATAGGTCTAAATAATTCAAAGACTAGCCCATGAGAAATGTTTTTCATATACAAGCTAGATCATTAGATGCCATGGAATATAGTGTATTACACACTTATGCACACATAATCCAACACTTATGGTAGAAATACATATGTGTGAGTCCCTCTTAAAGTTAATGTTTATTTAGGATGTGAACATTTATAGAGGCATCATTAATTCAAGGTTAACTTTGTGAGATGACTAACCCAATTTTGTGAAGGTTTAACTACTTAAGGTGAAGAGTTAGGGTTTGGTCCATAAATAATCATGTAAATCCTATGCCCATGAATAAAATATATAAAAATAAAGGTAATAAAATCATTGAAATATCTATATGGTCACTCTATAATATAGTGAGTATTATTTATTTGACATATCCATTGACATCAGGACACTCACATCAACACAAGTTTCCCAAGGTTTACTTAAGTGTCTAGACCTCTAAAAACAATTTGTATACAATCTGATGATTGAATCATGATCTTGGACCCATATTTTTACACCTTAAAATATATCATATTTTATTATAAATTTACATATAATCTAGCTATTATCTCTTCTTAGTGTTGATATAATCATCTATCATAATATAACATTTTAATTAATAATATTTATTTATCTAAGTTTTCAATTAATTGGCTTACTTGAGAATAGTTCTATTCAACCTTTTGTAAAGGATATTCTATCCTCGAGACCTCATCCAAACCTAAAAAAGGGTTAAAATTATAGTTAACCTAACCTGTGTGTCGCTTTATATAATTCATATCTTTCCATAGGGTTTTCAACCTTTTAGGATTTCAAAATGCAGTAACTTTTTAATTCTATTTTTTAATATCATGTTAGATTATTTCCTAACACTTTTATGTCTCACGTATCCCATTCTCATCTACATATTTTGAATATTTAAAATGGATAAAAACTAATCTCTTACACCTCTTAACCCTAAGGAGGGTGGTAGCTACCATCCCTTTAACAAGGTCCATGTTATCACTACTCTATGAAGTAAGGTATCCCATCCTATGACTTCAAATGAAGGTAATAAATATATTCTTCCTCAAACCCATCCACCTCCCAATTATTATTTAGATAGTGTGTGTATGCATATTCAATCTAAAATAATTAGAATTTATACTTATTAATCCTTTGAATATAAAATAATTATTATGAGCAAGTTAATAGAAGAGTTACAAAAGTAAAATTAATATTTAAGTTCAAATTTAACACTATTGGAAAATCAAATCACCTATGCAAAAAATATAGAATGTGATAATGTTAATCACGTGATTTATTATTCATATATAAATTTTATACCCAACAAGTTTTCATATCAAAATAATAAGCTAAAATATATTTCACCCACAACTAGTAATTTAAAAAGTGAGCAAAAGTCTAATAAGAGTCTAAGTGAAATCCTAAGATAAACGATTTGAAATAAAGTGATTAAACTACATCCTCTACATTATATAATAATATCCAAATACTATTATGCATATCATAGAATCCATGGGTGCCATACATAGTATTGTGTTTCATTGAAGAATAAAATACAAAGTCTCAAAGATAATGGTGATCATATACTGTATATGACAATCAAGTAACCCATCCACATTATGAATACATTTCCTAAAACAAAAGTGCCAAAAAATAAAATATGAGTATCAAAGTATAAATCAAAAAATAAAATGATCTAAATATACTTCTCAAAAATGATAGTCAGCTTTCAAAACAATTTGCTTTTAGACAATAATATCTAAAACACTTTGGTTATCCAGGTCAATGATTGGGAAAGCATGCACATGGAATCACTTTTAATATCTCCAAATCTAATCATAATGATCACCAAGGCTTCAAATATATTTTCAATACAAATTAAAATCATTTAAAGATGCATATTCATTTGTTAATTTAAAAAAACAAGAACCTACAAATGCAATAAGGTACAAAAGGAACATTTATAAAAAGAGAAAGACATGCATAAAAATGATAGTTTTACACACATGCCTTCATATGAGTAAATTAAAAATTATTCCTAAAAGCATAAAATCATTGATATTTTCATATATAGAAAGCAAGGTAAGAATATCCTAGCTGACCCAACTTGTGAATTCAATATATGTACTTAAAAATTCTTTACATCTTTGGATATGGGATGGAACACTTCAATAAAGCTACTACATCTTCTTATTGTCTTGGATATATTTAATGGAATGTCACACTTGTATTAGAATCATGCTCCATTTTACTTCATATCAATCCAAAATGACTCAATAAAATGCCAAAATTGGAAAATAATGCTTACTAGAAACAAAATGAAATATCTCTGAAGCAAAGATACTAAGTACAAACATAGAAAACAAACATGATATAATTTATAATTATATTAATTATTCATGAAAATATATTCATATGAGACATACATAGAGTACCACATAATCTATAGTTCTAGATAAGACACGTATGTATGGCCTTTAACAATATCACCATTTTGATGTACCATATTCTAAGTTTGGATATTCCTATAAGCATCCCTTAGTTGTGATCATAGGTTTGACCATTTTATTTCCCTAAACATTTTAAAAAATCAAATATTCAAATATTAAATAAAATATAAAAACATTCAAATAAATTAAAAAATAAAAATTTCCAACATTCACATGTTTACTATCTCCTTGGCATCTATATTATTTACTTTATGTTAGTATATGCCATATAATTTATTTTCTATATACACATATGTTTCACACATACTTGATTGTTATATAGTCATATAC
Source organism: Torreya grandis (assembly GCA_037957365.1). Classification (NCBI taxonomy): domain Eukaryota; kingdom Viridiplantae; phylum Streptophyta; class Pinopsida; order Cupressales; family Taxaceae; genus Torreya; species Torreya grandis. The sequence continues at coordinate 329,473 of JARHVA010006718.1, read as the reverse complement.
TAGATACATGATACATGAACATACATATGTTTAAACTTTTCTCATCCCATGTGGTATACTATATTGGTGGAGTATAATTCCTTGATCACATTAACATTATCTTGTTGAGCTTATATACTAACATTTACACATCTAATCTCATGATTACATCTTTCACTATGTACTTGATATGTTTTTACATGACATTTTGTTATAACACATACATGAAATGACTAGTATGATATGCTTATGTTGGTTTATTATATTTCATTTATTCATCTTGTCATGTCCCTGAGTGTATTTTTCTCGCTTGCTATTGTCCTGCTTGTGGAACATTTGAATATGTTCCTTAATTGTTGGTCCATGTGATACTATATTTTCTTTTATTTTTCCATTTATACATTTGAATATTCTATTCCTTAAAATGTGCAAAATTTTAATATGCCCCTTATTTTTGGTCTACTTAGACTCATTTTCTATGACATTTAGTGTTATTTTGTGTGTGTTTATTTATTTTTTGAGCATAGTTATCTTATCATTTTGAGGAAAGGTAACTACTAGATTCCATTCCCCTCACCTCAAAAGGGGGAAGGGGGTGGTTTTGGGGATATTATTTGTGGAATGTCATAAAGACATTAATTCACACATATATAATTTAAAACATTTGATATATTTTACATGATTTAGATATACACTTGATTCATAATCCTATACTCATTGCATTCATTTTTAGAGATTTGGGATAGTTTTTTCATATTTGTGATAAATATTATACAAAATTATGGATTTTAGGTTAAATTTTTATATATATTTCATATCTAGACACATAGAGGTTCATATTCCAAGTAATTTCACTAAAATTACAAATATATAATCCAACCTATGTAAACTTATTTACCAAGAAGAACTGTTTGCACCAAGAAGCACCGCTTTGAGGCATTTCTATCTATATCAGTTTGATCCTTTTAGTAGTCTGGTTTATATTTCATGTTCTCAATTTCATAACTCTACTTCCATTTTTTATTTTGAGTTGGTTATATGACATAACTTGGCTTTTATTTTATTGTCACTTGAGTTATGGGATTGACATTAAATGATCTCAATGGTCATATCATAACTCAACCTTACACCAAATTGGGGGAGTAATTATCTTCCAATATCCCTCATATAATATATAATATTTAGTTGTGAACCTCTCTCAACTCTAATGTTTCATAAAGAGTCATTTTTACCAAATCAAAGTACCAACGGGAAACATGGTTGCATGGGCACACATGTATTCCTTCCTTGATATATTTCATTTCAATAATTTCAATTATGTCAAATTTTAGACTATTTATACTAATTTATACTATAACATGATCTTTTTTATATGTCATACACCATAAAAAAATCAGATTGGGATCATTTTAATGCAAGGTTGTGTTGTACACAACCAATTATGATTTTTTTTCCCTTTAAACTAGTAATTTCAACTGTATGCATTACTAGATTAAATTGGGAGAAAATATATATACTAAAACATAATTTATATATAATATTGGTCTATTATAAATTAAAAATACCTATCAAGGCTATTTCCTTAAGTTATAGAACCTACTATTACTAAAAAGCTTAAATTTACCATCTCACTATGCCTAATTATTTATCTTATGGTCTGACTCTATCATTTATGATGACTCAGATATATTGCACAATATAAAAACCTTAAAACATGATATATATAATTCACTGTTAGTTTCAAATCCTCAATAGTTTTGTACCATGCCAAACACTTGTGTCCCACATAGGGACAATTTGGTGATGCAAGTGTCAAAATTCTTTTCTAGTTTTTATACCTCAAAAGTAATCTAATTTGCAAATATTTCAAATCCTATGGGTTGAAATATCTATTTTATTTTACCCTTTTATGAAATATTTTAAAAATGTTTGTTATAAATATATAAATAATATTCATTACTAGCAAGTCATGTTCAAAATCTTACCAAGCACACATCCAGAAAATTACCGTTCAAGTATTTAAAATCACCCTATTCTTCCCTATTTATATATTATCCATAGGAGTAGTCATATTACAAGACTAAATCATTTAAGGACTATCCCATGAGTATTATTTGTTAAGTCATAAGCTATATCATTGCATACCCTTGCATATAACATTTTTTAACCTTGTATACATACAAGCCAACACTTAGGGGATAAATACATATTTCTTAGGTCCTATTTGAAGTAGTGGATATGTCGGTAGCACTCATTTATGAGGGGTATTTAAGTTCAAGATCTACCTAACCCATTTTTAGTAAGGTAGAAAGGCCTAAAAGGATAAATTAATATTTTATCCACAAATGTTAATATATAACCTATGCATGTGAGTAATATATATTAGTAGAAAGGTGGAAAAAAACCATAAAAATATAGGTGGTCACTATAAATATGTGAGTATTATATATTGGATATAATTTTTTAAATCAAAACACCTATGCTAACTCAAGTGTCTTAAGGGTGACCTAAGTGTCTAGACCTATACAAATAATTTTTATAAAATATAACAACTAGAGCTTGATCTTGTTCTCACCTTTTTCCACCTCTACATATATTATACCTACTTGTGTATTTTTATATAATCTAAGAATTATCTCTTCCTTGTGTTTATGTAGTCAAATAAATATTTTGAATGTACTTTATTTTATTTAGTATAATTCAGTAATTTAATTCAGAATATTCATTTATCTGAGTTTTTAATTAATTTACCTACTTTTTAATAGTTTTATTCATCCTTTTTATAGGATATTTTACCCTTTATACCTCATCCAAACCTAAAAAGGGTTAAAATTCCACACTATACATGTCAATGACAACAATGTAGCTTTAGAGAGTATGTGGATATAATGCTCATCAAGCCGTTGATGCTTAATGTGTGCTCATGTAATATGTGGATATAAATATTAATTATAATGTAAGATCAATGGAGGTTTAAAAATTATATATAAGTATTAAATATTTAAAGGTGATAAAGTAAAATTCCATAAAATTTGTGCACTAGAATCATTCTAGGATAAATATCATAGACGTTTAGATTAGGAGACAAATTAAGGGGTAGTAGGAAAATGAAAACAAATCCAAGGGTTAAAATAATAAACCAAGTTAAAATATATTTAAAAGATAGGAGTATAACCAAGGATGATCCAATAAATAATCATGAGGAACCTATGTGCAACTATATGTGTAACATCCAACTAAAATAGCTCATGTGGAGGTCCTATATCTAGGGGTAATAATGTCTCATTGAATTAATTCCATTTATCATATATATTTGATGTAGTTGTATGTATATCTAAATATGAATTTGAATCTATATTTTTAATTAGAGTATGTTTTATGTGATTCTCTCTGTTATAATCATTCTTAAGTTTCTCATTTTTATTTTTAATGTTCTTAGTGATCATGATAGGTTATGAATTCAAATTATCATTCATTTTGTGATTTTAATTCTTTAAAAACTTTTCCAAGCTAATTTCATTATTTTTGATAATATTACATATTTTATGTCTCAATTTGAAGCATATGTTAATTGAATTTACTACAATTGAATGATCGTCACAATATGCATTTACATTATAATTTTTTGGTAGAGTCATGTTCATATCAATATATTATGGAGGAAGGAGCGTTATTAGGATGTATTTGATTAACTTACTTAGTAGTATATGAGGAGCTAATGGTAGTATATAAATTATTATCTTCAATTGAGCTAATATTTTGAATTGTTTGTTAGGTTTTTATTATACTTGGACTATATTGTTTGTCTCTTTTCCTTGTGTTGACTTATGTAATGATGAGATATAGTGCTTCAAAGTATCATTTCATACCTAACTTGTATACATACACCCCACATGTGTAAATGTAACACACATGTGTAATGTATATGGGATTGCATTCATATTATGTATCCAAGGTCATAACAATAATAGGTTGTGATGTATATCATGAAGTGTGACTTGAAATAAGGAATGCATTTTATTTGGTCCTAGTATCATCTCCTTTGAAATTGTCTTGTGGTAGACATTGCCTATAATTTTATCTAGTAATGATGTCATATATTATATTTAGATTTCACATATCGATCTATAATGTATGTATGAGTGAAATATTATAAAAAATATCATAAATAGTTAGAATCATTGATTACTCATTTGATGAGAATATGCAATATCATAACCTAGATAAATAATTCATCATTTTGGACCATATAATTAATGATACATAGATTATTTTGTAATTATCTCATTATGGAGGTATCATGAATAGATTATTATTCTAAATCAAGAGACATATGTGTATCATAAGAATCATTATAATCTTAATTTGTTGATTTTATGAAATCAATATTTGTCTTTGACTTATTATTTTTTGGACCATCTATGTATCTAATAACTTGTTATTTTTGAGAAAATGTTGTGATGGGGTGAATAGTTATTTATGCATGTTTACCCAATACTTGACTTGTATATCCCATTTTATTCTAAATATATAAATCCAAAACCATATCGGGTTATGTTTGTGTCCTTTAATTTACAATAAATTTAATTACCAAGTGTTTCATTATCTAGAGTCAAATCTTTAATATCATTTTTGAGATATTGTATATGTCCTTTGAAAATAATGTTAGATATAATGTTTCTTAAGTTCAATTTATCTACAAGGTGATCCCTACTGTTTAGGTATCATGGACCTTCCTAAATCGAAAGTAGTTAGCACCACCGGAGGAGAGATGGTAAGAATAGTATAAGAACCCATAAGAGAATGGTTAGGGTTTTGGGGGTATTTAGGCATATAAAACTATAAAATATTGATGAGTATAAGTGGAACAATGAACCTTAGAATAAATAGGAGCATAAATAAGTATGAATGACATTTTAAATTATATTAGGAAGAAATAAAAAACCTTATAAAGATGAAAAACTAATAAATATATAGTGTCAAAACTAAAAATATTCTATGTATGAAAATACAAAAAAAAAGATATTGAAACCCTTGGACAACAACCCTAATTATTTTTTATTTATGTAAATTTAAACAATACTTGAAACCTTAAAAAGAAAATAATAAATACTTGGAAAGATGAAACCCTAAGGTAAACCTAGGGTTTAGCATAGTTTAATGTGTATATTTTCACCAATATGTTTTACATAATTTGGATTAAAAAAAATTGTAAAGTAATTCAAGTGTAAAGGTATGGTATTGAAGCATACATAAGAATGTAAAATATTTATATTAAATGATATTATTTGACAATTATAATGTGATAAGTATAGTAAAAACAAAAAGGTGATGATTACTTATATTTTTTGGGAGAGTTTTATATTGGAAAGACATTTTGGAAGTGGAAAAAAAGATAAGGTGATTGTGACTTTCATCTCTAGAACTGAATAATTTTTTAGATAGAGTTCATTCCATAGATTTAGGTTAGTATCACTAATCAATATTGACTTGTGCTAGTTGGTAATTTGGAAATGATAAACTATTATTGTATGGTCAGATAATCCTATCTCTGTATGCTCTATATTTACAATCCTAAACCTTGATAATACACACATTTATATATATTAGTCTCCTGCTTGCAATTATAGATGTGCTTGTGAGGGATATAAACTTGAAAAAAAATAAGAAAGAGTAATGGGATGAGATGAACCAAATAATCCAAATTTATGATTGGTTTTTACGTATGCATTTAAAACTCCAATGATGGAAATCAATCCATGTGTAGTTATCCCACCTAGTCTTATTATGAAATTATGATCCTTCACTATATTTATGATTCTAATGATATGGATTTGATACTAGAAAATGATTACTTTGACTTGGATTTATTGTGGTTCAGACTTGTATTATGACTGCTCCTATTGATATGTTTAAAATTCAGGAATAATAAGGCATACCTTCTCAATGTGCAATGACATACAAATGTGTTATAGATAAGTGCCAAGTACATATTAAATGAGACATAAGTTTTTTATATATGATTTCAATTAGGTATTTTTTCATGCCACCAACATGTTATTAAAATATGTTAACCCTAACTAAATGTTTTATTTTAAAAATAAATCTTTAGATAACGTAATTTATAAATAGATCAAGTTAGTTTTAACTGATGATACTAACTAAATCTAGTAAAAACAACTTGTGTATAGGACTAAATTGAAAGTCTAGATATGTTTGTGTATGATGTTTAGTAGGTTTGAAATATATAATAATGTTTTAATAGGTGTGTAAAATAAGAATAAAATATTCAACTCATATTATATCATTCAAGTGTGATAGAATGGTAGATTGGGGCATTTTTTATGTGTTCATGTCACTCATGCTAAATATGTGTCAATATTGTCATTTTCAAGTATTAGAAACCATATTTTACTATCTATAATCTTTCATGTTAATATATTTATATCCCAAATTAAAATATTTAGACACATGTAGATTTAGGTGGGAAATATGTATACACCTAATATTTTTCACTTAATGACTTTACTAATAGTGTCTTTTGTAAGATCTTTTTAGATAATTACTCTTACTAAGTGCATGCCTTAAAGAATGCAATGATAATGGGGTTGGATCAGCTTGTGGCAATTTTGTTGTGACAAATACACTCCATTTTCAAAAAAAATTAATTGGGACCCATTTAATCTCATAAGTTAAATATTTAAGTCCCATTGGAACATGTGATAACTTTAAAACCAAGCTTACCTTGACCTATGTCATTTTATTCATGAGTTATAGTTAAATAACTTAGATTTGGGTATTATTTTACAATGTTTAATTTTTATTTTTCATGACTAACAAAGACTAATAGTTTGTCCCAAATTTGTTTGGTTAAAATGTATAGGTCATTGGTAATTAGCTAGGCATCCCTCATGTCTTCAATATTGGAGGATGACTCAAGTTATTTATCAACACAATTATAACAACTATCAGGTACTATATCATCATCAACATATATATTCAATATTAGTTAAGTCTCTAAAGCCTTGATTTAAAGACATATTACCACACATCATTCTATCAGCATATCAATAATATTTTTATGATGTTGGATAAGTTTATATTACATCAAACCACCTGAATGAGAAATATATTAGCATGTGTCACTGTTTATCTTATTGGTTATTCTCCATATAAAATAATGAGTTTATATATATTCAAAAGTCTAGAATCGATAATATATTACCAAGTGTCACCCCTTACTCCATTATTGACTATACTCAAACTTTTAAATTTAAAAACTGGTGACTAAGCATGGTATGGAGATCATGCCACATGGAATAATATTGCTATGTTTTAGACTACACATTATAGCTTGAATTCACAAAATGTAGTGACTACCTAAATTAATGAGATTGTGTTAAGTGTCACCATCCTTCTTCACTACAATATATAGCTAAAATGATAGATCATAAAGCTAATAATTGATCAATTGAGTGATAATATTCCATTTGTCCCTCTTAGGATAATCAATAGCCATTAGTCATCCATAAACCATACCACATGTCCCTTATAACATAGTCAATTCACACACATCATGCCACATAGTACCACCTCACACCTTCATACACAAGTAGATATCTAAGCAGTTTGGATGAGATACAAACCTATATCAAGTGACATCATGACATGTGTCTCATATTGACACAATTGGACCTTAAGTATAATATAATTCTAGTTAGCTCCACACAAATATATAGAATAACACTAGATTAAATGACATAATGATAAGTCTCCATAATGGATAGACTTACCAAAGAGTAAACAAGCAATAAAGTAATCAAAATAAGTGAAGACAAGACATAAAAACAAAAATCACATGAAATCATACATAAAAAAAATTAATGGAAAGAATGTTGACATAGACCATTGATCTATAATCAATTCTAATAAATGAAATATTATGGCATTGAATTAGGCTCTAATAAGTTCATCTATTGTCACCAATTTGAATTAACTATTATTTTCTAATAGGAGACTAAGCTGAATAAAATAAAAATCTCTTTGTTTACTGTGGAATCTAAAATCAATAGTCATAATTTAAATTTTAGAAGGCTATGATAAATAAATCCTAAATGTAATCTCTCTCAACCTTAAATATTTTTCTTTATGACACAATTATAATTCATGGATACGTTATTTTATCAGAGTTTCTTGGCAAACAAATTCCTTCATTATTTAGCTCTATATGCAAAAGTGGAAATGGCCAAGCCATATGAAGATGAAATAAACTTATCATCATTTTATAGGGAATACATCAATGATTTGTTGGCCATTAAAATTTTAAGACTGCACAAAGAATCTCTAGAATTAGAGGTATTTATATGCATTGATGTCTTGCATTATTTTTTTAAGATTAGATCATGTGCTAATGGTAATTCTATCTTTAGTTACTAATTCAATGACAAGTTCATCTACAATTAGTGTTATGTCATAAAATCCTATTTTGGGAATATCTAGTCTAGTTTATCAATTGGAGTTTAGTTTTATTTAGATTTAGTTACCATTAGTAGTTTCACTTTGACATCATGATCTAATTTTAGAATTTTACTCTTATCAAAATTATTTTATCCTTTCTTCAATAGTAAGAAAATTTTTGTAATTGGCAAAGTTTATTAAGAATGGGATTTTTTTTATGTCCTTGTACATGAAATCATATTCTGAAGATGAGGTGGTGCCATCCATAATTATATATACATGTTTATCATACATTGTAAAAAGAGGATATTTTTTAAATTAATGCAAGAAAGGAATGTTTCTATGACTATTGAATAATTCCTATTAGGTTAATAAATCTATGGTACGATAAGTGCATGTGTTATTTAGAGATAATATTGAAATTTTTTCTAGATTTTTAAATCTTATTTCACTGACAAAATCTTTTGATACATTGAATATTTCCTATTAGGTTAATAAATCTATTGTAGGATAAGTGCATGTGTTATTTAGAGATAATATTGAAAGTTTTTTTAGTCTTGTCAATTCATTAGTTATAGATCATATTTAAAAAAATTTAGTGACATGGGATATGCTTAGAAATCTATTACTAGTAACATATTTGATAATGGTCATTGAATCTAACTGTAATTATGTTTTTTTATATCCTATACTTTTAGCTAATCCATAATAGACATTGGTTCATGACATATGCTTGGTTTAGTGTAGTAAGTCAAATTAGAAGGGTTTAATCTCCAATTGGATCATATGTCACCTTATTTTTTCCCTATCCTTCCCTAATTTTTACCTTTTTCTAGTACACTCACCTTAGTCTATATCCATTTATCCACCTCAAGTAGAAATAATACATTTTTGACATCTAAACCATCCATGGTTAATAACTACATTGCTCACTATTATTCCACCATGTGGTTACTTATAAAATTGAGACCCATTATTCATGCATTGGAATGAACCTTTCACTAATTCTAAAACATTATTAACCTTCTCATAAAAATATTTGGTGTACATAAAACCCACATCAATAGGTTTTATTTGGTGCCAGGAGGGCCCATAATCTTTGATTATTAAGATTCAATTGAGTTGTGTACATTGGATTCACTAGCAAGGTTAAAAAGGTCTAATTCTTATTCTAGTATACTATTATTATCACCCTTATAGGCTCGTCTAAGACCCAAATCAAATAGAGGTATCCCTAGGATAATTTTTCAATCCAAATTAATCAATCCAAGGGAACCAAACTCAAAAATTTACTATGGCATGTTTAGTTGGTTCTACCATCATCATAGTTAGTTAAATCCATGATTTACCTAGGAACCCTAATAATTACCTTCTTTAGTTCTCTCCTTCTAGGGGATGAACTAAAAAATAACATATGAAATCCTTTAAGACTTAGGGTTATTGAATATAATTCATGAATACATTACATGTATAATATTCTCTTTCATCTTTTAAGATGATAATTATGATTGGTTTATAAACCTTCACTAAAATTTAATTACATCATGGAATCTATTTCAAAAAATACTTTAGACATAATTTGGACAAGATACCAATCCCAACATATTTCTATTATGAGAGGGGAACCTAATGAATCAATTAGATCTTTCAATTCAATATTTAAAAATATGTACATCTATGTGGATACTTCATATACGCTTGATACTACCCTAGCCCTTGAAATGTATAAAAATACCTTGTATTTTATAGCTACAATATTGTTACATAGAGATCTTAATATCAATAACCTAACATATGCCTATGTTAAAGTCATAAATAATGATAGACAACAAAATATTAAATTATAGGCTTTGGCCATATCTAAAATCAATACATATATCTTGACCTTGAATCCCATTATAAAATTCATTTAGAATGCCATGCCAATAATATGAACTAGGTTTTCACTCAATTACCTCTAACTCATGCTACACCAAAACACAAATAAATTTTCCTAACAATATTGTACCTTTTCCTAATCAGTATAATTAGAATCAATATTTAGTCTTATTTAACACCTATACCAGATGGAGTACAAAAATTGAATTATATTCCATTCTATGCATGGTGAAAAAAATTAGAAATGATTTTCTAAGCATGAAACAAATCTTAGGGAATATTTTAGGGGAAAAAACCAATACAAATTTTACATTCCATATATATAATATAACATTCAACAAGACTAATAATAACCCAAAATTACATCCTAAAAATTTGCCTAAGATGAACATTTGTAAGGCAACCTTACCTAATGGGAGTAGAGTCTAAAATACTACCCAACATAGTGAATTAGATTGTATATAATTATGTATTGGTCTTGAAATATTTAAAGATAAGATGGAAATACAAGATGTGGTTTCAAATGAACTTGATTCATCTAAAACCTGTTCCCCAAATATTTATAATACCACAATGGTTTTTGAGACTGATGATTTTTCATTCCATGTTGAGGATGAGAATGATCCAAAAGATAACACATTTGAGATTCATGGTTTTCAACAATTCCAAAGAAATAAATATAATCTGAGAAACAATAATCAACAACATTTCATGAATTCCACACCTCCTAACAACATCATACTCACTCCTATTGATCTAAATTCTAATAATAATCCACCTCCTCCTAAAGGTAATGATCAACATCAATTGGCTAATACATAGAATAAGAGTGGATGAAATATAGTTGATGACATTAATACAATCAAGGAAAATATTATTTTACATGAATTAGCTCATATTATAAAATAAATAGAACTTTTAATCAAATTTTTAACTAGCAAGCCATTTATTGACAAATCAAAAGCTGCACATACAAATATGGTCATGTTTAAAGATAAAACTAAGGTCCCACCTTTCTTAGTAACTATCAAAATATTTGAGAAGAATGTGCATAATTTATTTATTGATTCAAGTTTTTTAACCAATAAAATACCCATTGGAATATGTAAAAGATTAGGATTGAATCTTAATAAGTCCAAAAAGGTATTCTTATAATTGGACAAATATTTAGTCTTATTTGTTGGAGAATTTTTAAATTTATACATGTAACTTAATTCTAAGACACGTGTCTAGCAATACATTTAAATACTTGTAGTTGACATTATTGAGGATTACAATCTACTCTTGAGTAGTGATTGGTAAAAAAAATTGAATGGATACATGGCCACATATTTTACACATGTGGCTACCTTGGAAGGGAGTGGCTAATCCGATTAGAGTCAATATAGAAATAAAAATGAAGTATGTAATCACATAATATAATAATAAAAATGAAAGAGTTAACTTTTTTCATTACATGTGGGAAATTATACTTTCAAAACAAATATTGAGAACCATGAATGAGAATTTAAAGATCCTTCACAATTATGGACCTTATTTTTTATAGTTCTCAATCAAAGTAGGGATATGGTGTTGGCATAACATTGGCTAATCCTGATGGGAGGAATTACCTTCCTATTTTTAAGTTAAATTTTCCCTGCACTAATAATCATGTAGAGTATGAACCCTTAATCTTCAAGCTCCAATTCACATTGAAACACAATGTTAAGCAAATTTTAATGTTTGTAGATTCAAAGCTAGTTGTCAACCAAGTCAAAATTTGGTATCAATCTAAATTTACATATCCCAAGAAATATAAATATAAAGCTTAAGATATAATAGTTTCATTTGAATATTGAAATATAAAATAAAACCTAATAGATAAAAAATATGCATCATATTCACTATCTACTTTTGTACCAAATTTATCCCCATTATTGGATTCAAAAATACAAAATCAATTATGTGGAGTTAGAATCATGTCCTGCAGTTCTTTATAATGTTGACAATTTTTTGGTATTAAATGATAACAAAAATATCATTAAGTTCATGTTAAATTATTTTAATTTTAGTAATAAATTATTTATGAAAATGATTTCAACCTTATTAACAAGGAAGAGAAATTATACAATGGTATTATCCAGTTAAAGGAAAATTGAATACCTAAAGGAATGGTGTCACTAAAAATAATTTTTAAAATTGGATCACCAAGATGAAACACATAATCTATATAAAATAAAATAATATGATTTTTATAAGGTGAATTTAGGAAAATATGTACACCCCCAACATGTCAATATTAGATTGATTTGTTCTGAGTAGGAAAAACATAGGTTAAAGGATTTACTAACAAAATATAAGGATGTGATTTATTAGACTTATGAAGACTTAAATGTTTTTTATCCTAGAGTTATCATTCACACCATATATCTTAAATAATAAAACAAAAATTTTAGGTTGATAATAATACTAGTGAATCCCATTTTGGAGCCTTTTATTTAGAAAGAAGTCAAGAAATTATTGGAAGCTAAAATTATATTTCCTATCAAACTTTATAATTAGGTGGCCAATATACTTTCTATATGTAATAATAATGGTGAAAAAATATTGTGTGTGGATTTAAAGAATATCAATGCATCTTTAGAAAAGGACAATTATCCATTTCCTTATCTTTATGAAGTAATTCAGATGGTTAGTGGATCTAAAATGATGTCTTTTCTAGATGGATTTTCAGTCTACAAAAAGGTGTTAGTAAATAAAATATAGAATGAAAACTCTTTTCATTATTAAATGGGAATTTTTTTCATAAAACATGAATCCTTTTGTATTAATAAATCTATGTGAAACTTTCCATTATGCCATGGATTTTTATTTTTAAGGACTCATTGGTATGTGCATCATTATTTACATGGATGACCTAATTGTCTTTTCTAAAGATAGAGTAACTAATGTGGACCATTTGTAAAGAGAATTTGACAGATTCATAAGGTATGTAATTTCATTAAATATGAATAAAAATATTTTTTGTGTCATATAAGGTAAGCTACTAAGACATGTTATCACCAAGGAAGGTATTTATATTGATCATGAAAAAGTTCAAACTATGTCAAAAATTACATATCCTAATAGCAAAAGGGAGCTCAAGTATTTTTTTGGAAAGATAAATTTTGTTTGAAAATTAATTTTAAGATTTGTGGAGATTTTTAAATCATTGAATGTCATGCTAAAACATGAAGCAAAATTATAATGGACATTAGAAGCAAAGAAAGCATTTCAATATAGTAAAATTTCCATTGTCTAGGCCTTAGTTTTAATCAGCTTTGGCTTTGTTAAGGATTTATTTGCATTAGAACATACTATAGCAACATTATTCACTTATAAGGTTGAATATAGTGAACATCTTATAGCCTTTATTGGTATCAATATGAAATAATTAGAGTTTAAATACTCCATGAATGATAAATAAATTTATGCCTTGATCACATACGTGAAGAAACTTATTCACTATATTATGTTAAATAAGGCATAGGCCATTGTTACAAATCTAATGGTTAAGCTTATACTTGGAGATAATGATGCGGTTGAAATAAAAATAAAATGAATGGCAAAAGTATAAGAATTTAACTTAAAAATCATTGTTGCCAAAATGATTTGATCAAAATATATTATTTAACTAATGAAAGATATTGATTCATACATATTTGAAGGGATTAACTCAAAACATTCATCAATGGTAATTAAAAATTCAAAGTTAAATTAATTTAGAAATAATATTACCTCTCATAATGCAAACCACAAATGAGATGAATTTTAAAGTGGGAAATGATATTATAAGAAGGCTTATCATCAAAATATCTACAATTAAAATTTAGAATCAAGATAAACTTGAGAGAGAGAGAGAGAGAGAGAGAGAGAGAGAGAGAGAGAGAGAGAGAGAGAGAGAGAGAGAGAGAGAGAGAGAGAGAGAGTTTTCTAGTATGGAAATAAGGAGAGAAAGACTATTTTATAGAGCAACAATAGAAGAATGGAGTTACAAGGAATTTCATGATTACCTTACAAGCCTTTTTTATGTGTACCACTTGTGGCCTATTCCCTTAGAGACTAAATTCAAGTGTGTGAAAAGTGGGGGAAGGGGTTACTTATGCAAGTAACTCCAAAAACCTAAAGGGGAACAAAGAGGTTAGTGACACCTCATGGAATCCAAATTTATATGAATTTATAATTCACATAAATAAAAATTCTACACATGTAAAGGTATCTTAGGATAAATAAACTATCCTAAATAAAATTTAATGCTAACACTCCCCCTTAAACATTATTTAGAGTTTTACAAACAAGAATGGAGAAACATTAATAACTTTCCCCCTTTATGAGAAATTCCTTTAATCCTAAAATATTCAAAAAAATATAAACTTTTCTTTCCATAATGGATTAGTGAATATAATAGCCATTTGTTTTTTAGCAGAATAGAAGAGATAAGGATTTGATCGTCTTCAATGAGTTCATGCTGAAAGTGATGTTGAATCTCAATGTTATTGGATCTTGCATGGAAGATCAAATTTTTTACTAAGGTAATGGAACTTTGATTATCACCAAAAATTAGAGTAGCCAAAGATTGAGGGTGGATCAAATTTATTAGAAGTATTTGAAGCAAAATAAATTCCTTTCCAACATGATTATTAGCTTTATACTTAGTCACTATGGAAGATAAAGATATAATAATCTATTTTTACTATTACATGAAATTATGCTAGAAACCAAAGAGAAATAATAACCATTGAACTATTATTATCAGTTATGATTAAGTCATAAACATACAAAATAATTATAACTATGTCATTTTGACTATTTTTGATAAAAATATTAGGATCATTATAACTATGAGTAAAGCCTTGAGCTAAAAAAACTGATAGATTTTAGAGTACCATTCTCTAAGAGATTATTTCAAACCATAAATAAATTTATTTAACTTTTACACAATATTTTCATTGACATTATTAATACAATTAGGGGGTTGAGACATGTAAATTTCTTCATGCAAGTCACCATTTAAAAAATTACTCTTAGCATGCATTTGATAAACAAGCCAATACGTGTGAATAGTTAAAGCTAAAACAAATGTACTCATGGGCATTTTAGCAATAGGTGTAAACATTTCATTATAACTAATTAACTCAATTTGATAAAATCCTCTAGCAACTAGTCTAGCTTTATACTTTTAAATTTTATTATCATAATTGAACTTAGTCTTAAATAACCATTTACAACTTACTAAATGATGTCATTCAGGAAGAGGGTATAACTCCCAAGTGTTATTAGAAATTAAAGATTTGTATTCATCATGCATTGGTTTTTCCTAATTAGGGTGAATTTGAGCTTTTTTTAGTTTTGTAAGATATTTATTGTTCATAATTTTAGACATCAAAGCATGATTTCAAAAACAATGCCTAGTTCTATGAGTATCATTGAGATCTACATCAATTCTAGAATATTCTAAAGTAGTTTTGGCCCACTTAGGCATAGCTTTGGGTGGAGCAATACTAGAATAAGGAGAAGGATCTTCAAGAATAAAAACATCATTATGCATAATATAATTATGACCACCACTTGATTTAAAAGTAAAATAAGCAAAAATTATATCAAGAGAATTTGAATTGGAATCATAATCAAGCACACCATTTTTAGCAACTCTAACACCCCTTTTAATCTTGATTTTGTTAGTTTGAGGATCATACGCCCTATAATATTTAGATGATTCATCAATGCTGTCAAAGGTAACAGTGTTTGCTTCAGAATCTAACTTTTTTTTTTTTTTGGAATATGAATAAAATCATCACAACCAAAAACATGTAAATGCTTAAAATTAAGTTTTCTACTACTCCAAGCTTCTTCAAGGGTAACATTAAAAAACAAATTAGTGGGAATTTTATTGATGAGATATAAAAGATAATACATATCTTCAACCCAATATTTATAATGTATATTTTTAGCACGCAACATATATGTAGCCATTTTAGTGATCGTCATATATTTACATTTGACAACACCATTTTGCTCAGGTGTATAAGAAATAGTTTTCCCATGTTTAATACCATGTTGCTTATAGTATGCAAGAAAATAATTTTAAACATATTCAATTCCATTATTAGTCTATAATATGCATAAAAAATAATGAGATTTTTTCTTAACAAAGGCATGAAACTCAATATAAGTATCTAAGACCTGATCTTTAGTTTTCAAGAACTAAATTTGAGCTCGACTAGTGTAATCATTAATGAAATTTAAATAATAGGTTACAACATTAATATAAGGAGTTTTAATAGATCCTAATATATCACTATGATATGAATTAATATATTCTTTAGCATGATGATATTGATTCTTAAGAAAAAATTATCTATGTATTTTACTAGTCTTACAGCCACTACAAATCGAATCAGTGGGAGGTATTTTAGGCAAATATTATACCATATTAAGTTTATTCATAAGTGAAATAATTTATTAATTAATATTAGATAATATTACATGGCATAATTTAGCATCATTAGAATCAAGTAAAGCATGATAAGAGCAAGAAGAATAGAATCCATTAAACTTGAACAAATTATGAGTGTCTAAAAAAGTTATAGCAACTACTTGAAAATGTTTCTTGACATATTTAAGATAACAAGTATCATTAATTAAATATAATTTATATTCATGTTTGAATAATTGAAGAATATAAATTAAATTCAATTTTAAATGGGAGACAAATTAGACATCACAAAATTCACCATTGGGGATTTTAACTATTCCTATGGCTTCAACATTGTAAGAAGCATGATTTTCAAGACTTAAATGATTATTACAAATATATAGTTCCAAGTAAGTGAATATATTAGCATTAGATGCCATGTCTTGAGTAACACTAGAATCAACAATCCATTCAATAAGAGAAACACATAAATCACAATTAAAATTAGTTATATTATTAGACTTCTATTTGTTTTGAGTCTTAGTGTTACTAGTGCTAATATTGTCTTTGATCTTAAGCTTTCCACATTTAATATGATGTTTATTTTTAAATTAGTGATCTTAATCATCTATATTTTTATAATGATAATTACGCTAACATTTACTTAGGTTTTGAGTTAAATTTATGATATTTTTGTCATATGTATTATTGCACTTAAAATGTTCTTTGTCATTATTATGTTGGTGTTTATAAAAAAAATAATGTTCATTAGTAATAAGACTACCAAATTAAATTAACTTTTTTTTCTTTTTGATGCAACAAAGTAGAAAATAAATCAAATGTCAACTAAGCAGTTAAAGTAGGAAAATCTAATTACAAGTGAACATTTGTAATAAATTGTTGAATAGATTTAAACAAATATTTTTTCATGATAATATGAATTTATTTCAAATATGAAATTTTAATGCCTAAACCAATGAGTCTAAAATGTAAAGAGTGAACTTTAATCAAGAAATCATCCATATTTTTGAAGTCATTATAATTTAAATCAGATAGTTGATCTTAAATTTGAATTTTTTGGGACTCATTCACAACATCACAAACAAATTTAATCTTAGACTAAGCATTGGATGCAATAAGACAACCATCAATGTGTACATGCAATTTAGTGGTCATGACCATACCAATCAATCCTAAAGCCTCATAATTTCTTTCTTGCCATTATTTTTACATGAACAATGGTACTCTTTTCATCTATTTTGGAGTCCATGACATCTACTATGTGCATCAAGTGTTTAAAAGTGAATATATATTATATATATGATTTCCATAAATGGTAATTTTTGGATGTGTTTTTAAGTTTAGGTAATAATTGATTCATTATGCCTCAAAATGTAACTTGATATTGGAAAGAGAATAGGAAATAAAAATCATTTAAAATGGAGTAGAAAAATAATAAAATGGAAAGAAAAGGAATAAACTTAGCCAAATGCAAAAAAAATGTCAAGGAGAAAACAAAAGATTCAAAGGTGAAAGAATTTCATAAAAACCATAATAGTTTGATTTAAACTATAAGATGGGTAAAAATATGCAAAAAATATACACCAAAGTTATATATGAATAAATGATTACAATAATTTATAGAACTTGAATGAGATCCATGAAGTTAAGAACTTGTAAGTATGAATCTAAATAAAATTATTATATGAGTTTCTTAGAACAAAAACTTAAAAGAAGGATAAAAAAACTTATTTTAGTTTTATGGTAGGAAAATAATTTTTTTTTACAAATGATAAAAGTAAATTCCTTAATTTTGATCCAAACAAGTCATGGAGGTCCTTTTTAGTATCATCAAGAAATTAAAAAAACTCTTTTTTTATTTAAAATGAAATAAATAAATATTAATATTTTATTTTATTCTAGATATGGTTTGAGCTGAAAATCTTAAAATAATTGAATTTAGGCATTGAAAAAAAAAACTTTACAAAAATAAAAATAAATGGCTTGATTTTTTTTAAGTAAATTGATCAAACTGCTAGTGAAGTAAAAGGAAATTCCAATTAAGTAACTATATTTTACATATAATAATGCATACCTAGAGAACTATGTGAAAATTTATATGAACCAAGAGTGGAAGAGAATGGTAAACTAAAAAATATCAATAGTTTAAGGAGAAAAAGAACTAAGTAGAGATATTAAGTTGTACAAAGTTGCAATAGGTAGAAGGCAACAACATATAGGTGAAAAATAGATAGGAATATAGACATTATAAAAATGTAATGCAACAAGAAGATAGAATGAAATATGTGAGATAAAATTAAATGGAAGTAAAATACAACACACCTAATAATATAATAAAATATAAGCAGAAAAAAGAAAGCCAAGAATTAAAAAACATAGATGGAAATAAAACCATGATACAATTGGAAAATTTAAAATAGAAATGAGTGATTCCCTAGATGGGAAGACAAAATTCAGACATAATCCCAAATTGAGAAAAGAGCTAAGATAATAAAATGATTTAAAAAATTGTCTCACATACAAAGAACAATGCTTGGTCTAGGAAAAATGTGTTGGAAGGAAGGCCAAAAAAGGGATGCCTTGAAATAGGGAGCCAAAGAGAGAGGCAAACTGGATATTGGAAGAAAGAGAAAAAAACTTGAATGAAGGCTGAGATAATCTTTGAAAGATTTAGATTAAAAACTTAAATTATAAAAATAAAGAGCAACGAAACTATAAACTTTTGTTAAATTTAATGATTTAAATGGAACAAAAGATATTGGAAATTGATTTAAATAATGAATTGATGAGAAACACACACACACACACATTTACATATAAAATTATATTGTAAGGTATAAATATGAACAAACTTACTTGAATGATTGTCGATAAGTAAATGAGACATAAAATTAATTCAAAGAGATCAACATACAATTATGAATTAGGAAGCAATACCTCAAATTAAAAAATATTAGAAATAACAAAAGACTAAACAATATGCAAAATTTGAATCCCTTACAAAAAAATCCAAAATTTTCTTCAAAAACACTCACACTCTCCAACCAATGTCACAAATATGAAACTAGCTTTGGTACCATGAAGGGATTATCCCAAAAGCATTCATCAATTATATTTGAAAGTACATAGTTAAAAAAAACAAGAAATAATATTATCTCTCAAGGTGAAAAACACAAATGAAAAAAGAATATTAAAGTGGGAAATTGAACATATCATAGAAAAACCCACACGATCTTATAAGAAGGCTTATCACCAAAATATCCACAATTATAATTTAGAAGCAAGAGAAATTTAAGAATAAGAGAGAGAGTTTCATGTTTTTTAGTGAAGAAATGAAGAGAGTAAGGATATTTTATAAAGAAAGATTAAAATAATGGGATTTACAAGAAATCACATGATTACCTTAAAATCCCCCTTTGTGTGTGCCACTTGTGGCCTATTCCCTTAGAGAGTGAAGGGAAGTGTGTGTCATGTGGGGGAAGGGGTTACTTATGCAAGTAACTCCCAAAACCTAAAGGGGAACAAAGAGGTTAGCGACACATCATAGAATCTAGATTTATATGAATTTTTGATTCACATAAATAAAAATTCCACACACATAAAGGGAACTTAGGATAAATAAATTATCCCAAATAAAAGGTAATACTAAAAATCTCCATCAAGCATACTATCTATTTTTACATAATTAGGGGTGATTGGCATGCCCAAATCTTTCACTACCTACTTATAATCACATGCCCTCTAGAATTAAAAATATATCAAAGTTGAGAACTTAGGCTCAAATCAACACAATATATGATTAATAAAATATTTATTTGTTGAAATAATTATGAAGAGATTTATTTGAGATACATTTATAGAGAATTCATTGTATAAATCCTTGATAATTTTCACCAAGAGATAGGCAATGGACACCCTTCATGGAATTCTAAAACACATAAAATATTAAGGATGCGATACTAATATCCTACCATTTTTAAATATGTCCATAGCCACATAAAAAATTATCACCAATGTCTTATAATTTTGAAAAGAGAAATACATGCTATTATGCCTATACATCTTGTGATTGAAGGACACACTTTTACAAGTGGGGTTTTGATTTTGTATGAGTTATTAATCCCATTTCATCAAGTAAAAATAATATTGTACTAATTTTGATAAATTATTGTACAATATGGATTGATGTTGTTGTAACAAATAATTTCCAGATATAAGACATGATCAAATTCATTGAAGAAAACATTCTAACTAGGTTTGAAATGGTAGTTTATTATGTCATAATGATCTATATTTTATATCTACAAAGTTCATCAAATGGGCATATTAAAATCATATTATTGTTAAATTCTCTTCAAACTATTACCCATAATTAAATGGATTTATTGAATCAATAATTAAAAAATTTATGGATGCCATAAAGAAATCAATAGAAATAAAAGTAATAGAATGACACTTATTACTAAAATATGCAATGTGGGAAAACAAAAATAGACATAAGAAGACTTTAAATCTTCACCTTTTATAGAATATATAGACAATAACCAATCTTACCCATTACTCTAGCTATTCTAACATATCAATTCATGCATTTTATATAGGGGATAATGAAAAATTCAGTCTAGGCTACTAGACAAAATTCAAATGGAAGATGCACAAACAAAATCTTTAAAAAATTTCAATAAACATTAGGACATTGTCAAGATATGGTTTGACAAAATATTTAAGATAAAAAAAATTAGAATTTAAGATATAGTCCTCTTATGGGATAAAACATATGAAAATAAAGGATGACATGATAAGTTAATTCCATTATGCATTGGGCCATATCAAATATATCAAATTTTGATTAAAATGCTTTCCATTTAAAATATCTACAAGGTAATGACTTGACATTTACAATTAATGGAAAGTTCTTGAAACATTGTTTTTAGCTACTCCAACTGGAAGAGTCTTAGAATGACTATGAGTTATGATTTACTAGTATGATTAGATTAGATATCTTGATTTGATAGATTATATACCATGCTTTTTTAGATTATATTTCATGGTTTCTTATATTAGATTGCATGTTTTTTAGGTTATATTTCCTACTTTCCTAAATTAGATTTCTTGTTTTCTTCTATTAGTTTTTATGTTTTCTAGATTACAGATGAGACTTACCTATAATTTTCCATACATTATATTGAAGGGTAGTTATTCACATTTAAAGATGCTCATGGGTTTGTTAATGATGGATTTGGGACATAAAATTAAGGTGTATGTCAAGCTTGAATGAAAAATTCTATCTAAATTGAATAATTTTGTTAGACCATTAGAAGTTGATTTGATATTTTCATGAAAATTTTATAAATATTTATCATTATAAAATATTAATTACACATCTACATATTTAAAACTTGTTTAATAGATAATAAATATTGATAAAGACAAACATGAGTGAATTATCTAATTTAAGATGAATTTTATCTTTGTATACCTAGACAATGTTAAGTCCCAAACCTTATTCCAAAGAAAATTTTAAAAAAAAAAGTTTAGTGATTCAAGTTATCTCTATTAGGGCCATGGATTCTTATCTAAAAATATATAAATGCTTAGAGTGGAACTATATATATCTATGTCATGGCTACAGATGCATGGTTGACAATAGAGTAATTTTTGACTTTTCATATTTTATTTATTGAAAGATAGTTATTATAAAATATAAGATCAATGAAATATTCGATTTCATCTAAATATTTACAAAACAATCTCACAACAAAAGGAAATAAATATTCACATGATCACAATTAATTTGGGGTTTGATAAGAGTTAGTATGTTATAGATTATGTTCAAAGACTCTTTCAATTATCTCATTTTTATTTATTTCATGTAAAATTAGAAGTTATATATGATATTCAAACCACTAATTCTAAGATCTCAAATACTCATGAGTATTTTCCCATTGAGTCACATTTTTTGTGAATAACACAATCCATTTTTAAAATTTTCAAATAGAGACCTATTTACTTTCAAAATTGAAATATTTAAGCCCCATTGAAACATGTGATAAATTTAAAACCAAGCTTACCTCGACATAAGTCATGTTATTCTCAAGTTATTTTTATGAACTTTGGATTTTGGTATTTTCTAGTATATGTTGGTTTTTGATTTTTCATGACTAATAAAGACTAACTATTTTGTCCCAAACTTGTTCAGTTTAAATATATAGGCCTTTGTTAATTATACATGTGTCCCTCACATGTTCAATATTGAATGATGACTTAGGTTTTATCTCTAAACAATTTTTTTAACTATAAGGTAATAAATCATCATCAACATCCATATTCAATATTAGTTAAATCTCTCAAGCCCTAATTGAATGAGATCCTACCACACACCATTATCTCAGTTTATCAATTAAGTCTATATTGCTACAAAATGTTTTACTTAAAAATATATTTCCACATCACTTTTTAAGCTTATTGGTGATTTTACATATATGATACC
This sequence comes from Torreya grandis, assembly GCA_037957365.1. NCBI lineage: Eukaryota > Viridiplantae > Streptophyta > Pinopsida > Cupressales > Taxaceae > Torreya > Torreya grandis. Next base: position 306,215 of record JARHVA010006718.1, on the reverse strand, counting down.
AAGTTTATGTTGACTCATGCTTCTTGACGCAACAATATCTTGACAAGTGTCACCCTATCGCTCCATCACCAACCATACTCAAAACTTAGAAATTTAAAAAGTGGTGATTAATCAAGGTTGTAAGATCATGCCACATGGCCTAATCTCACTATGTTTTATAATATATAGTCAAATTTAAATTTAAAATTTAATGACTATCTTAGATTGTGATATCATGTCAAGTTTCACCATCCTAGCACATAAAATATATAGTCAAAATCAAAGATCATGAAGCTAGCAACTAAGAAATTGAGTAATAATATGCCAAGTGTCCCACTTCAGATAATTAAAATACATAATTCATCAATAAATAATATTGTGTTTCCCTCCTAATACATTCAAATACCACATATCATGCCACATGTCACTACCTCTCTCCTTCATACACAAGTAGAGATCCAAGTGCTTGACAAGAGATATCAACCTAGATCAAGTGACATTGTGAGACATGTATCATATTGATATAACTAGAACCTAAGTCTAATATCGATCCAATAGTTACATACAAATATATATAATAACACTAGATCAAATGACATAATGACAAGTATCCACATGGTATAAACTTACAAAATAAAAAACAAGTGACAAAGTAATCAAAAGAATAAAAAACAAGATAAATAGTAAATCAAAATCCCATGAAAGTGTACATCATAAAAATAAAATTTAAATGGGAATACAATTGACATACACCATTTATTTATAATTAATTTCCATAAAAGAAATATTATGTCATTCAATTCATCTATTATAAGTTCATCCATAATCCCCAATTTGACTCAACTATTATATGCTAACAAGAGACTAAGCCAACTAAAATCTATAGATCTTTGTTTAATATGAAATTTAAAACTAAAAATAAAAATTAAAAATTTATTAGGCTCTGATAAATTTAATCCTAAAGAGTATCTCCTAACACCTTCAATATTTTTCTTTGGGTCACAAGTAGACTCCATGGATATAATTTCCAATCTCAGTGCCCTAGAGAATAAATTGTTTCATTATTTATATTTATATGTAGAAGTGAAAAGGACCATTTCAAAAAAATATGTAATCAACTTACCATCATATGATAGGGAATAAATCAATTATCTTTTATAAATTAAATAATGAGGACTAAAAAATTTAGTTGTAAATCTAGAGGTATTTTCATGCATTAATATCTTGTATAATTTATTTGCAATTGAAGCATGTACCAATGAAAGTTATATATTTAGTTACTACTATAGTGAAAATTTCATCTACAGTGAATACTATGTCATCAACCATTATTTTAAAAACATCTAGTCCAAACTTATCGACTGTGTTTTAGTTATATTCAACATCATCTACCATTGTCAATTCTACTTTGACATCAAGGCCTAATTTTGGAATTTTACTCTTATCACAATTATTTTTATCTTTTCTTCAATAGTAAGTAAAGTTTTGTAATTGGAAAACTAACTTAATAGCATGATTTGCTTTTAGTATTTGTACATGAAATCATATCCTGAAGATGAGGCAGTGCCCATCCCTAATTATATATGTAAAGAGATAATATTTTGGCAATTAATGAAAGTAGGTAAAGTTGATACAATTATTATGTGAGTTTGTTTAAATATTATTTCTTTTCCAAATTTATGTGATATGTTGAAGAATTTCCATTAAGTTGATAAATTTATGTTAGGCTAAGTGCATATTTTATACAAAAATAATATTAAAAGGACTATTTCAAATAATCTGGACATATATCCATAAATTGGATAGGATATAATCTTTAAAAATGAATATTTTTGGGTTTTGTGCAAGTTAAATGCAAAGTGTATGGTAATAATTTTGATCTATTCCCCATTTATTAGATTGGAGAGAATTTAAAACTATAAAATTTTGAATAATGTAGGCATATTATTGATATTTGTTTTTTGGTTGGACTATAGATAAGTCCAAATGATCTAAAATAGTCCCTTTAAATGTTTTGTTAGTCTTATCAGTTTTTTGGTTATAGTTCATATTTAAAACTTACTAGTGATATGGTATAAACATAACAATCTAGTATTAAAAACATATTTAATTATCATCATTGAATTTGTCCTTAGACACTTCATCATATTTGTATGTGTTTTATGCTTATATTTAATCCAAAGCAAACATTAATTCATGACATATGTTTGGCCTAATGTAATAAGTTAGTTTAGAAGGGTTTAATATCCAATTGGATCATATAGAACCTTGTTTTATACCTTACCCTTCCCTCCTTTTTACATTTTTTGGATAGATTCACCATAGGTCAAATTCATCTATCCACCTCAAGTATAATTAATAAATCCATCACATCTGAACCATCTAAATTTTTTAATAACTTCTCTCACTACTATTCCACCATATGGTTATTTGTAAAATGGAGAACCATAACTCATGCCTTGGAGTGAATATTTCATTGATCCTAAAATTTTGGGGACCTTATTGTAAAAATATTTAGTGTGAATAAAACCCAAATTAGAAAATTTGAAATATATTTTTGCATAATGTTTAGTCATACCTTCATTACTATGTTTCTAACCCCCTTTGAGTCTTTTTTTCATATTACCTCTCTATCTAATTTCCATTGGTGTTTACTAGTTTCCCTATATCTGATTATGTCATCCATAATAATATAGTAAAATTCATATTTATCTCTCCTTATCTTGTATTGAACTAAGAATATGTTTTGTTCCATTTGAACTATATTGACCTAGCCAATACAATAGTGTGTTAACGCTGACATATTCCAACTGTATCATCTATTTTTATACTTTTTATTTAGATTTCAAGGTTAGTTTAGGTTTATGTAACTATATATACATATTTCATTCTTACATTATATTAAAAATATATTTTCTTTGTTTGAGTTCACATTTTCCATCTTAAATAGAATTTTGAAGAGTTAAAGGTCAATTTTTTTATCTTGGGGGTCTAATCTTGATTATGATATTTTAATCTCAAAATGAGAAGTCAAAATGAGGAGTTATGATATTGTTTGGAGTCCAAAATGAAGTATATATATGTCTTCTTATCATTTAAGGTCTAAAACCTACAACATATCTTATAAAGTTCCACTTAATCTGAAATGAGAGATTAAGGAGTTGATGAGTCCACCCAAAGGTAAGTATCTTTATACATATACTCTTTTATTTACTTAGTTTATTTATAAATTTGTTGTTTATTTATATTATGAATGTATATGTTTGTCCTTTATTAGACTCCTCCTTATATTGAATAAACTAGTATAGTAATAGGATTTCATAAGGTTTCCATATATCAGCTTACATTTTATAGACCACCAATGGGTTGAAAATTACACCACTTATCTTCTTATTACTTTAGTACTTATAGCTAACTTGAATATTGGTTACTCTTGTTTGTTAGTTATTTTCATGGTTTATCCTTATTATATACTTGATACACATATTTACAACCATTGATACAATCATTTATCTACATTCATCCTTTGTGAGATTTATACCCCATGTCATTAGTTACTTTGGAACCATTTCACATTGACATTTGCATGTATATTATCCTCTATTAGGTCTAGTTATTCTAGGTACCTACCCACATTCCAAGTATATGAAATTTATATTTTTAAGACATTACTTGAGTCATCATATATTTATATAAATAGGATATATATATTTCATCCCAACTCATTAATATAATGTGTATTGCAACATTTCTACTTAAGGGCTTGCAAAAAATGTTTTAGTTTTATCTTGTACTAAAAGAAGGTTTATGTGAATGTCATGTAGTTTCATTTCACTTAGGGAGATAAGGTGAAGATATTAATATTAAAATTTAATTTACATTTCACTAAAATTATATTAGCTTTGATTTTATGCATAAGGAATATGTAGTTGCAATTCCCTATAGTGGATGCTTGAACTAGTTAACCATTTAATTCATATAATCATCTTTAATTATTTTTGTGGTAAACAAGGTCAAAAATAAGTAATAATATAAATAATATATTTATTCCTTTAAACTTATGAAGTTATCATATTTTCATGTTAGACATGTGACAACATAAGGGTAAAAATATTTTCATAATAATGAAAGTAGCACATGCTAGATTTGGTGACTAGAAAATAGATTTGACACTTGAATAAGGAAGAATTCACTGGTATACTAAATTAAAATAGGGTATATTAGGTTATTATAGATGAAGTACCAAATTTATCCCTTTAAAATTTGTTAGTTTGATTCAATAGAGAGAAACTCATACACCTTCACACCCAATATATATGTTTTTGACTATCATAGTAATAAACAAGTGCATTAATTTTTTTTATCACTCTTCATTTATATTTTGAATTAAATGGTTTTTTTATATTTTATTAAGTTTTTTATTTTAATGTAATTAGACATAAATAACATTAAATTATTTTTTATAACTATATTATCTATGATATACCTTTCCCCTAGTTTCACCATGTTGTGCATAGGTTATTCAACTATGTGCACCATTTAGATAAAAAAAAATATATAGTAGAAATAGTTATATGAAAAAATTATGGAAAACATTATTACATAAATACATATAATTATAACTACATGAAAATCTTAGGTTGTGAACCAAAAGTACTTAATGGAAGATACTAGCTTCAAGCACAATTACAACTCTAATGATTACTTGATCTCTTCCAAAAACATTGTAGGCACTGAATAGATTCACTACAAATGATTTATAAATAAATTACAAGTATAAATTAACTAAAATGATTATGTACATATATTTTATATTTTAATTTAAAATAAAATATTATGGATACATATGTAGAGTTCCAAAGACTAGCAATTAAAAGGGGGGAAAGAGGATGATAGAAGTAAATTTTTCAAAATATGACACAAGGGTTGTAAGGCACAAGGTAAATAAGGATAATGTAAGAGGTTCATAATATAATATTTGAGACACACAAGAGGTATGATATTATTAATGTGAAAGTCAATAATAAGGCCCACATTATCTAATTTGAACCACATTAAAAAAACATAAGATACGTGTGTGAAATTAATTAATGATATATATTAAATAAAGCTTTGTAGCCACTTTTAGGTGTCTAAAATATGGTATAAATAAATAAACATGATGAATAAAATATTTAGAATAATTTGTTTTGTAGAATAAAAATAAAATTTAAGTCTAATGATTGTTTTTATTTTGGGTATTTTTTTTTCAAATTTTGAGCTTTAGTGATATTTGTTACCTATATCCAAAACAATCATTTAGGAATATTCCCAATTTATGTGACTTAGTTATCCATAGAATATTCCTAATTGAAACACTTTAAAACTTTTTAAACCTTCCCAATAAATGTTCCTTCCTAATCATTTGACTAATTATTTAGAAATCAATCAACATAAAAACTAATTAAATGATCTTTTTTAAAAAGGCCCTTTTATGAGGAAATATTTTTGAAATAAAAAACAATTAAATGACCTAAAAATTGAAATAAAATTTTAGGATAAACTATTTTAACATCAATTTTTTTAAATTTAAATATTTAGTAAAAAAAATATTTACTTTGTGTAAATTGTTAATTTCATAGACATTTATATTTAAACTAAAATTACCATAATTTATTTGATTGTACTGATTTAAGAGTTTTTAAACCATTTTATTACTGTATTTATCAATATATTCATGTTTGATTTCTTTGTATCAATGGTTCAATGGTAAATATAAAATAAAATCCATCTTAAATTTGATTTAAATTTTGTGTGTGTGTGTGTGTGTGTGTGTGTGTGTGTGTGTGTGTGTGTGTGTGTGTGTGTGTGTGTGTGTGTGTGTCTGTGTGTCTGTGTGTGTGTCTGTGTGTGTGTGTGTGTGTGTGTGTGTGTGTCTATGTCTGTGTGTGTGTGTGTGTGTGTGTACCTCTATATATATATATATATATATATATATATATATATATATATATATATATATATATATATATATATAGGTATATATATATATACATCTATATATATATATATATATATATATTTAGGTATATATGTATATATATAAAATAGCCACATTCAAAGTTTTCATATGTTGATTTCAATTTATAATTTATATGAATAATTTGTAAGTTAATTGTAAGTTTTATTTATAATTTATAACATATAAATATAACTATATGGTCCTTATTTCACCTATCATATATATTCTATGAAACTAAATTGTATCAACACGTATAAATTGAATAGTGCATATTATTACTAGTGGATATAAAAAATGGTCATATGTCATTATTTATAATAAGTTATATTAATATAGTCAATAGCTAACATGCCACAAGTACAAACTATTCCAAGCCTAGGAGAAAGAACAAAAAACAAACTAGGCCTAGCCTAGGAATAAAAACACAAACTTCTTGGCCAAGCCAAGGACAAATTTATAACATCAAAAAATACTACGCATAAACAAAAAACTAGGCTGAAAGAAGAAGGGTATTGATTAGGTGTATAACCCCAAACAAAGCCTATAATTTCCTTCCCTCAAGTGATAGGGTCCCAACCATAATCATAATTATGGATAATAGCTTCTTCTTAAGATTTTGTGTCTTGGTCCATTCGACAAGTGAAATTTCCAAGGCCAACCATGGAAATAATTTATCCATATGTGGTTTCCAACCACATAAAAAATTCCAAGGTAGATAAATCCATCTATATCAACTCGTACAGGGTAGATATCCCCACCCTTGAGCCTGTAGAGAATAAGGATGCAAAGAGCCTCATTTTCCACATGGATTTATGGGAGGAGTATGACACTTATGTGGCTAAATAGTAGCTTAGATGAAAAAACATTGATGAGACCATATAATGTGAAATACATCTCCATGGGGAGCACTATCTCATATTAGTGGTGAGTTTTGAGATGAGGAAGGAGACACATGAGCAACATCACAAGGGGCATCCCTAAGTGTCAAATTAAATGTTGCAAGTAATCAAGATCCATAACAACTTTATTGGTTTGAACTTTAATCTAAAAAATAATGTTATAAATAACCCTATACTTATATTTCATAGAAAATTAAATGATAACATCAACATTAGAGGAATAAATTGAGTTCTTTTCTTTTCACAACTATAATAGGATTTCCACTTTAAAAGCATTCTCAGCTTGGGTAAATTGAGAGAAAATCTTAGGAATATATCTAAGGATAATATGAAACAAAATTAAGGGTTCTATGAAAAAGGAACTAAAAATAATCATTGATCCAAGCCCATTCACCTAGAGCATTATGAAAAAAAATAAAAAGTTCATGTGAGTCTCTAGGTGCTTGCATAATGGGAATCGAGCCTACACTACCCTAACTTGAACTAGTATTATTCCAATAAGAAATCCTTGATGAAGTAAATTATAATCAAATTGAGAAATCTTAGGTTCAATATAGATTTATATGGGTGATTGGATATCCCTTCTCTAATTGAGCTTATTCAACATAGGAAAATGTAGTAAGATCCATTCATACACTTTATGAGTAGTGTAATTTTGGAAAGGGGTGTCGACATACCATTTCAAATCCTTATACTAAAGGCAAAGAGAGGAGGTAGTGATTTTTTAGAGAAATTTAGTTGGGATAACCTCAATAATATCCTCTTAGGATGCCTTGTCTGCATATGAAAACTTATATTTAGCTTTGATTTGACCCAAGAAATCCACAAAAGAGAGTGCATATAAAATAAATATTGCACCGTATGAATTCATATTAGAAATAAATTGAAATAATGTATACATTACAGTTATCCAAAAGGGATGGTAGATAATTAATAATATGGCACCACCAAAGATAATTTTTGTTGATAGAATGACCATCTTGAAAATGTGAGCCATTTCATAAAAACCATGGTTTAATTTTCCCCTAGTTTAATTGATAATTTTAATTATAAAGGGCCTCATAATTTTTATAGGGGTTGTAAGAGTAATAACGTTATAAAAATCTAATAAATTCCATGTTAAACATCTATTATGGGTGGCTTGATAAATATAATTATAGATTAAGGGCTTCAAGAGTTTATTTACTTTAATGGAGTGAAAAATCCATTTGACATAGAGAGTCAAGCCTAGACAAGAAATGTTAATCAAAACCAAACATTTGACCTTGTGGGGAAGATAACATAATTCCTAGGCCACCCTATGGAACCCTTTTCTAGTGGAGGGATTATCCCAAATGAATTCATAAAGTATTTTTTCAAGATTTTGAACCAATTTTTTATTTGAGACCCATCAAGAGGAGTAATACCCATGGGTGGCCCCAAGTGATTTGGATTAGATTTAAAACTTTCCATCCAAAAATAAAGGTTTGGTGATTCAATATGAAATATTTTTTTGAACCCTATACACTACATATTTCCATAGGATAGTAAGGGAGACCTAAAATACAAATGTAATTCCTCAGAGCTTAAAAATTTCTTTGGAGACATTTCCACTCATAATGGCTCACTCAAGATGGAGGGAGGTAGGATTATTTTTAACATTGTGTTTTTTCCATTTAATGGAAGAGTTGGAAGCAAGGTGAAAAATTTATAAGCATTGCATGTCATTGGCAACATTCTCTTCATCCGAAATGATGGTGAGAAAAGAGTAATCCTCAAAATTCTAATAAGAGGTTTCAAAGGATTCTCACCAGATAAGGAAATATCATGGTAAATCCCTTGAGATTTATCATTAGTAATAAAATAACCAAAAGATTCAAACAAAAATTTAATGAACTAGAACAAATAAAGTGTGCCTTTTGTCATGAATGAAACATACGTTATGTGTATTCCTACCCCAAATATGAAAATTTATTTGAAATGCACAAAGAAAAGGAAGATACCCTTAATGAAGCCAAAAAAATAACCCAACATTTGAAAATGGTACCACGAGAAGATAAAGGAAAACATGTCATGAACCAAAGATACCATACTACAAAGGGAAAATAATGACATTACATTTTTTGGCAAGGGAATAATGTCATGGAAATAAGAAAAGTAAATAATATTGTGAAAATATTGAGGTATAATAAACAAAAAAACTAATGAATCTGGGAAGGAAGAGTACTTTACCATGAATGTAAAGGAAGAAAAATGCTTAATTGTCTTAAGGATGAGCAAATGTTTAATTTTGGGGAGAAATGTTGGCAAGATTATATGAGTAATATAGTATAATGAAGAACAAGGGAATGATGTCTAAGAATAATGGAATTATGCCATGGAATAAGGAATGATTTTGTAGAAGCTATAATAATAATAACAATAATATATATATATATATATATATATATATATATATATATATATATTATTGATATTATTATTATAGCTTCTACAAAATCATATATATAATAGTTTACATGAGTAAAATGCATATATACCATGATATAAATGTTAATATCCAATAATTAATATTTAATAATTTAAATAAGTGTAAAAACATGGTTAAAAATGTAAAAATGAGTGAAAATATGTAATATTTTAATTTTAAAAGTTATATAATGATGTATATGATGTGCAATATCATATCGTCCATCACCGTCAAAAACTATAATCATATACCAAAGTATTTTATCATATAAATATATATGATGAAGATAATTTAAGAAATATCTACATGTAATATGTAATTAAAGTCAATAGATTATTTTTTTCATCATATCAACTTAGTTAGGACACCCAACTATAGACTATCAATCTGTACATCATTGATTTATGTCAATACTAAAAATTTTCCTTCCTTAGGAAGAGTTAAAAGATCCAAAGTATGATTCTTTGTGAGAGAAGAATATTACTCCTACATAGTTTCATTCCATTATAGTTTTCTTGTTGCTTGAAAAAACTTTACAAGATCATCTTAGATGGCATGACACAATAATACAATGCCTATTGTTTGTGATCAAGTACACTGAGGTATAGAAGGATCACCCACTAAAAAACCACATGTCTCATGAATATTATTATCCCATTTATGCAAACATTATAGAGTATGTGGAAGATGTATACACATAGTATTTTAAAATTTTATCAATAATTGATGCTTTCTATCTTGCAGGAACCCATTGAGTCTTAATATATCTTAGTGCACACCTTAAAGGGTACACCAAGAAAGGGATGGGAAGACCATTTGTTCTTTGTAAGATTGTTTTGTCTTTGTATCATTCCTAAAATTTGCCCAACCACTTTATATGTATGAACTTATCTCCTAAAAACCATATCCCTAAGCTTTGACTTCTATTTTTTAATCTCCTCTAGTCATTTACCACCTTTATTATCTATTACCCTAACTAAAACCCCTTTTGGAATTTTATATGACTATGTCAGCCACATCGACTTTGTATTATTATTTAAAAAATATTACTAATAACTAGATCAACCATGGTTGACATAGTTTATAACCTAGTTAGTTTTTGTCAATTTCAACACTAGTTCGATCAAGTTGACCTTGTCAGCCTAACTTTTTTGAAAGGTTTAGGTTTAGATCCACATATATAAACACATTCATTTCTATCATTTATTATGAAGATAATAAGAATTAAGAAATATTGTGCATATGCTTGTCCACCATTTTACTTGAGGAACAAGCTTAGGATTTCATACTTTCTTTAGAGATATGAATATTGTCTTATAGATAATTATTTTAGAGGCATTGATAGTTTGTATAACCTAGAGATAATTTATCCTTGTAATCCTTAAATTACATAACAATGTCTTTCAAAACACTTTGAGAAAGGGAGAGATTGAGCCTCGATTGGTTCATCTTCAAAGCTAACTATTCCTAATTTTATTCCTCCCTTATACGATTAGATAGATATGCATTTGTAATTTTATTCCATACATTAATATTTGATATACATTGACATGAGTATATGTCTTCTATGCACATTTAATTTTGGGGTTTATTAACCCCCCCCCCCCCCGCACACTTTGTACCACAAGATTTGGTGAGAACTAGATGATATTTTGATGTACTTCTTGTTAGTTTAGTGAATATGAAAACATGTGACCTAGTTAGGGTTATTGTATAGTTTTTATTGAGTGGAGGCTTTAAAACCTTACCTAGTGATATTATAGTTGTAGGAGATCCCTTAGATAGGTGTAATAGATCCATATTGGTCATGACCTCAATTATCTAATGTATTTCCAATCGGAAGTGTAAGTAGGATCTATCTTTTTTGAATTAATATTAATCTATAGATCTGTTGAATTTCCCATTACATATATTCTGGTGAACATGATATGAATCTCATGTTTTATTTCATGATTTAATTTCTATAATTTGATTTTTTTTATATTTTTGATACTATATCAACCAAGTTAGTATAGTTATAAATTTTTTGAGCAGATTCAACACACAATCATATTAAAATGACTCTACTCTTTCTATTCATATCTTGATTAGATATAGGTTATTGGATTAGACAAGTCGAAATAGTAATCTTCAATCTTATATCAAAAAACTAAGTTGAATAGTTTGAATTAATATTCTAAACAACATCTAGATCAATAAAGTAAGTCAGACAAGTTGATTTAATATTCTAGTAAGCATCCAGATCAAAAAACTAAGTCCATTAGGTCAACTTAGTCTTCCAGTCAGCATCCATATCAACAAACTAAGTTGGTCAAGTTGAATTAGTCTTTCAATCAACATCCATATTAACAACCTAAGTTTTATAAGTTGAATTAGTCTTTCATTCAATATCCAAATCAATAAATTAAGTCAAATAGGTTGATGTACTCATCTTATCTTTCTTTAACATAGGGTTTTGTAGAACTAGGTATAACTAGATGACTTAGTTTGTATAACTTGAAAACAACATTCAAATCACTTTAGTAGAAAATTTTCAATCCTAATCATCCTCCAACCCACCAAGGTTCCTCTCTTTCTCTCTCTATCCATTTAATACTTCATTACAATTTTATTTTATGCAAGTTTGTAGTCTTTAAAAGTGCAATCTTACAAAAACCTAAGTTGACTTGGGTGACTTAGTTATGTAACATGTCTTCTATCTAAAATACTAAATTGATCTAGTCTATTTTGTTCTTAAATACTCTTGCTTCCATAGAATAATATTAACCCAGTTGACTCTATTTTGTATTTTTTGCATATAATGTCATCTAACCTAACTCTATACCATTATTAATTTTGGAATTAGCAACCATTTTCTTGAAATTAATTCACACTTTCATTTTCATCTATTTGCATGCTCAGAGTAGCTCAGATAGTCTAATTAGGTGGTTTTTCAAATTGTTGCTTATTTACACTATTTTTCTCTTTTTACACACACTACCAAATCACACAATATTCAAAATACATTTAACATTTATCTTCCCAAGGACTACCTACTTAGATTTCATCACCAAGGGGGAAACTAACTTGGTTTTATAGATAAGTATAAACATGTGGTTAATGGTATATATTGGCAAAGCACTTGACACCCTTATTGTTACAAGATTGAGAAGTGAGGGGGTAGACCCCAATACCAAGCTAGTACCATTACCAATACAAACCCCTTTCATCCTAAACATCTTGAAACTATCAATAGATTGCTTTCTAGTTACCTATTATTAGCCAACTTACCTATCACACTAAAAATAACACATTAATATAATCTAACAACACTAAGAATAAACACTTAGTTAGCATTTACTTTTTAGTTGACTATTTTCTCTCTGATCATTATGTGTTGTATTGAAAAAACTTGTGTTGGCTAGCATTGGTGTAAGGTTTTATGTTGTGTGACCCAATTGGATCATTCTAATTAATCTAATTATATGTGTGTGCTTCCATTTCATGCTTCAATTACATTGTAAATGTTTCCCTATTTTTAGCATAATGTCATTTTATTCAACATAGTCTCTTAAATACTATGTTTTCCCCTATCTATAGCACTAAGTACACATGGTCATCCCTATACTATTTTCTACCAATTAGGTTACAATACTAAGTTGACTTAGTCAACCCTATATATTTTCTACAGCAGTTTCTTACCCTATCTTGGTTGACCTTGTACTCTTTTCTACCAATCAAGTTATAGTACTAAGTCAACCTAACTGACGTTGTATCCTTATCAAGCTCAATTTCACACCCTATTGTAGTACACAGTTGACCTAGTCGACCCTATTCTATATTGGCCAATTTTGTCTTCATTATCCATCCATCTTTCTAAATAGTACACAATCAACCCTATCAACTCTATACACCTTGGTTTATACTATTTTGTGTATGTTTATGTAGTCCTATTTCATAATGATGTCATCTTTTTAGCCTCCACTTAGTCAAGAACATTTCATAATCAAGGATTTAGATCAAAAACTCACTTATTTTATTAATTCAGATGAAACTATTCACTTTCTTATAATGTAATTGAGTTGAGGTCCTTCATCCTAGTTCTCCTTCCAATACCAATGTTGGAAATCCTCAACCCAATACCCTTCCTCCCACTAGCACTAATAATCCCCCTCATAACAACACTAATACCCCACCTTTAAATACTAATGTATAAATTGACACAACTCAAATTCATTCACAAATATTTCAAAAAATGAACATCATGCAAATAACTAATCAGTCCCAAATGATGTACATGCAACAATATTTATTACACATGACTAATAAACCACCTCAAATCATCATTTGTCAACCAAATCAAAATCTGGTCCCTCTTCCTCTTAGAGATGTCAATGGAAATATCATCCCTCAACCTCCAATGAATAATAAAATGCTTAAACATGTTCAAAATGAACCTTTATCCCCATTCATTACATCCATATATATTGGAAACATTTCTCCAACTATCACATATGATGGGACTAAGGACACTACTATCTTTCTTAAGTATTTTGGTAATCTCTATAAGGAATGGGCCCAAACTAACCCTTTTTCTACAACCAATATCTTAGCCAAAACCTTTATTATTGATGAAATTTAATGTCACAACCAAATTGATGGACATTCCATCTCACAACTACAAGATTTACTCAATGATCTAGTGAAGGAATTACATCAAGATGACCTTCCTAAAAAATACCTTAGCCATTTCATCAATACCAATTAACTTTCTAATAAATTTGTTCACACTTTCATCAAATGGTGGAAGACTATAACTCATAAAGTGGACCATAAAATGAATGATGATGCTATTTTAAAACTATTTTTTACTACTCTTCAATCTCCCCTTCAATACAAAGTTTGAATATTTTCCCCTATAACTTTAGAATAAGCCTTAGACTAATAAAAAATGTAAGACTTTATTATGACTCAATTTTAAACACCTCAAACAACTACTAAAGAACCTTTCCAATCATTTTATCATAACATTGATTCATCCACACCTCCCATATCTCAAAATGGAGTATTTGATTTAGTGAAGCCTCCCTAACCTCAAAATGGATCATCTAATTCAACCAATTTTAACCCAACCCACCCTCCCTTGAGTCTAGAACAATTTAAGAATAAATTGCCACCCTATAAACCCATGAACTTTGATCTGTCCAAACTTCCTCCAAAATGGTACAATCCTAATAAGTTTTGTTGGTGGCATGCTACTATAGGTCATTCTCATGAGTCTTGTCATCATCTTCACCAATTAATTCTTGCTTCCTTTCTTGGTCCACATCTAAATCTTGATAATCTAACAAAACAAGGATATCAATACTATCTTCAAACCTTAAAAATTCAATCTAAAGAACCACAATCACATCAACATCAACTGCATAATGAAAAACAAAACTTGTCACATACCAAGACCTCATCCACTAATGTTATTCAAACCATAGTTGATTCTTATTCATATACCAATAAAGAAAGGATAGCTAACATGAACAACTTTAAACATATCATTGCATCCATTAAACATTAACCTCTTAGGTTGCATTAACCAAAGGAGTACCTATTTTAAATTCCTCCTCTAATGTATATCACACATGGTCCTACTTTACCTCCTTTACCTCTTCATACCTATCCTACACATCTTATGTCACATTAAGCATCCCTAAAATCTAACCAACCAACACATTTACCTATCTCCAGATGTAACTACCAACCCCATACAAATCATTCTACTAGTTTAATTCAACTAAAACAACATCACATGTTGGGTAATCTTATGATGCCCATCCACATGTCCCTTTAGACCTTAGGGCATCTTATGATGCCCATCCCTACATCCACTTACCCATTAGGGCATCTTAAGATGCCCATTCTTATTCTACAATGCATAATATCAAAAAAAAAATAGCTTCAATAAATATTTTGAGACACATAGGATTGTATTTCAAATGCTCATCTTTGATAAATACATTAGCATAGATCTTACTTATTTTTTGTCTCATGTTTCTTTACTTTTGTGCACTTTACTTTTTTTAGTTTCATTTTACTTGTACCATTATTTATGTTGGATTATTTGGTTTTATTTCACTTTATAGTTTGTGAGTTGCATTTTAATACCTAGTTCAGGTGGATTGCATACTCACTAAATGAGAGTTGTTATGATATTTACATATACTGATTGTATTACATTATAATACCTAGTTGAGGTGGATTAGTTTTATTTCACTTTACTAGGTTGCATTGTGAGTTGTTAAATTATTATATTAAAACCAATCATAGTTAATAGCTTCATCCAAATATTAAATAGCCATGTCATTCAATCAAATTATACATTTATCCATCTCCTTCAAACTATGATTATTTTACACTATAACAACATTTTATTAAGGTTTATACATAATCGTGAAAGGGAAAAAATACCACTTGCAATGAAAAAATCCTAAAATACGTTAGAGACATACTGGCCCCACCACCACACCATTTTTATGAATATTTTATTGAGAGGAAGATAATACTATTTCTCAAAAAAATCCTTAAAGGATTTAAAGTTATCAAGTACCTCACTATTGTACTTGAGAAAGTATACATAGGTCTTCCTAGACAAATCATCAACAAAAGTAAAAACACAATTAGTGATTAAAAATGAGAAAGTGGGTAAGAACATGATATCATTATGTACAAGATAAATAATGGTGTTAGCCCAATATGCTTTTCTATTCATAAATGGGTCCTAGTGTTTCTTTCCTAGCATACAATCAGGATGAACCCCATCTATATAATAGACCTTAGGAAGGCTAATCACAAAATATTATGTGATCATTTACTACATGTATCTAAACATAAGGTTCTTGAATCATTCATGCCATAAATTTATAAGTGATTTTACATGAAGGATCAAATAATATCCAATGGATAATTTAAATAACTAAAATGTGTAGAGATATGAACCATGATTTACATCACTTTTATAAAAAATATCTAACAAATTGAATAGCTATTAGAATACAACATTTTATATATTAAAATACACTATATTCTTAGTGCAAGAGTAACAAATTTGATACATTGACAAAATATTGGCTTAAATTTTTGGAACATAAGGTACATTATTGATGTTTCCATCTTGAAACTGGATAGTACTAGACTCTAGCACATCAATTCTAGAATAATTTTCCACTTCAATCTTGGAATTATTAACATTTAGAACTAAAAAAAGAATATCATGAAAATCTATAAGATGATGTGAATATCATGATATAAAATCCAATGCTTTTATGATGTAGTGAATGTTCATCACTGCCCCCTCACCCCCCAATAACTATAAGGTTCATAAGCCTTCTTTTTCTACCATTAATTTTTAGGTTTAGGTGGTTTTGAAGAATTAAAATATTTAGTAGGTTTATAATTTTTAGATGTTTTTGAAGATTGAGAGGCTTAAGAGGATGACTCTATTGGTGTAGGCATTTTTTCCATTGAATTTTGCCTACGTTATATTAGCTTGCTTAGGGCTCTAGAGGTCATTTGGGTTACTTAGAAAGATTAGTCCCACATTCATTAGAATGTGTGGTATCATTTTCTCTCCAACCTATATATGCACCTCTCTCCATTTATATTTCTAATGTAGTATATTGTGTGAATTATTGGAACATTTATGTCTTGGTGTAATTATTTCTCTTTGATTTCATTCTTGCAGTTATGTGTGTTTGATCTATATTGTCTTAAAAAATATGTGTCTTAAATTTCATCTTGAATTATTGCATTAATTTAGATAAACATTCATATAACTCAACCTAATATGGTACCAGAGTAGATGTAGATATGAGGATTTCCTAGTTTTTTTGCAAGTTTTCATTTCAAATCTTAGGGTCATTTAATTTTAGTTTAGATCTATCCATTTTAGTATTTTCATTCTATTTTATTAACTATATAAGTATATTTATTTCATATATTAGTATTTTAATTCATTATTAATTGTTCTAGTGAAATATTCAAGCCTCCAAGTGTATTGGTACTTGCATCAACATGAGAGGATCATGAATTCTTTCACCCACTATGCAAGCTTCTTTTATTGTCTTTAGATCTATTTTTTTAGCTTAGAAATCTTTTCCTATGCATTGAGTAATTAAAACTTTGGAATTATAGGAGAGGCATTGACTTATTATACTAAGGCATTTTAGACTTGGAGGAGTTTTGAAATCTAGATATGAGGAGGGAAAGAACTGTTATTTTTATTGAGAGATATATACTCCAGCCTTTGACATCACACTTTTCAACCTTTGACATCATATTTTGTATCCTTTTAAATCACTCTTTATATCTTTGGCATCACACATTATTCTTGGCATCATTATATCCAATGGTGATTCTTTATATCTCTCTTTTCTTGGACTAGATTTACATAAAAGAGGCTGTTACGTATGAACAAGGTTAAAGACACTCCAGATGGTATTGCAAGAGCATGGAAGATCAGATTTGGAGGAAATGAAGAAATAATATGATTATTTCTCTCCCATTTTTTACTACATGAAACCTATGTAGAGAACCTATGTATAAAAATAAGCATGAAACTTGTGTTATAAATCTAAAGATCTACATCCTTTTTTAACAGCACCACCTCTGCATTATAGACATTTATTGCTACATTAGGTACCTTCACTTATTATATCTATGGTTTTTTCTTGATATGAGGTGTTGAATACTAAATTAGAACATGTGGATTTCAATTTATGTCATGTTTTTCACCAGGGTGATGTGTTGAATCATGGAAGTGAAGGTGGCATGGAGATCTAGTCTCAATTGGGAAAACCTCACACTCCTCTCCTTGTTGTGGCATTGGAAAAATACATTGATAACAATCTCATGGTGTTAATTAATTAGATTTATCATTACCATGAAAAAAAACATAAATAAACTTCTATCCTCTCTTAAAATATCTATACATTTCATTATTTATTTACAAGCTGTAATTTTTGCTTAAAGAAGTCTAACTTATTTACACACATACCAAGGTAATCAAGAAGCTTTTTTCACTTATTTTGAATTTTTTAATTCTATGGAAAAATTACATTCTAATGAGTGGTTTGAAGAAATATTTTACCTCAACCAAGGGTACTTTTTTAAAGTTTCAAGTTCAAGTTTTTAGTCAATAGGCCTATATACAAGAAATTATATTATTAATATCTTGCAAACAATTACTCAAAATTGAATACCATATTTTTAAAAATTGTCCATTTTTTTTATTTCCCACGCATTGGGCCAATTTTAATTTTAAATTCACTAATTTATAAAGTACCAAAATTTGGGGAGGGCGGGCAGGAGAGGGGGAGGATGGGAGAGAGGGGAGCTACCTGACATAGTATTAGGGGGTTGTATTGTGGTTGTAATTATGTTCTATAATTCTCTCTTTTTCACACATTTTATTTATGAAAAAAATACATTAATATTAATTATATAATGGATCTTATAATTTTTAATGCCCTCACACCCTTCAACTACTAGGAATAGGAAAGTAAGATTACAATGGTTCTTAGAATTAAAGGGTTGTTTTGCATCACTATGGGGGTCGAAGTTGAGCCCATAATTGAAGCATATAAGATAAAATGTTTTAATAAATGTGATGAATATTTTGATATATTATTTATTTTAGTGTCATCAAAACTCTTATTTCAAATAAAGTTAGCCAAATCTCCCAAAGAAGTATAAGACAACCTAGCTAGCTTGTTTGGGAAAATCAACACCATGAAGGGTCATGAGCTTATGATTGAGATAATTAGTTTTAGTCCTAATAACTTTGAAAAATTTAAGGAATTATTTACCAATATTAATTCACTTATATTGTAGTTAAAAGAGTGTGGAACCAAAAAAATATATGAATAATTAGTTCTTTATGTGCTTACAAAACTAGGACCTGATTACTCTATATTTGTTTCTACCTATTATGTGACCAAAAGATCCATAGGAGAAAAATGTAAAATTCCATCCTTATTTGACTTTATTATAGATTTAACTAAATAATAAGATAAATTTATTGAAATGGAAACCATCAAGTCTTCCTAACCTTTAGCCTTCATTGTCAAGAATGGGAAATAGACAGCCTTTAGAAACAAGGATAAGAAATAAAAGATTAAGGACCTTGAGAATAAGAAATTAAAAAAGTAACTACAAAAACTAGCACTAAAACCTTCTCCTCTAAAGGGAAACCTAAGAGAGAAAAGGTTAAGTGCTCTTATTTCATGAAGAATAGGCATGATGAGTACTAGTGTATGAATAAACATATAGACCACCTTACACATCTCCTAGAGAAAAATAATATAGGGGTCCCTTAGTCTATAAAATGGTCATCATCAACCAAATAATATTTTATGGCAAAGGAAAAAGGGAAGGAAAAACCTAAGGGCAAAGATTTAGTTGTAGTTGCTTCCACATCTACTTCATCTTGGGTTATCAACTCTAGTGCTTCACACCATATGAGTTCATCAGAGGTTGAGTTTCTTGACTTAGAGCCCTATAGCATGTCCTCTATCACTTTGGGTGATTACACTCCATCAAAAGTTATAGGAAGAGGTATTATTGAATTTTAAGTTAGAATGTTCATAAATGTTCTAAGTGTACCTTCACTATCAACTAATCTTGATTCAATGTATTAGATTACCCACATATGGTAGGGCATGAGATTCAAGTTCAAAATAGATTAAATTGAGATCAAAGAGATAAATAGTGACACTACAGTTGCATTAGGAATGTCTAATCACCATTCTAGGCTATACACCTCCCATTTTGCTCTAGATGTTCCTCTTATCACATTACTTACCCATTTAGATGGAGTTAGTTGGCCATGGCATGAGTAGTTTGGACATTTTAACTATTTTTATCTTGAGTAGCTGAGTTACTAGGATATGGTTAGAGGCTTGCCTAGAGTTAAATTCTATAAAAAAAATATGAGAGTTGTGCCCTTGGCAAACATCCTGAAGAGAAATTTGACAAAGGCAAAGCTAGGAGAGCTCCAGTACCTCTTAAATTTATTCATATTTCTGTCATGAGGAAGTTTCCCCATCCTTCTTTTAACATGACTAGATACATCCTCACCTTCATTTATGAATTTTATAGATACACATGGGTCTAATTTCTTAGACAAAAGTCTAAAGTTTTGATAATATTTTAGTCTTCAAGGCTCTAGTTGAGAAGCAATCAAGAAAGTGAATCAAAATCCTTAAAATAGATAATGGGGGGGCATACATCAACCATATATTTTAGTAGTTTTATATCACTAAGGGGATTTATCTTCAGTGGATAGTACCATACACTCTTCATCATAATGGGTTAGTAGAACACAAGAATTACTCCTTGAAGGAGATGGCCAACTATATGATTCACTCTAGATCATTAGATTCATTTTTGTAGGTAGAAGCCATCAATTGTGCATGTTACATTTAGAATCATGTTCTTCACAAAGCCTTAAAGGTCATCACTAATTATGAATCTTAGCATAATAGGAAACTAGAGGTACATCATTTTAGGTTCTTCAAATCACCAATGACGGTGCACATTCCCAAAAAGAAAAGTAATGCTATCGAAGTTAAATCCAAGCTTTGCATCTTTTTTGGGTATCTAGATGGGGTCAAGGGTTATAGATTTATTGATCTTAGGATGCATTAGTTTTTCATCAAGAGGAGTGTTAGGTTTTTTCAAATTCCAATCAACTCTTTACTTGACACTTATCCCTCTAAATTATTTTCACTCAATTTAGATGAGCAATTTAAGGATTCAGATCATTCACAACAAGTTGATAAGGTAGAGGCCACTTCTTATTATTCTTCTAGTTCTGATATCAAGTAGAGTTATAGGGAGTCATCCTCATCCAATTCTAGGCATGCATCATAGGATAATGATTTGACACTTAAATCAACCATTTTAGGCCCTCTTTGGGCTAGGCAAACACTTGAGAGTGTAGGCATTTTGGCAAGGGATTTAGATGATGACAGATGTACTCATGAAGACTTTTAGAGAGGACCACATGCCTTTTTTGATTCTATGATGGATCTATAGGATTTTAAAGAGGCTTCTAGCATACCTAAGTGGGATAGACCCATGGATGAGTAATATGATTCCTTGATTAGCAATCACACTTAAGATTCAACTTCTCTTCCTAAGGGAAGGAAAATGGTTTGATGTTGTTGGATATACCAAACCAAGTATGGTGTAGATGGGTCTATTGACAAGTATAAGGATAGATTGGTATCCAAGAGATTTTCATAAGTAGCTAAAATTGACTACTCAGATACGTTTACACCTGTAGACAATATGAATTTGATCAGACTCACACTTTCTTTATCCATAACACATGGATGGAGTGCAAATCATATGGATGTGAAGATTAAATTTATTCAAGGAGACATTGAGGAGGAGATCTACATGGAGAAGCCACCTAGTTTTTCTCATGATTTTTTCTTTAGTGTGAAGACTTAGGAAATCAATTTATGGCCTCAAACAAGCCCCTTAGGCTTGGTATGCCAAAATAGACTCCTTTCTTCTTACTTCAAGTTTCACTAGATACCACCTAGACCCCAATGTGTACTTGTGATAAGATGATTCATTATTGATTATTGGTTTTGTATATTGATAACATTTTGATCACAAGGAGTTTTTCAACTATCTCACTAGTGAAGAAAAATCTTCAAGCTAGATTTTTTATGACTAAATTGTGCCTACTATAATACTTCCTTGGTATTGAGATCACTTAGATAGATTTATCAATTTCATTTATGCATCCCAAGTACTCTCTTGATCTATTGACATGGTTTCATATGGCTGATTATAGGCCATTTCCAACTCCAATCCTATATGGATTCAAGTTTGAGGTATATTGTTCCAATGCATTGGTCAATGCTACCTTATATTTATAACTTGATCTTGGCCTTAGTTACTTGAGTCAAACCATACCTAACATCTCTTATGTTATTTCCATTATTTTGAGATTCATGCAGGAACCCTATAAACTACCCTAGAAAGTATCTAAGAGGATCTTTCACTAAATTCAAGGTTCACATAGGGATGGGATAAAATACAAGGTTAGTTCAAATTTTGACTTGGTCAGTTACATAGAATCAGACTGGGATGGCAACATTGAGATTTATAAATCCACTTTAGGTTATAGTTTCTCATTGGGTTATGGCCCCATCAGTTGGTTGAGCAAGAATCAAAATGCTTTTTCTCTTTCTTTCATAGAGGAACAATATAAGGAAGATGGTAACACAACTACTGAGGCTATTTGGATTCAAGGGATTATTTTTTAGCTTCGTATCTAGATCATGTGGCCTATATTCATATTTTTAACAATTAGAGTACCATTTAGATTAGTAAAAATATAGTCCTTCATTAGAGGACCAAACACATCAAGATTCACATGCACTTCATTCAATAGTTGATTCATGAGTAGGTCATCGACTTAACTTTTTTCTAGTCTTCAAATTAGGTTTTTGATAGATTCACCAAACCCTTCACTAAGAGCAAGTTTATTCATTTATGATCTCTTCTTGTGATTCAGTCTACTTTGGTAACTTCATCATCTTTAGGGGGCCTTCTAACCTCTTCACTTCTTCTGTTCTCTTTTTTATGTATGAGGGATTGCATTAAACATGGGTACCTTATCAGGCCTTATTATTAGGACCCACTTTTTGTATCATCACCCACCTAAGTTGTGCTTATTTGGGTGTTGGTGTAGGTATTTTTATCAATAGGTTTTACATAGATGATTGTATTAGCTTGCTTAGGGCTCTATAGGTCATTAGGGTTACTTGGAAAGATTAGTCTCACATTCACTAAAATGTCTGGTATCTTTCTCTCTCCAACCTATATATGTACCTCTCTACCTTTATATTTCTAATGGAGTGTATTGTGTGAATTATTCGAGCATTTATGTCTTTGTACAATTATTTCTCTTTGGATTCATTCTTGCAGCTACATGTGTTTACTTTATATTGTCTTGAATAATATGTCTTAAAATGCATCTCAAATCAATGCATTTATTTGGATCAACATTCCTAGAACTCATCCTGATAGACTCTTTAGGTTTGTTAGAAGGTGTAGTATTTGGTTTAGGTTTTAGTTGACTTTTTAAAGTTCTACTAATAATTTCATTACTTGGGATATAAACTGCATCAATATTTATAATCTTAGTCTACTCCCTAGTGAGTTGTTCAAACAACACTTAAAAAAATGCCACTTAAACTCATCACCAAAAGCATCATGATAGGATAAAAGTTAGAGGAAAAGATGTTAAAATGACCCTTTAGTTAAAAAGATGAGGAAAATAATTTTTTAATTATTCTTATTCTTACCAACTACATGAAATTGGGACCTAATATATTTGAATTTAGTAATAAATTCATCAATAGTGGTTAAATTAGAGGGAAAAATAAAGGATAGTTATGCATTTAATTGTAACATTTTGATCTCATTTACTTTATCAAAGAGAGTGTTAAACTTGTCCTAGGATTCTTTTGGGATTTTAACATTAACATTATTAAATAAAAGGTTATCAAAAATATTGAGGCTATTTAATTCAAGTGCCTCAACATATTTTATCTAAATAGGTAGTGGTCCTTATATGATGTGAAAGTTAGGGTAGTGCCATTCATGATACATCAGAGTCCTTTTTCTTGGATAAGCTTCACTGTTATTTTTTTCACATATGGTAGTTAGACATTTTGAGTGGGTCAAATAAGCTCACATCCATAACAAAGGATGCATATATTATGAAGTGCATGTAGAAATAAATTGTGATAGATGTCTGGCACCACCAATAATACATATACACAAGTGTACAATCATTCATTTAAGACACATGGTACCAATAAAAAACTATCTAAATCAAAAACAAGCTCCCCCCACCACAGCTCTCCCCATAATCCACCACACTCCCATGTCTTTGATGTTTTATTGAAGATTTATAGAATATTTTCCACTTTTACAATAAAGGTTTTTTCAAAATATTTCTTTTAAAACAATACCCCTCTAATGAAAAAAACTTTCAATAACATTCCCTCATTAAAAATGACCACCTCAATATATTTTTTCTTTGAGAAGATAGGTTTAAATTAAATTAAAACACTATATCTTTAAATTTACTCCTTTAAATAAAATAATATTGAAAACTAATTGTGTCCTTTTTGAAAATAAATGTGTTGCCCCATGAATTTGAATTTTGAAATAAAAATCCTCCCCTACCCTCCTTTTCTAAAGGGAAAGATTTTATTTTTTAGAAAATTTATAAATTTATAAAATTTATATAAATTCTTTATATATTTTTTGGAAAGGTGTTTTTAATCTCTTTTTTATTTGAAACTTTATGATGTTTTAGAGAGTATGGATTTATAACTTGAAATTAGATAATTTATTTATTTTTTATTTTTTATTTGCAATGAGAGAAGATGATGATATGTTGGAAGTAGGAAATATTGCAAGAAAAAATAATATATGGGGGATCCCAATGATGAAGTGTATGATCAACAAATACAAAAAATAGAATGTATAATAGTACTTAACCAATATTAAAGGATCAATGTAATATAAGCCAATATTAAAGGATCAATGTAATATAATATAATGAATAATATATAATGTTATGGCAATGAATACCATGAGTTTTTTAATCCTTAGAAAATACAATATGTTGAAAGAATGGCACTAGAAAATAACATATATAATGCTAATATAAAGTGTTTAAAATGGAAATAAATAGAAAAAATATGTTAATAATAATAATAATCCCTCAAAAATTGT
The DNA here is from genome assembly GCA_037957365.1 of Torreya grandis. Lineage (NCBI taxonomy): Eukaryota > Viridiplantae > Streptophyta > Pinopsida > Cupressales > Taxaceae > Torreya > Torreya grandis. Next base: position 281,086 of record JARHVA010006718.1, on the reverse strand, counting down.
CTTAAAAAAATGGCCCTTATAATTTCATATGGCTCTATAAAATAAGATTTAAACCCCTTCAATTGTTGATAGGGACTAAAAATGTGTGCACTTAGTTTTCTATAATTATATGGATTTGACCTAAAAGCTTGAAACAAAATATTCATAAATGATCGTGTCAAAACTTAGGCAAGTTTGCATTTTATTCTAAGGTATTTTCATGTTCTAGACATGTATACATAGGTTAGAATTCCCAAAAATTCACCTATATAAATTCTAATATTGAGAGTAAGCTTAAAGGGATAAAACAAAAGGCAAAAATAATCATGTGCCTAATAGTTTGAATAAAATTAAAAATAAAGGACATAGACTAGGGTAAATGGTAGCTTGTAGAGAAAATAGAAAAATAAAAAATTGGTTTGAATCCTCAAAATATGAGTGTCTAAAAAATTATAAAATTATATGGCTTGAACATGTAAATATATTCAATTGAAGTCAAGTGTTTTGAAAAAGGTTTACTCAAAATTTGATCAATCCCTAAAAATCATTATGGATGAAAAAATACTCTAAGTTAAGGTAAATAACTACCAATTTTGGCTTATGGGCATGTTCCTACACTCTAATACCATAAAAGAACATTAAAAGGTTAACATGATCTAGCTAGAGATAGTCACTGGGAAAAATATCTCATAATACAAAAATGTCACTCAAATAACACAAGAGAAATTTGATTGTTATTTCTTCACAAAGGATTATATAATCTCTCTCTCTCTTCTTAATTGTAGCACATGGGTAAGCCCATTATCCTTAAATATGATAGAGAGAAGAAGCTATAAGAGTATCTCACTAGAAATTTTTTGTGACAAATTTCACACCTAGAATTTTCCTTATCTAGAACATGTATTACAACTTATAACCTTCTAAGATTGGTATGTTACAAGTGTCACTCAAGTAATTAGTGCACATAAATTAAATACTAAATATTAAATATTTCTTAATTGGAACTTAAAATAAATTCTAATACTCTAATAAATAACATAGGGAATGTCTTGAGGACCCATTAAGTAAACACATTAGGATCATGCCATGTGACATGATCATGACAAATAAATAGTTAGTTCTAATTTTGGTTATAGAGGAAGAACAACACATCAAATTTCAAGTGGCCATAACTTCCACTTGGGATCACCAAATCAGTGATTTTTTCTTATTAAAAACATCTTGATGAGATATTTCAATTATCATTATACACACATCAAATTATCACTTTTGCAGATAAATTTCCACATGGGAAGATTAAGAATCCATTTATGTGATCATTAAATTGTCTCTTAATTTGACCAAATGGTTATGTGGAAGTTGGAGATATGGGACCAGTCATATAAAATGAAACACAACCAAAGATAATGGGTTCCCCACTTTTAATGAAAATTTCCCCACTAGGAAGAGGAAGGTTTGAAAATATTCATAATAAAAAGATCCCAATTTGAGAAAAAGGGATGAGCCATAGGCCAAGCAAGGAAAAAATAGACACCATAGTATGGTGCCATAAATAAGTTTTATTTTATCTTGAATTGAATTAACTATGGTTATTTAATATTAATCTTAGTAAATAATTAAGAATATAGCATGGTGTTACAAACATGCTAAGAAATAAAAAAGTAAAAGCAAGAAATTAAAATTGATGAAATATAATGAAAGCAAACAAAAACAAAAAATTCAAGAGAGATATATACTTATAATTTTGATGCATTTAGTTGAATGTGCTAACTATAAAAATGAATAAACAATGATAAATATGAAAACCCATAATAATTTCAATAGTTGATCCTAAGATGTTTTATAGATAGGTTTCCCTAGTAGGGTCAATAGTGATGGGCATTGTTGTCCTAGGCTAGCATGCTTATATTCTTACATAATTTTGAAAATTAGGGAACAATCAAGTGAAAATATGTAAAATATGATTGTTTGTTATAATTTTATCTTTTAAGTTGCAAGATAAAGTGGCATATAGTTTCTTGAAGTTACAAACCTTAACTTGTCTAACACAAGGATATGACTAATATGAAGGAGTCAAAATAGGTTCATGTTTGGAGTTGTGTTAGAACTTAACACCTGATTGTTTTAAGTGATACCTACATAAAAACACTCATAAGATGGATCACACATTTATGTAGTTATCCCACCTAGGTGCTTTATGTGATTGTGCTCTTTTGTATTTATGGATGCATCTGAAATCATCTCTAATAATTGATCACATCAAGTTAGAGAAGCATAAAATTTAATTTATAATTGGTTAAGAAATGTTTGAGGACTTTGGGACCTAAATTTGAAAAAATATGGAAATTTTGTTCAATATGCAATTATGTGATAAACCTCAGAATGGAATTCTTCCAAGTTACGTAATAATTAAATTGAATGCACCTTTGTAGTTATTTCGAGGAGATGACCACATTCTAGGAAGATTAAGAATATGAAGGTTGAGCTAAGTGAGTTTTCATTAAAAAATATGACCATTTGTGTAATGTAGACACAAAAAGAGGATGAGGACAAGATCACACAATATATTTATCTCTACCTAGAAATCTTGTGCATAAGGGTAAGTGGTAAGTTTTAGGTCTAAAACAAGGCATACCAATGCATAAATGGTTTTTAATAATCAGAACATTTTTTTTATGTGATAGATGAAAATGTTTGAGACAAAATAGGTATTGAAATGAGTTTAGAATAGAGTTTCATAGTAAAATTGGTACTGATTGAATGCATAATTTTTGTAAATATTAAAGGGACTAAATCTTACATGATCAAGTATTTGTGTCTAGATTTTGATTCCTACATTTTTTATACCTTAGTATGTAATACAGACTTTGTCTTTGAGCTACATAATTTAATCATGAAAGGTACCATATGCTTTGGAAACCCTTAAAAACACATGAAGTAGCTAATTTGTTCCTTTTGATTATTGAAATCCAAAAATGATTGAATTTGAAAATTTAAAAATCAGTTGAACTTTACAAATTTGAAATTTTGTTTGAACTTTGAAAATTTGAAAACTTGAGATAAGAATATGGAAAGAATACACATGTATGTGTAAAACTGATATTTCTCTTTTGTGAGTTTAATATTTCATGAAGCTTCCATGAATAATTGTATAACTGGTGCTCCTCATGAATCACTTATTAGATATATGGTTCCTTAGTTGAACCATTAGAGATCATTGGGGGTGATCCAACCCCTACTTGTAAAGTAGTATCAACGGCCCTTGAGTAATTTTGATACCTTAATTTAACTCAGTTGGTCTTTCTAACCCTAAGAAACAAAATCATTTAGAATTCAAAATGGATTCACTCACATAATGCTATATTAAAAAATAATCTCCAAGTTATGAACTATGTTCTTAGAACCGAATTGACCATTATAAATGGCCTATGATTCAATTATAACTTTATTCCTAAATGTTGGGTCAAAAAAGAATGAATATTTCCCATTTCCCCAACATGTACGTAGATAATGTATAGTATGTGTAGACATGAATATCTATCTTACCCCATTTGTAACTAGGTATCATGAATTTTAATAGTATAGTGAACATGAATCTATATCATGCCCCCTTACTATAAATGTATAATGTGTTACAAAAAATGGAGTGCATATGCATGACATATGTCCCCATAATATGTATCAATGATTATTTTTTGTAATATTTAAACCTTTTTAAATGGTACATGTGTCAACACTTTTTTTGACACCTGTTTTAACTTTTAAAATTGTATTTGTACAAAACTTATTTTTGACATCTTTTGTAACTTCCAGAAATAATTTATCTAAAATTGATTTTTGACACTTTTTTCAAGAAAAACTTTCATGCATGAAAATACCATTTAAATTGCCCCATTTTGAGGTGAGGTAATGAATCCTAAAAATTCATTCATATCAAAATAAAATTAACTCGTAATATGTGCAGTAAAAATATATCATTAAAAAATGTAGCATTTTGTATAGTAAGATATGTTATCTGTATGTAAGTCAAGAGGCAGGGCCTGATGTTATGTTAGGGTTGCATGATATAGATCATGGAAATCATAAACCTAAACATGATAAAAAATAATATACATAAAAAATATAATGGTATATGTGTCATTTGACAAGGCCAATGGCCACATTTATGAGACTTGTTCAAATGTCATAAAATAAACTATTACACACATGATAGACATTGAGAATGTTAAAAACAATGGACATGTTCAAATGTCATTCACACATAGGACCAAGGGATTAAGCTTGGAAATATTCAAATGTCATGCACAATACATGGGGAAATGGCCAAGGAAATGACATGCTTAAATGTCACAAAACACAAATAGGTTCAAGGATCAACATAATATAAAAAAACCCATGTAATATAATGCATACAAGTAAACAACATCGAATGGAACATAGTTCTATAAAAGTAGTCTAAATCATCACATATATTATGTGATCATATCCTACAAAATAGGATAGTCATGTACATTTTGTATTATATAAATTTTATAAAAACATGTGTAGATAAGATAAATCTCAACAATATAGTGGTTATAGAATAATACCACTTGAATATTGTCATTTATGGATAATAGGTGCCCAACTTAGCATGGATAATGGGTAGATAAAAGTTGAACATCTTAAACCTTAGAGAAGTTTTTTATTTACAACATAATAGTCATATATCATAATGAAAGGCATGTGTGATATATAAATAATATGTTATCTATTACACATGAGATAAATAACATATTGCAAACATGTAAACTAGATCATTAACCATGTTCAGGTCTTAATTTTGAAAATTTTCAAAAATTTTAATGTTTTTTTTTTAATGATATGAATATTTTTGTATTTTGAAATTTTTATATAATAGTAAGGCTGAAAATGAAATGAATGAATGTTTCAATAATAGAAGAAGATGAAGGATATTTTAATAGCTTACAATGTGTGCCCATGATAAAAATGTATTTGAGAGATTAATATGATTAATTTAGAGAAATATTACCTCATTTTTATAATGGGAAGGATTAAATAATATTAAGAGTATAAAATATGTTTGATTTTACACTCTTATTTCATCAAACATGCATTGTCAAAAAGTGTCACATGTGTGAGCAATATAGCTTGAAAAGAGATATTTTGCGTGAATAATAGTGTCCTGAATATTAAAATAGATTGATAAATATGTATATTAATAGTATTAAGGATCATTATTATAAAAATTTAGTTTATGAATATAAATAATAAATGATAGGTTTTCCTAGTTAGGTGGTTTTATCTGTGTTTAGCAGTTTTATCTAGGCCAAAAAGTGAGTTTGTGTTAGTGCAGACTATAATAACATATATGAATGTGGGAAGTTTGAACACAATTAAATACTATTTTGAGTTAATTATATCTATGAGTTGAAAATAGGAGGGATGAGAGGTGAAAATTTTAGTAAAATCCAAGGGCATAGAAGAAAAGATCAAATTTTGCATATGCAAGCAAATGGAGAAATAAAATGCAATGGGATAGAAACTATGTAAAATAAGATTTTTCTTTTAATTTTTAATTTTGTTTTTAGAGTGTTTGAAAATGCATAATATACCCAATTATCTTGTCTATATAGGAATCAGAACAATTAGTGATTAGTTGTAAATGCCTTACCCTCTTTGGATGAAATTATGGAGGTGTGTTGATATTTGAATAAAAACATGTAGTGTATTCAGTAGCAAATATATTTAGATGACTAATCATATAATATTTTATGGAAGAACTATATCGATCAAAATTCTTAATAGTAAAATGAGGGTTTGTTTAAGATTGTGCCACTTGTTTGGCCTTTTGAAGTTCATGTTGTTTTGAACGAATGACCCATTTAGAACATTTTTTCAAGTATTTGAAATTGTTAAGAAATAGAATCCTTTTTTATAAAAAATTGATTTGCATCTCTTATCAATGAAAATTTGTAATCTCCCTTTACATTTCTTGATTTGAAACTTTTTTTTTGAGATGCCACCAGTGAAAACATGTTTTGAGTTTCCATTGATTTAACATTAGATTATGGTTTTGTATGGGGAGGAAGAAGTAGAATTGATTATATAGGGTGTTCATTCTTAATTCCCAAAATTATTAAAAAAAATTATTAAAATAGATATTCTTGAGGCATATATATACTGTATAAGGTACTTCATGGAGCATTTGCAACCATGGATGACCTAATATCATATCAAAGACCTGATTTTATGGTAAAACTATGAAATGAGTATTTAATATTTCAATACCCACTTGAATAGGTAATACAATATTCCACAAATAAATTTTCTTAGTGCCATTAAATGATCTAACACTTTTTTCAATTACTTATATATCATGTTGTGTGTATCCCAAGGAATTTAATAATATTTTTTTCATGCATTTTCACTTGATTCATTGTCAACTAGCACACTATCAATATATCATTGATTAGTGAAAGATATCATACATAATGTATCAAAATATTAATCATCATCAAAAATTTCACTATCATCAAAATTAATTATGGAACATGGTTGAATATTTTGAATTGTACCAATAATCCTATCTAAACAATGATCATATGATGCAGGAGGTGGGTGAAAATGATAGGTGTGATGCACTACTAAAGTGTCCTTATTAGTATCATGATTAGGAAACAGATCACTAAAAATATTCTAAATTTCATTTTGATTTTGTTGATGCTTATGTTCCTCTATAGGATCATTAAATTTAATGACATTATCATCAAGTAAATATTTAATTAGATGCTTAAGTTTGAAACATCAATTTTTAGGTTAACTATTGCATCTATTATAATCATAAAAAACATTATTATCAAATAATTTTCTCTAGTACTTGTTTATATCAACCTAATTTTGAGGATAAAAAGTAATAATATTGTATTCTAGTAGTTTTTGTAATAATTTGTGAGGTAGTTGGGGTAATCTAGAAAATTACCTTTTTGGTTACTTTGATAAAATAATTTCGTTAGCAAGTTGAGAAATAACATTGACTCTAATCTTATCATACAATTTGGTATCATCATATTTAAATTTATAATATGGATTGATTTGAAATTTTCTTGAAGCTATCAAATTATCTTTTGGTGTACATTTGATCTTGTTAAAATCATGAAGCTTGACTTCATTATCTCTTATAGTATGACAAAGTTCTTTAAATGACTTATATTTATTTAATATGATGGATTCATGTAATTTTGAAATAAAAATTTGTTTGAAATTTTTTTGTAGATGTTTATCCACCAATGTGTGAGTCATTTTAACAAGCACAGTCTTATAATAAATCACATAGTCACTAAAAGATTTTTTTGGGACCCTTATCTAAGCTTTACAATTTGTGCATAAGAGAGTTTCTCATCAATGTTGATAACAATGTGTTTGAGATAAAAATCATCTAATGGATTAAATTATTTCATAGATTGAATCAATTAGTAAAATAAATGCAAAACATAATATTTTAATATTTTTGGAAATATTTTGACTAATAATTTTTATTGTAGTCATAATCAAAACATGCTATATGAAAAAATATTATATGTTTTTCTAGATCTCCTTTATCCTAAAAAAATGAATCTTAAGAGCTAAAAATATGATGGATAAAGTATATTATTCAATATCATGTCATAACGGATATGAAATAAATCATGGGAATCCAATGATTTTATATCTCTTGGAAAACCTTTCTCTAATTGTAACACCTCAACTTGTATAAATGAAACTACATGCTCAAAGGATTGCACTTTAGATGAGGTACGTGGTATAGTGTTCATAGATGTTAAAGGAATTATATAGCATACTCTGTTATGCATATGCATATGAATTTAATGAAAACCATGGGTTTTCCTCAATCATAAAGATGTGAATGGTATAGCAATATCAACACTAGTAGTGGACACACATGTGATAAGAATTACAATGTGGGATAGTGGTTCTTGTTTTAAATTAGACCTTTTAGATTTTTTTGCATCTTTGGAATATAATAGGCCCTCAAATACTTTGGAAATGTCTTGTTTATTTTTTTTAATTCTTTCTCTAAATTTATATGTACTTTGGAATTATTTTGGTCAGTTATATTGAGGTCATTGGGATGAATCCTATCTAAACCATCATTGGTATCTTATGCATTTTTCTCATTTTATTGTTAATTTTGATTATGTTCTTGAAAATATTAATTTGAAATTGTATCATAAAATGAGGAACCAATGTGTTTATTAGTATAATCCATTTTAATAGTTGTCAAAGGAATTTGAATATGTTCAAATGGAATCTTACTTATTATATCACTTTGCCTCAAAGGAGTATTAGAGATAAATTTATTAGGTGGAATAGAAGAAAAAAATGAAGGGAAAATTGAAAATGTAAAATTTAAGGATAATTTTAAAATAAATGATTTTTTTCTCAAGTCTTAATGGAAGCAAAATGGAAGCCCAATAACATTGAAAACCTAAAGAATACATAGGGTTTGGTAAGGTTAGATCAATATACAAGTTCACTGAATGTTTTATCTTAAATTGTATTAAATATGGTTGATTAATCCTAATTTTTTTAAATATTTATAATATAGTAGATTTTTGTAAACACACTTATAAATATAAAAATGAAAGTAAGCAATCAAAATTGACAAAATAGAATGAATGCAGACAAGAGTAAACTATGCAAAATAGAGATATACTTAGGTTTTTGATTCACTCAGTTGACTATGTTGATTGAAAAATTTAAAAATAGTGATAAGGATGACAACACATACTACTCATAGAATTTGAGCTTGAGACATTTTACCAATACGAATACCCAATAGGGTCAATAGTGTCAGGCATTGTTGTCCTAGGTTGGAATTCTTATATTTTTACATATTTTTGAAAACTAGGGTACAATCTTTTGAGACTATGTAAAATATACTTATTTATGATAATTTTGTACTCTTTTTTATGTGAAAAACCAATATGTATCTTATTAAAGTTAAAATTCATATCTTTTATGACATAAGGAAATAAATGATATGGATTAAAAATGGGTAAGTGGTTATAGTTTTGGTATACATCAATACTCCACTATGTTTAATAGTGCCTACATGCCAATACTTTGAAGAGAGATAAAACCTTCATGCATTTATACCACATAAGTGCTTTGTGAAATTCATCTCTTTTTAGTATATAGATACATCTAAACTTAGCTTGAATACTGGATCATGTAGACTGAGGGTTGTATAAAACTAAATTGAGAATTGCCTAAGGACTGCTTGAGGTATTTCAAACCTAACTTGGAAAGAATAAAGATTTTTTGATGTGCACTTTTGTAATAAGCCTATTGATATAATTCTACCAAGTTATGTAATAAGTGAATTAAATGTTTCTTTATAGCGATTCTAAGGGTATATTCACATATTAGGTATCCTAAGAAAATTATGGATGACATAAGGGAGAGTTTTATTTAAAAAATATTACCATTTATGTGATGTGTGAACCAAAGGAATATGAATATAAGACCTCTTAACATATTTAATACTACCTCATATTATTGTCCATAAGGTTAGGTGTTACATTTTGGGTCCAAAATAATGCATATAAATACATAAAGGTGTTTTTAACAGTAATTAAATTTTTATATATAATAGAAGATGGTATTTGAGACATAATAGGTATTCATTTATGCTTAGGATAGAGTGTGGTAGGAAAATAGGTAATGATTGAGTGCATAAGTTAATTAAATACTAAAGCAACTAAATCAGACATGATCAAATGTGTGACTATATTCTAGTTACTATAGTCTATAATGTATGTAATAGAGCGTCATTCTTGAGCCCGATAGGCTTAGATACATAGAGGATAAGTTAGATAATAGATAGTCATTATGAATATCAATTACATAAAGGTTGATTTAATTCATAAAGAATGAATTTTTTCATCTACATGAATTTGGTTTCATGGATAATGGCATCCCTTCACTGGGAACCATTATAGTGACTACACCAATCTTAGAATTTTTTGTAAGTAGAATTCACCTTGTGTAGAATGGTTTTCACTTAATGATAAATTTTATGAATGTTCTCTATCAAGTTAACATCTTTGTCAACTTCATTTTTAACTGAACAATTTTTTTATGAAGGTAAATAATAAACTACATCAATGGGATATAGATTTTAGAAACGCAAGCAAACCTAAAAATGGTTGTTTGTGGTAGAGATATGTTGTAACTATCTTGAATCAAAGGATGCTTTTCATCCCATGTGTATTACTTATTTTAATTTTACATTCTTAGATGAAGCATGAACATCCTCTTTTCCACTTATTTCTATCCATAAATATAAATATTTAATATCCTAGTCTTAATCAAAAAAAATTGTAATATAGACCAATGTGCTTTAAAAAAATTGACTGAGAAATTTATATCCTAATTATACATGAAATTTTTCTTTTTACAATTTGCATCCAAACATGATCAAAATATATTTGAGATGTTTATATAATTTATCTATAAAAATAAATCAAGTACTACAAAACACAATCATTATAATACTTTTTATTATGTTATCATAAGATAAAGTAAATGGAAACTGGATTCTCATGGTTTAATTAGAACTATTAGAGGTGTGTTTATACATTATTGTTTAACCCTAAATTAGATGAGGATCCTACAATGGGTAGATATGGTTAATAATATAGAAAATAATAATCACAAGGGTGATAAATAGATACATATCAAGGTAATTAATTTAAAAACTTACACAGAACATATGCATAATTTATTATGCTAAGATATGCTAAAAATGGAAAGTATCACTATTGTATATATTACATGATAATGAAAATAAGATAGTTGTTTTTGATGCTAATACAAATATGAATATGGAACATGAATGAAACATACTAGAATGATATTCTAGAACAATCACTAAATTATAGATTAAGTGTCTTTGTAGCTATGAAAAATTGCATTAGCCTTGAATGGTTATGAGGATGCTAATGTCTAGACTAGATATAGGTGTACATTATAACTACTTGGATGATTTTGGGTTCATCTTCACCTTCAATATGGTGACTTCAAATCTAGGTCACAGACTATTTCTCTTTGTCAAATGATAAAAAACTTGGTTCTTCATCTTCATAATGGTTGTGTGAAAAATGAGTTAGTGGGCACATAGTGTCAAGTTGACCCAAAGATCCCTATGTCAATGAGCATTGTCTACATATATAATACTATTAATATGGCCTTAGACTTATGTATTTCTCCTATATTATTTTAATTATGTGTGAACCATGTAATGTGTGATAAGTAATTAAAATAGTAACCTAGCTTGTAACTTGGTAAATATATCTCTTGGGCTTCTCCCCTAATACTTCAAACCCATAGATGTGTTATCCATATGAATAATATGTAAATAAGTTAATATAGGGAATATTTTCTCACTTGAATGCTTGAAAAAATGCCTTTGATAAGTTTCTTTGGTCTATCTTAGGTGAATAATGAATGAGGGTTGATCTTATATTTATATCAATTCCTTTATAGAATATATCACATTAAATAACTTAGGCTAACCATAAGAATACATTTAATTTTTAGATTAGATGACTTTAGGGCATTAGAATTTTGTGTTGGGTAAGGAAATTTGTATCGATGTAGGAATCTAACTAGGACACAAGTGTCCAAGAAGTAAAAAAGAAAGTACAGGTCCAAAACTTGTATAGGCATAAGATAAGTAGGTTTTAAGCATTCTAAGAAAGATAGAAGGCTTGAGTTATCAACATAAGACTATTAAAACTAAGAGATATGATAAAGGGCATAAGAGAGAGTATATGTGAGACTTGTAGAAGTGGGAAAGGTTTAAACTAGAGAGGAAAAGCCAAGGTCTATGTTTTCCAAGTGTGCAATATTGAGGTGTTATATGCTTCATAAATATCATGTAAATTGTTCCCCCACCCCCTTAATCCAGTAGTGAAATTTATATTTTAAAGGAAATGAATTCATATCTAGGTGTGCATAACACTCCTTACCTTTTCTTGAGTCCAACTTGAGTATTTTACTAGTGATTAACCTATGTATTAATTCAGCCATATTGCCTTTTAGCAATTTCATTTGAAATATAGATCATTATGAATCATTAAAACTGATATTAAGACAAATATAAATCTATAAAGTGCATATATATAAGAATATATAGAGAGATAGGAGAGACCATGCCCCCAACATTATAGAAAAGGTGCATTGCCACATGGAAATTGAGACTAGCTCAACTATGTAGCCCAATCATACATATAACCTAGTGAGTGTGAGTGAACCAAATAAATTGACACTATCAAACTGGTGAGGTTGGATGATATAATCAAGTCAAACCTAAAAAATTGTAAATATTGAGTGATTTAATCACCTCAACCATACAAAAAATTAAACCAACTAAAATAATAGATTGACTCAATATACTTTGTAAAATTCCAACCTGGTGGATGGTAACAGTCCATGAAAGTGTTATAAATTTGAAACTCATTTGGATTTTGTAATAATATGTGCACTTTTCATAAAATATGCACCTTATATATGTCGATGTTGAAACTATGTATAAGAATGGTACCAATGTATAGAATTATGCCAGAAATGTGAATATGAATCATACAATTATGTAATTTGGCCAATTTAAAACTTTGTAAGCATAGAGAACATACTTACAAATAATTTCCACACTATAATATAAAACTAAATAATTGATATAAATTTCAATATGTATGGTATGTTTCCAAAACATGTCACCATTGTAATCTAGAGATGTTGAATACTGAGTAAGTATGGAGAACATGTTTTTAAAACATGCCCCCACTAAATCTGAGACTAAAAACATGTGGAATCCATGACTATATGAATTTCACCTACTAAATCTTAAACTATAAATATGTGGAAGCCATCCCTCTATGACATGCCGCTACTGATATGCCCCCCTTTGAGGTAAGGGAAGATGAAAAATAATAGTTACCTCACCTAAAAAGGATAAGATAACCATATAATTATGAGTGAACCATATGTTTAACCCTAAATTGGATTGTGGAATACTAATTGAGTAGATATGGTTAAGGATATATAAATAATAGGGTACAAGGGTGAATATCAAATTTATAGCAGGTTACTTAATGTGATAAAATCAAATGTACCATATGGTAAATTTATAAAACTAAGATGGGATATTAGTGGAAAGAATAATTATGTTAGATATACAAATGACATAAAATATAGTATTTAACTAGTTTTGATGTTAATGTACGTATAGGTTTGGTAGAGAATGAAAACAAGTAGTAAGATACTTTTATAACAATCACTAGATTATGAATCTAGTGTCTGTGGTTCTCTAGATAGTTGTATTAACTTGGGATGATTACATTGATGCTAGTTTCTAATTTTTACTCTAGCATAATGTACAAAATATATACTCAAATAGGATGTGACTACTTGGATGCTTATGAGTTTTGCTTATAGACTATCACTTCTCATAAAATTGGAAAACCCTATCTTTCCATTTTTAATGTGACCTTGGGGGAAAATGGGTTAGTGGGCACATGGTGTCAAGCTAGCCTACAATGACCCCATTGTCAATTGGCATTGCCTACATAGATAATACTCTAGAAGAGGGCCTCAGACTCATGTAGTTCTCCCTTATGTTTTGTCTTGTGTATGAATCATGAAATGTGTGTAATGTAAGTATAACTGTAATTTAGCTATTAACATAGAAAATATGACCTTATGACTACTATTTTATTAATTTAGACCTATAGATAGATTATTTCTTTGACTAATATTATAATACAGAATAATATGAAATCTTTTGGTAACTTGAGTTCTTCTAGAGTGCTCTTTTGATCTAAATGCTATGTAATGAATGATTGAGGGTTGATATTGTATTTATACCAATCTTATCATGAGATACATTAAATCACTTAGGTTGACCATTATGATATGATTTATTTGAAAAATAGATGCCTTTAGGGAACTAGATACTTATGTCAGGTCAAGATAGTAACATCTATGTTACTATCTATCATAAATGTTAATGTCTAGGGAGAAGGAGAGCATGCATAGGATCAAAAATTGTAGAGGTAATATATAAGTAAATTTTAATCATTTTTTGAATATATGGGATGTTTTTGTCATCAATATAATTTTGGTTAAATTAAAAGATAGGTCAAGGAACATAAGATAAAGTAGATGTGAGGCTTGTGGAAGAAAAGCGTATGTAGAACTAAGAAGAATAGACATGGTCTAAAGTTTCCAAGTGTACAAGACTGAGGTGATACATAATCACAAAATATCTTGTACATTTGCCTCCCTTTAATCTAGTAATTAAATTTCTATTTTAAAGGAAAGGAATAAGTACTTGGGTATGTATGCACACCTTATCTTTTCTTGAGTTAAATTTAAGTGATTTACTGGAGTTGAAATTGAATGCTTCACTAGTGACTGACCTATAATGAATAACATGTTATAGTGTATAATTAATTTATATAATCAAGGTAAAAAGTATTTTAAATAGATTTAAATTGAAGGAGCAAATTTTAGGAGTACACCTATGTCTCAATGTAACTTCCTTTCCTATTGTCAAGTTCTTTTTTCAAAACATGTATCAATGTAAGGCTCTAAAACTAAGAATAGTATAAACATATAAAAAATATTTAAAGTGTGTGTGTGTGTGTGTGTGTGTGTGTGTGTGTGTGTGTGTGTGTGTGTGTGTGTGTGTGTGTGTGTGTGTGTGTGTGTGTGTGTGTGTGTGTGTGTGTGTGAGTGTGTGTGTGTGTGTGTGTCCAATGAAATAAAGAGAGGTTGGAAGGCACATGCCCCCAACTTTGGATTAAAAGTGAGTTTCCACTTGACAGTTGAGATGAGCTCAACCATACGACCCAATGATACTTATAACTTGGTGAGTTTCGATGATCAATTCCAAACTAAAAACTTGGTAAAATTGAGTGATTTAATCATCCCAACCATACCAAAAGGTGAACTAACTACTAGAATAGATTGGCTCACTAAAATATATAAAAATATGTAGGGTATCAATATATGTAATAGTTTTTTTAATTTGAGATTTATTTATATTTTGAAATTTTAGGCACATGTTTCATATAATATTCACCATAGGTATGTCTCATGTTGAAAATATGTATACAAATGGTACCATGTATAGAATTATACCAAAAATATGTATCATTATCATATAATTATGTGTTTTACATTCTTCTAAAGCATTCCCCCAATATATATGGATAAATATGAAACTATCATAAATACCAATGTGGATGACATGTTTCCAAAACATGGACCCACTATAAACTAAAGATGTTGAATACTACGTAGGTGTGGAGAAAATTCTTCCAAGGCATGCCCACACTAAATATGTGTAATATAAGTAACAAATTGAATGAATGTGGAGAACATGTTTTCCAAGTATGCCCACACTAAATTTGTAACTATGAATATATAAAATCCATGTTCATATGGTATGCCCCTACTTATATCTATAAAATGGTATAAGTACTAAATAAATGTGGAGTACATGCTTCCAAATCATGCCCCTAGTATAATCTAGGAATTGTGAATGTGTGGAATCCATGTCAATATGACATGGCCCCCACTAAAGATGAGAACTATGCAAAGTGTGGAGAACATGCTTCCTAAGAATTCCCCCACTAATATCTCCCCCCTTTAATGTGAAGAAACAATAGTACCTATATAGCTACCTCACCTCAAAAGGGTAAGACAACTATAAAATATGTTAATATAACCATGTAACATATAGAAGGAAATATTTGTGGGTAAATGTATCATTGAAGCGTATAGAACCAATGTGATCACATGTAGACGTAATATGCATTATAGAGATCATGGAAATGTCTAGATAGTAATAATACAATTCCAACAAAGAAACAATCACACACACAATAGCACTAAAAATTAATTCAAAAGGTAATGGCCCAAGGAGATTAAAAATAAAGGGCATGTTCAAATGTTGTAAAATCATATGGACGTGACTTAGTCAAATGTCCATAAAAGTAATGAATTACATATTCAAATGTGAATATAAAAAGTAATATATTAAAATGTCCAAGAATGTAATGATATATTCAAATGTACAAGAAGTAATGACATATTCAAATGTCCAAGAAAGCAAAC
Organism: Torreya grandis; assembly: GCA_037957365.1. Taxonomy (NCBI): domain Eukaryota; kingdom Viridiplantae; phylum Streptophyta; class Pinopsida; order Cupressales; family Taxaceae; genus Torreya; species Torreya grandis. Next base: position 264,919 of record JARHVA010006718.1, on the reverse strand, counting down.
ATAGGCACAAGGGACACATAAAATATAGCATAATCAAATGCTTGAAAAAGTAAAACAATAAAAATTAAAAAAACTCAAAGAAGTGTGCAAAGGAAATTCATAAGCAACCAACATAAAAATATCATAATGGACCATGTATAAAATATGTTATCAAAAAATGTCAAATACATAACATATCAAGTACCATGTACAATGTGTAATCATGGATAATAGTCATTTTTAAGGAAATATTTAAGCTTAAACATGATAGCATAGAGTTATTATTGAATCATATAACCTATGTGTATCAATATCATAGAATTTGGATGCATCCAACATCTTGGTAATGTGAGTAGAGTGAAAATCCAAACAACCATAAGTGTATCATGTATTTATGTATGCATGTGTTTATGTATGTAGGAATAAATGATATGTTATCCCTCAACATGGAACTAAAATGGTTTAGGTAAGATTTGGTGAATGTTAGGTAAATAGGTTAAGGTAGGGATGAGGGTTAATAAGTAGAATATTTAAGGAATGTTTGATGGGTAAGTTAAACTAAAGTATATGTATAACTTTGCAGGCAAGGGAGTAGCTACAAATGCAAGACCAAGTGGCTCAACTCTTAGATGAGGTACACTCAATAATGATAGACTAGGAGTGATAACACATGATAGCAGTGGGCCTAGGAGGCCTAAGGTATTATCAACATGTGCCTAAGGATATGGCTATGTTGGTGACCCTCATCAAGAGATGGGACCCAGTTACCAACACTTTCTTGTTTCCTAATGGAGAGATTACCATCCTACTAGAATATATTCATCATATTATATATTTATCAATACTAGGTGAGTTGATAGAACATATCGATGTCAAGGAACAAGATTAGTATATGGAGTATTTGTTTGAAGAGGACTTTCTTCATATAAGGTAGCACACTGGAGGACTCCACTATGCACCTATATACCACATAGAATGGGGAGGGAGATTACATATCATGATGATGATGATAGTTATGACATGTTATGCACTTATAAACTCTAGTAGTGGTAGATTTATATTTTTATTACTTGGCATTCTTTTAGGCATGTTGCTAGACCAAATAGTAAATGCTTAGGAACTAGTATTAATAGTGTAGATCTACCAAGAACTTTATGGATATAGAATAAATAAGCATTATGGTATCAGTGTTAGTTTTGTTTTTCACTATTAGATATATGAGCACATCAAAGTGCTTTGACTAGGTGGATTACCATGGCACTCATGGACCAAGATGGACTTCAAAGCTAGTTTCATGGGGTGGAGAGGTGACTATGTACTCACACCACCTAAAGGAGCATCATGAGACTTGGATTGGTATAGAGATATGTTGGAGGCATTGATAGATGGGGAGGTTATTTTTAATCCATACACAAGATTCCTAGCATGGGTGAGTTATGCTAGGTAGACTTTGTCACTGAACAGATACATGTGGATTTATGGGAGATGGGAGAACAAGGTGGAGCTCATCCCATTTGATAGGGTTAGGAGATATTTTAGGCTTATTCAAGGTGCATTTGGTGATTTATTAAGGTAAAAGAGAGAGGATTTCAAGGAACCAATACCTTCATTAGATCTTGAGGATATAGAGATTGACTATGAAGAGCTACCAATGGTTGTATTTATTGATGATGTAGGGGTTATGATAGATTACCTTGTATGGTTTTTGGTGCATTATGTAGTGGTAATGTTTGGGGGAGATAGCGTACATCATGTTCTTGATGTAGATATGGTGGAGAGGGTGGGGATTAGATATATTTAGATGCCCGTAATAGGAAATCACTTATTGTAAAGAGATATTAGGAGAGGGTATATCTAGCCTCAACACATGAAACTTTAGTATTATTAAACCTAGAGAGAGATACAACATAGGTCCAACTAGCCACTCTTATGTAGGAGAGGGTTGAGGCTAGAGCATAGCTAGCCTTGCTCACATAGGAGAGAGCTGCTCTAATAAAGGTAGGAGGGTGGGCACTAGCACTTGTAAGACCATTGAGGACCATTCCTATAGAGAGGTATGTAGATATAGTCAAGGAGCTCAGATATTATGAGGCATTAGTCATTAGATAGCTTCTAGATGAGCCTCATTATGGTGAGTACAGAGCATTGGTTACTAGCAGAGGTATCAATGTGACACTAGGTCAGTGGATAACATTTTTGGGTGCACAAATAGATCTTTGAGATGGATAGGTTTTAGGGAGAAGTAGTGCTCCTCCACCTTAAATTCATGTGATATGCTGATTTTGATGTATTATATGATTTTGATATCTACCTAGGAGTTGATGAAGTGAGATATACATTCCTTTATGAGAGATATAGATATTTTTTTATAAATATGATTATTTATATTATGATCTCATGATGTGATCATGGTTATGGATGTGTCTTATAGTTTATGGTTATTGACGATTTAATTTATGCTCATGATGTGATGATGTTGTTTGTGATAAAATTATGATATTGTGATGTGATTATGATTTTATGAATGTTGCTTATGGTTATGGAAATTTTATTTTATGTTAATGATGTTTCTTATAATGTTATTAGACATGATGATGTTATGATAAGGACTTCACTCATGAGTAGATGTCTGTTTTGTTAGAAATGTAGATGTTTTAAATTAATGAATTTATGTTTCCTCATCAAGATAGACATGTGATGGAAAACATATGTGGATGACTCACTTATTTATAAGATAAATGATGAAAGAGTTATAGATGTGAAAAATGGTTGTGATTAATTGATATGATTGGTTAGAAGGGCGAAGTGATGTTTGATGTATGATATGTTAATTCATTAAAATGGTTTTATTATTTAAATGAATAAGGTAAGAAGGCAAACAAAAATAAAAACACATATTTGTTATTTAAATATTTTTAAAATGAATTGCATTGATTAGATGAAGGTGAATCAATATTTACAACACATAGAGTAAGTTTAGACAACAAAATTAGATGTGAGAAAAGAGAAGAAAAGATAGAATAATCAAAATAAAAACATCTTAATGAATCTAGCAATAAGTAGGTATGAGAAAATAAGGAGACATAATGTTCTTTCATTAGTGAGGACCAAAACAAAAGGAAGCTAAGATCAACTTGTGAACATAAGCCCTTCACATGCCTTACATCGATGTTCATTGGTTGGTTAAAATTTTTATTGATCATACAATGTCAAGTAAAGATCAAATTCCCTTATTTTACAGAGGGTATAAAGGGGAGATGGATGATAAAGGAATCTTATTGTGAGACTAGTTTGCCTCTTTTGTGGGTTACCAAAGAACCAATGTAAACAAATCTATGTCATATATGTCATAGACTGATTGATACAGGAAGTCTACTTATGAAATCTAATTATTCCTTTCAAATAATGGGTATTTTGATATTTTTTTAATTGTTTTGAGAGGTTTTATGGAAGTTGATCGACATGTGAATCTTTAGAGAAATCAATTGCTTTTGACAAATGCTTTTCCATAGCCATCCTTAAATGGAATAGTATAAGTTTTTAAGATTTTTTTAAGCCTTTTTTTAGCTATCCTTCAAGGGAGAAGTCTACTTTACATTGAGAAATTTTGATTGGTTTTGATAGTTGTCTTTCAAGGAAGCAATATGATAATGCTAGAGATGACCCATAAGATAGATGGTTGTTAATGTTTTTGTTTTTGATAACATAGAAATCCTTCTATAGGTTAAAAGGGTTACCTTTATGAAGGAAAATATAATTCACAAAAAGGTTAAAATAGTGGGTGGAAGGATTCTTTGAGAGACAATGACCATTAGAGCCCATCCTATTAAGGACAAATGTATCCATGAGAATCATGCCATGGGTAGATTTATGGTACCTATGTTTAGGATTAAGGCTACAACTATGATGGAAAATCACGTGATTTTGTGCTTTAATTAGTATTCCTCAAAGTGATGTGATAAATTTAAAAATATCATAAAATAAAGAATGAGCTTAAGTTAGACAAAAGGTGAATTTGATCTAGTTTAACAAAAGAAAGGATGTAGATGTGAAGCATTAAGAGGCTCAGGTTCTACTTTACCTTCAAGAGAAGATAACTAGTAAGTTCCTAATCCATAATTATACATTATGATGTAAGGTTTAAGCCAATTTAAAGCAGACTTGCCCTACTTGATTTTTTCCATATTGGTTACATGTTGATTTTCATTTAAGATGAGGTATCCAATGTTGAATTCTAATTCTCTTAGGTTTTTATATAATTGTGCTTGATTTTTTCTTGATAGAAATAAATATGGTTAAGCATGGCCAAATACTACTCATCAAGTAGCTCAAGTCAGGTTAAACGTTCTTGATGATAATCACCTTAAACAATGATATCCTATAGGGATATGTAAAGAGAGGGAATTCAGACTTCAAGAGGAAAGTAGCCTCTACTCCAAAAACAAGAGAAAAAATGGTATCACCCATATGGATTCAAATTCTAGTATGTTATGCCCATAAGGTGAAAGGGATGTGTAAATGCCAATCCTAACCAGATGCACTAACCATTTTGGTTAGCATTTTTTAACTATTTTTATTTGAAGCTTCAGCCTATAAATTAACTTATGGATTATAGGGAAAAGGAAAACTAAACTTAATGCTAAATACATCATAAATAATTTGAAATATTTTATTCTTAAAATATTTACCATTATCAATGATTATCTTATGAGAAACATCAAAATTTTAGATAATGTGATGGTTAATAAAATTGAAAATATTTTTAGATTTGGTTAAAATGAGAGTAATATCTTCCATCCATTTGGTGAAATATTATGTCATAGTGATGATATAACTATGTCACTATGAAGAATGGGTATTAATTTCACTAATAAGATCCAATCCCCATTATGAGAAGGGCCAAAAATCTTTGGATACTTGGAGGCTATGACTAGGTGTGTGATGTAAATTGGCATGTTGTTGACATTTAACACACTTATTCACATATTCATAATAGTCCTAGTTGAGATTGGGCTAATAATATCTAAGGCAAAGGATATGCTTAGCAATGGCTAGGCCACTAAAGTGTTCCCCACAAATCTTATTATGTGTTTCTCTGATAGCATGAGAAATTTCATGACTATGTAGGTAGTGGAAAAGGAGACCAAAAAAGCCACAATTGTAAATAATTCCCCCTAGTATGGTATAATAAGAGGTACTATGAGTAAATGCTCATTGATTATTCCTAGAAAGACTGGAGGGAATACTTCCTAGGTTGAGATAGTTAAATATCTTCTTGTACCAAAGGTCGAGTTGTGTCTCCTCCATATTGAAAATGGAAGGAAGATTTGATTTGGTATAAGAAGGATTTTTAAGTTGATGGATAAAGACAAATAGATTAGATTCAGAAGGTGTGGATGGGATCTGAGAAGCAAGGGAGGACATTGTATTATTGAAATAGTTTGTAGGCTCTTGAGTGTCTTGGATAAGGTAATGTTTAAATGATGCTAAGAGTACATCAACTATATGTTTATAATGTATCAAGATTTCATTTTTACATTGATAAGAATCATTGATGTGATTGATCATGAGTTGGGAGTCACCAAAAATATTGATTATCTTGACTCACAAGGCTAAAGCAGTTGGGAGACCTAACGTGAGGGTCTCATACTCAACCATGTTGTTGGTATAATAAAATCCAAACATTAAAGATAAAGGAAGGGGTTAACCATCAAGGAGGATGATAAATATACTAGCACCCCCACCATGTTGGCAATTTGATCCATCTAATAACATGGTCATTTGATATGTGACATCCTCTTTAGAAAGAGTCATGATGGACTCATCAAGAAACTTGAGAGGAGAAGGTTGGTTGTCCACCAAAGGTGCTTTAACTGATTGGTCAATAATGACTTGCCCTTTAATTGACTTCTTCTAGAAGAAGTCAAGGTCAAAATAAGCTAAGAACATGAGCCACTTAACCATATGATATCTTTTGTATGGCTTGGAGTGTATATAATTGAGTGGGTTGGTGTTGGTTGTGACATCGGTCTTGTGGTTGAGAAGGTAATGGCATAGTTTGGAGGTCTTGAAGACCAAGGTGAGGTAAAGTTTTTTAGTATAGGTGTATGGATTCTTGTATTCTATAATAATTTGACTTATATAGTATAAAACTTACTCTTTATGTTGTTCATCTTGATATGCAAGTATTGCCCCTAAGGAGTGGTCGATGATAGAAATATAAAGGTAAAAAGGTTGATCCTCTTTGGGAAGAATGAGGACTGATGGAGAAAGAGGGTACTCTTTAAGTGAATCAAAGGAATTTTGGTAGTCCTTATTCAACCTAAAAGATAAATATTTTTTAGAAGGTGGTGGAAAGGTTGGCATCTATCAAATAGCTAAGAAATGAAGTTATGAATGGATTGGATCTTCTCCTATAAACTGTAGAGGTGCTTAAGGTGGGTTGGAGAAGGCATATTATAGATTAATTTTATTTTAGTGGGATCAAATTTTATTCCTCGAAGGGAGGTGATAAATCCAAGGAGCTTTCCTAACAAGATCTCAAAAATGCATTTATTAGGGTTAAGGCAAACATGGTAATGGATGAGGGGTTTGAAAATAACCTTGAGAATTACAAAATGATCTTTAGAACATTTAGATTTCCCAATAAGGTCATATATGTAATCTTGTATGGTTTTTTAAATAAGGTCATGGAATATATAGGTCATAACACATTGGTAGGTTACACCAACATTTTTTAGACCAAAAGGCATGACCCTATAGCAAAAATTTCCACATGGGGTGATAAAACTAGTTCTACGATGATCTTTAGGGGAAATCAACATCTGATTATAGCCTAAGAAACCATCCATAATAAATAGCATCTCATACCCAAATATAAGATCAATAAGCTAGTCAATGCTTGGTAAATAGAAGTTATCCTTTACACAAGCAAGTTTAAGATCATAGAATCCATACAGATGCAAAGTCCCCATGTTACTTTGGTGATAAGGATGACATTTAAAACCCATTGGAGATAGTCAATGGGTTAGATGAAATTGATAGATAGGAGGCATTGAAGATCTTCTTTGACAAGAAGGGCTATGTAAGGGTACATCCGATGAAGCTTCTACTTGAAAAACTTGGCATTCCAATTAGTAACGATATTATGGGTAGTTATGGAAGGGTTGATTCCTAGAATTTCATTGTAAGACCAAGCAAATTCTATGTTATAATCTTGTAAGAATGAGGAAAAATCTTGAAGCTTTAAGAAATCTAACAATTGGTCAATTTTAATGATGTATGGGTTATCCTGAGTACCCAATTTGATATCCATGGTGGACTTATTTAACATAGTTAAAATATTAGGAGGGAGAGATTTATGGATAGAAGAATATTCTACACTAAGATAGGTGAGAAGGGAATAATCAACCTAACATTAAATAGTCTTAATGGTAGGAGAGTCATCTTCTACAATCTCAAGATGAGTCAGAGTAATGGTTATGGTCTCCCCATCCTTTTGATAGGTTAGGTGTATAAGACTAATCATGTTAAGGAAAAAAGATAGGGGAATGATATCAAAATCCTTATATTTTGATGGTGAAGTGGTCCATGAGGATGGGACTTCCTCATCAATGATGGTAATGGGAGGTGAATTAGTTCATTCTTTAGGTGGAGCAAATCCAAGACCAAATATCTAAAGAGGATTTTGGGTTTTACATAAAAATAACTTGTGTGTTCCATACTCATAATGTCCTAGATTGAATCCCTTCCAATCACACCTATAGAGGTATGTCTTGGAAAACTTTGATTTATATAGATAGGATAAATAAGAGGTGAATGGTTGAGTAGAAGAGGAGGTAGTGGGGATGGAAAGTGGTTGATCAAGTCCCCCATAGACAAGATTAGTTTGGATATTGGGAGGCTCAAAAGGAATAATGGTTCTAATGTTTGGATTGTAACTAGGGTTCTAGTTAAGGTTCCCATACTTTTGGGTAGTAGAGAAGGCATCTAAGGTCAAGAGGTGATACTCACCAAGTGAGAGATGTTATAATGTTGATTCTAAGGGGTCCTTCATGAGGATTTTGGTAGAAGGGATAAATGAGTTAGTCAAGGAATGGTTGGTGGAAGAGGTGGATTCATCATTGGTTGGTAAAGTCTTAGTAGATGGAAGGAAGAGAACATCATTCAGTTGGTACATCATGTTGAAAGATGTGAAAATACTTGGATCAAATTATATGGTAACTACTTGACCCTTGTGCTCAAACTTGATGCACCGATGTAAGATGGATGGCACATAATTCATGAAATGGATCTAAGGGCATCTAAGAAAAACATTGTATTAGAAATTGTCATATAATATCTATATGACTCAATAAGTGTGCAAGGTCCTAAATGAATATGGAGGATGGTATTTCCTAGATTTGTTTCCATATTATCATTAAAGTAACAGAGCACTATTGTGGTTTTTGACATAATGTTCTCTAGAAATTTTAGTTGGTCATATGTGTGGGAAGAGATAATGTTGATGTTATCAACTCCATCAATCTTAACCCTTTTGATGCACATTTTGTTTACGTATGAAGTAATGAAGAGGGGAGGATTTGGATCCTGGGGATGAACAAATTTTATTTTTGAGTCCTTAAAATGAATTAGGGTGGAAAGCTAAAGAGATCCAAAAAAAGATGTTAGAGGTTGTGGATCTTTTATTTGAACCTATATGGACTATAAAGCCTCTATCATTAGCTAACAATGATGGTTTGAGGTATTTATTAGTTCATATAAACTCATCTTCACTAGTGTTTATTAAAGTTGCTTTAGAACTACTTCTTGGATTAACTCATAAGGGTTGGATTGGGAGGTAGCCAAGATAGACACCTTGGGATTGGGTGAAGGTGAAGGTGTTTGGGTTTGGTTAGGTGTTTTTCTAGTGGGAGAAGGGTATGTCCATGGGATGGACACCTTTACCTTCCCTTTATCTTTTTGTTGGGATTGTGATCATGTAACCACATGGATGGTATGGTTTTGGGAGAGAATTGGGTTAGAGGATTACTTCAATCCCTCATCACTCTTAGATGAGAGTGTGGGATTAGGTAAGTTTGGGGTGTTATCTTATGGTTTTTAGATTGATTATGGGCTTATGGGAGGATCTTTTGATAATAGATAATTATTAGCACATAGCTGATAGACTATGACTTGGAGAGATTTATAGTTCTCTGTATCATGCCTAGGTGTTCTATGGTAAGAGTAAATTAGATTTTCATTAAACTAAGATGGCTTAGGACTATGGGGGTCAAATGGTTTTATATGAGGAAAAGTCAAGAAATAACATTTAAATAATCTTTGCAAGATGGTTGAGTAAGATTCAAGCAAAAGTGATAAATGTGTTTGGGTTTTTTCTTTGACTTTTGGGGTGGAAGCCTTCTTAGGATTAGGCTTCACAATCAATTTTTTGGGTACTGGAATGTTCTTAGTAGGTGTTTTTAGAGTATATTTCTTTGGGTTTAATGGTTTCTAAGTGGAAGGTGTAGAGGTAGATGGTTTGGAGGTAGAAATCTTAGAAATAGAAGACTTGGTAGTGGATAGTTTGGAGGTAGAAGGTGTAGAAAGAAAAGGTAGAGGTGTAGCTAAAAGAAGAGGTTGGGTTTGGGGTGTCTTTGGGGAGACATGTTGTCCTAATGAAATGATGAGGTCTTAGGATGTAATAAGAATGTGGTCTTAAAATATAACGAAAGGTATAAATGCATGGTCGGGTTTTCATTTTTGGGATCCTAGGTAGCTCCACTTTCTTGGTTGGCTTAACGTGGCATTTTTTTGGTGGGATGGATGGTATTAAATCCAGCTTTAATGGAGGGTGAGTAAATTTTTTAGTATTGATCATGCCTAGGTTTTTTATGTGATTTGTTGGGATGGTAGAAGGTTTTTGGGTTACTTTGGGTAGAGTTAGTTTGGTTTTTTCAACTATGGTTTGAGAGGTAGAGGTTTCTACTAGTTTGGTTGGGATGATGGTGGGTTCATTAATCAAAGTAGAAGATTGGGTTGAAAATGTTACGGTTGAGGGATATTTATTGGTTATATAAGAAACCCCAAGATGGTACCAAAATGTGGCATGATCCATGTTGGGTTGGGATAGGTACTCCAAGTTTTGAACTAGTCTAGAAAAAGGCTTATAGAGTGGTTTGGTTCCTTTGGTATTTATCTCAAAGGACAAACCCATGGATTAAGAGAGGGGAATGATTTCCTTATCCTTTTACTCAATAAAAGGATCTAAGGTTTGGGAAGGTGATTCCTCCATGAGAGAGGTAAATAAAGTGACCTCTTCCTTAGGAATGCTTTCCAAAGGAAGCATGGATTGCTCTATGATGGAAAAAAAAGGTATTGTGGTAATGGTTGTCTCCTTTGGTATGTTCTCCAAAGGAGAGATTGGTAGCTCCACTACCTCAATAAGTGGAGAAAGGGGAATAGTTACTTCCTTTTTTTTGGTTTCTAAATTAATAGAAGGTGACTCCACTACCTTAATAAGTGGAGGGGAATAAGAAGTGGTTTTGCCAATGGTTTCCTCAACAATGAGTTTTCTAAGGACCACATTGATAGTATGGACCTCTTGATTATTAGAGGATTCTTCTTTATTATTTTCATTATTCATGAAAGGGACATGGTTAGGAAAATTTTGTCTAAATATGTCAAGTGACTAATTTGGGAGTGCATTGGGATTATCTAGCATGAGGTCCCCCTTGTCAATCAACCTTTGGATAATTCTTTTGAAAGTATTTCATCTTCTCACATCATGTCCAATGATATAGTGGAAGGAGAAAAATGAATTCTCATTATACCAACCATGTATAGGTTGAGAGGAATCAAATTATTGTGTGGGTTTGATTGGGTTGAGTTATATGATATTCGCTCTCAACAAAATTTCCAAAATGGAAGTATATGACTCCCCTAGCCAAGTATATTGCTTTTGGTTGTTATGGTTTTGGTTTTGGGTATTCTAGTTGGAAGAATTAGAAGAGTTGGGTCAGTTAACGACTAAAGGAGCAATAGTTTTAAGGATAATTGCATTCATGGTTCCCTTGGTTTTGGTGTTGGTATTAGAGTGGTTTGTGGTTTTAGAGGAGGAAGTTTCATTTGACTTGAAATTAGAATTCTTGTTTGTCAATTTTAGATTTCCCTCATTAATGGATCTAATCTCTAATTTTTGTGCCATGGTGAAAGCCTCATCAAAGGTCTTAAAAGTATGAACTTTTATGGTGGAAGCAATATGTTTGACACACATCCAAGAGAAAAACAGATTTGGTTTATCAAACCTCTCCAACGGGCTATGAAATCAAAAATTGACTCATCATAAAATTTCCAAATGGAGTAGAGGTCAGTGATGGAAACTTTTTTAGATATATTTATGTAAAAATTATCTAAGAAGGTTTGAGCTAATTGGATAGGACCCATTTTTCCTCGTGAAATCCTCACTTTAATATATTGATTTTTCATATAAAGTTTGTTATTTTAATGATTTTTACACCCTATTGGGTTTTTGTTTTGTGATTTTTAGTGTAAGACCATGGATATGACTAGGCCCTCCTCCCAAATACCATTTTTTACATGTTTTTTACACCCTCTTGAATTTTTATTTTGTGAGTTTCAATGTAAGACCATGGATAGGTTCAGGCCCTCCTCACAAATTTGATTTTTTACTTTATTACACCCACTTTAATTTCTCTTTTATGAGTTGTAGTGTAATACCATGGATTGGACCAAGATCTCCTCATAAAATCACCATTTTATTTCACAACACCTTTATTCAACTGAGTCTTCCTTTTCTAGAAGGTTAAAAAATGGTTACAAGCATGTGATCCCATATTATCCACTTTAGTATTTTTTATTTTTTAGTTAAAACTTGCACAGTAAATTATTTTACGATGTTTCCATACACTTACATATATTATTATGATAAGGAATCATACGTACCTATCATATTATCCCTCTTCACTTTGTCACATTTTTTTCAACTTGAAGTAATACAAATTATTTCATGTTCATTCCCATTTATTTAATTTACTTGCATTACACTTTGGATAAAACAAGGTTAAATAAAAGATAGGTCTTTTAGTTCACATGAATAAACAAGACTCGTACACACCATTATCTTTAATTTCTCTTTCTTGGAAACCAAGTCCAATGTTTTCAAATGAAAGTCATTTTTAGCACCCATTTTGGTTCTCTAAATTCGTATGGAGGAGGAATAGAAAAACCATGAAAATTTAAAATTCAAATAATTTAAAACAAAAGGTAATGATCAAAAGGTAATATAAAATATAAAATTCAACATCATATTAAAAGACATGATTTTTATCACATCTACTATCTCTACTCAAATCTTAAACTCCACAATTGGCCTCATGATAGAGTCCAGGTCCATTGATGTGTGGTAGGATAGTAGATTAAGATAGGAAAATTCTAAAAATAAATTTATAGTTCTACCTAATTTCTCATGTAAGTACCTAATATTTATAGTAGTCTGACATCTATATAACTGAGGAACAGGGAACACATTGTGGTTAGGTAGGTCCATTTTAATTTTCATGCATATAGCCTTCATGGGATGATATTCATACCTAGTTTGATGACCTAGTATTTATGTGGTTATGAAAAATTCTTCAAGGTCCTTAATTTCAATAGTCCTCTTGTCTTTACAAACCTAATTCTATTATCTTGACTTCGATAAAGATTTTATCTATCTTGATTTTTCCTTCATTTTCCCGACCACCATTTCATTTCCCCTATTGATAGGAAATTTTTAATATAAATTTATTTCCCCACTTCTATATTCCCTCTTACTTTCATCTTAAAACATTCTAACACTACTTTGTTTCATTTTTATCTATCCTTAGAACAAAAAAGTATGTTTGAGTGACTATGGATTATCTTCTTTACACCATTTCTTTCCATTTATACAATTACCTTTGCTTAGTTCAATATATTTTTATCACTTATTTTTTTCCAAACAACTACATTTGTTCTATACCTTTTATCACTTCATTTTTTTGGACAACTACATCATTTCCTAAAAATTTTATTGTCTTTCTTTTGGACACCTATGCTCATTTCTAATTTCATGTCTTTTCCCATTGTTGAGTGAGGTTGGATTGATAATTATCACTCACAAATGTTTTTTTCCTTTTGATGTAATTTTTCCATTGATGATTAAGGATTATTACCACTCACTCATCAATGTTTTTTTACCATTTCTTTCCCATATTTTTTTAATTTAGGATTGCTACTACTTTCACATTGGTGTTTAATTACCATTTTTACTTGTATCCTTAGTTTGAATTGGTTTGTTTACCTTTATTATTTAATGTTTACTTGTTTTATTTTTTGAGTCATTTATTAGAATTGGATTTTTGGTTACCCAATTTACTTTAAATTTTGACTTGGTCATTTGGTCCTAACATAGAATTTATAACACTAACTTACCAAATTTCCAAGAATGTCATACCAAATAATTTTAGTTATATTAACTATTTTAAGTATATATATATATATATGGATAAGGCTGGTGAAATAGTTACCTTAAGACAATAATTTAATGTCACTTATCATTGATGAGGCATTCATTCAAACACATACATCAACCAATGCATAAACAATCTTGCACATTAGCATACAACATATGAACATGAGATATGTGTTAAACCCTAAAAGGGAATAAAAACAATTAAAAAAATATTTATCTATATTAATATAATAAATTAATCAATATTTAGTGAGGTACCAACCCTGCAAAGAGCACCAACCCCTCACTAGTCAAGTACTAACTCAATTAGCCCTTTAACAAGCACCAACTTGCAAGGAAGCATCAACCCCCTAGGTAACCCAACACCAACTCAGAAACTTATAATATTTGATCACATTTGGACATATTTTTATGACTCAAATTATTATTATCATCTTATTTTTCTCTTCACACTCTTTTATCTCTCTCAAACATCATATTAGCCTTCTTCGCTCAACTAGCCCTCTTCTTGGTGGATTTAGATCATATGACCTTACTTATCATCTATATAATCATTTTTATAAATTAATTAAATATTTAACATAAATATATAATATCATTAAATCACTCTACCTAGTTTCCAAACCTCTATTTCTTCTGTTTATCTCCTAAATATTTTAACAAGTCAAATTAGGCCTATTAGACCTTCATTTTCTACTTGAATCATTCTTTCACCAACATTGGTTAGACACAAACCTATAAATATTTTTATAACAATTATAATATATCAAAACACATGTTTCATAGGATAAAAAACTAATACACAGGTCTATCACCACTCATAAGTACCAAAATCAACATTAGGCCTAAAGGAGACCTAATGCAATTAGGCCTTCTCAAAGCACACATTTCACCTTGACCACCTTGTAACATATTTATACTCTATAAATGAATTAAAAACTTTATAAACACTTAAATTATATTATTTATAATATCACCTTATGTACCAAACACCATTTAACTCATTTCACTCCTTGAACCACACTATTAGGTTTACTCACAATTAGGCCTTCTTACTGCCATAGAGTCTATCAACCAAAATTAAGGAACACAACCAATTTTATCCAAAAAAATACCATAAAATCACATGTATATAACCTAAATTAAATATTTTTCATCACAATTTTCATTATATTTCACTAAATAGGACAAAAGACCTTAAACTTACCACTTCCACATGCTCACTCAGAACTGCAAATAGGCTTCAAAACCTAGTCAAGAACTTTTAAATTTTTACATATTAATAATAATTTATAATGAATAAAAATAAATAAAAATAAAAATATTATACCTATATAAAATATATATGTGCATTATATTATTCATTTCTTGGCATAATGACTTAGTAACATCAATCTTACTCACACAAAAAATTTTGATTGTAGCTCCAAAACATAGTCATGGAGATAATGACTTAGAACACCTATAGAATCACTTTAATTAAATTAAGTTTGTTTTATAATATCCATTATAATACTTAATATTTATTTAAATAAATATATTATATGTTCAAATAGCATTATTATTCTTTTAGACCAATCTCATGTCTTCACTATACAAATACGTCACTATGTTAGACAAATCAGATTGAGATCAACTTTCTACCATAAAAAAGTTTATAAAAAAATTATGTACATTAGAGATATGTGTTATAAATCTTAAAAAATAACCCTATGGAATTAGATATATCCCTAATCCACTACAACTCATCCCTAATCTCATTCCCACTTCTGCCTATTTTTCTCACTATCTTCCTCACTAGGCCTTTTTAGCGATAGGCCAACTTTCATGATATATTTAACATATTTTAAGTCTATAACCTAATTATAAAATTATTTTAACACAAAAATTAATACTCACACATCATCCTCCAATCATTTTCATGATTTGACCTAGTTAACCCTACCTAATACATCAAAAATTTGAGAAATGAGGGGTTTCTTATAGCTTCCACTCACTCTTCTGAAAGGCACATGCCACTTTGAGGTATATAAGAGATTAATATACATGATAAAATAATTAAAATATGTCATCAAATTAATTATAATCTATTTCTATCAAGATCTCCACATGGGGTCACTGTTAGGGTTTTAGAGAGGGTTAAGACCACCTTACAGTCTTAACAATCATTCATAAAGATTGGGCCCTTAGTATAGAAAATAACGATTTAAAAATTGAGTTACAATCCTTCCCAAACTTCCATTAGCTTATTATGATCTCATGTAAAGGTTGTACATGCCAACAAACATAATAAAATCCTTTGTAGGTCTGTATTACCTCATTTTGTGCACATAAAAAACCACATTTCATGTTTTCTTCTTTAGAATTTGACCTCAAACATGTTCAACATACTTGACACAACATTTAACACCTCTAAAAGTTATCTCATGATCTCTATCACCTTATAAACTAAACTTGACCCCTCAATAGGCCATATTAGGTCTCTTTGCTCATTAGGCCTTGAACTTCTAATCACACTTAGACCTTGAACATACCTTGAAACCATTTTTATTGACCTCAACACTTTATTTTCATGTCATAAAACCTAATAACATGATCACACATTTATTTTTATCCTTCATAAGTCTTTACAACATTTCATAGTACCTTATTAGGTTAGGTAGGGTCTAAGACTAGTCTGGTTGTATTCTTAAGCTTAAGACCATACACCTCTAGGTTTACCTCAAAAATTTCTTGAGTGTTACAAAACTTCATATACATGCTTATTCATCCTTAAACATCCACTCATACATGTGTGCATCCATATTACCAGACCATCATCTTCATATATATGCTCATGATATGACAATACTCCTTAAGACTAGTTCTCAAAGGTATGTTTATTGTGTATCTTGATCTTGACCTTGACATGTCATCAACCTCATAAAAATTACTTGGTTTCCTTAAAAGTATATCTTAATAGAGAGAAAATAGTTTTCCTTCAAATTCTATCTTTTCATAATACTCCTTATCACATACCACTCACCATGCATGACACCAACTTTGACTTTGACATTAATGACATTCATCTTGACCTTGATATCAATGAAAAAAATTATGACATAACATCAACAATAAGAACATACCTCAACAATATGCCTCTTAGTCATTGATGACAAACATTTAAATAAATTTGATCATTCTCATCTCCCCAAGATGGATCTCTTCAAACTAACCTTTCTCCAAAATTGGAACTTTTCTACCCCTTTGACATTAATGATAAGGGTCAAATCTTGACAACTATCTAATCCTTGGACTTACAAAAACACATATTTTCTCTATAAACAAGATCATTCTCTCTCTATTTATCAATAATTCAACATAGATTAGGCTCACAACTAACTAACTTCATGATCATATTGATATTGGAGACTAATCCATAACTCAAATTTCTTCATGACTACTATAAATCTTCTTGGAAAACACACCTACTCTTCTAACATGATTGGATCCCATTATCTCCATGTGGTATTCAAACACTATCTTAAATGTAATTTGGTTTGACCAAGTCATCTTATAAATTCTTTGCAACCCATCTCTTGTAATCACACCTCTAATAGACTATTAATTAATCTTTAGATCTAAAACAAATAATACAAAGCCCCCCTAAGACCAAGCATCATTCATGCTTCTGCTCACGAGCTGAGTGCCACCATAATGCCTAATGGAGTCACCTCTTCTCTAGGGTACTAAAACAACATAAACTTAGGATATTCCTAGATCTCCATGTCCTCACTAGACTAAAATTTCTTCATGATCCTCTTGGTCTTGAATATCCTCTTTGGTTTGATCTTTTCAATCTTCATTTGAACAACATTCTGACTTGGTCTTCTTATCTTAACTCCTTCATCCACAAATTGAGATGATAGGGAGAATTATTGGCACTCCTTTACATCTAAACTATACTCCACCATGGAAAATAGTCCACTTAGAATTATATATTGATCATCATTCACCTTAGATACCATTGGTTTCCATTCACTTTCTTGTCTTCTTTCTTGCACTCTAAGGGCCTAAATCTTCTTGTTTTGACTTGAGAATACATGCTTACAAAACTTTGTAAAATGACCAAAATTTTGACAATTAAAACACATTATTCTTATTTATGAAAACACAACATTACTAATACCTTTTGACTGATGATTCTCCTCATAGTTTTATGCTTATTCACTTATGCAATGCCTTGATCTATGACCAAATTGGTTACATGAATAACAAACTATTGAAAGGATTAGCATACCTTATAGTATTAGACCACCTGATAGGATTAGTCTTCATTATGCCAACACCATCACACCTTGATTGACCATTTCCATTTAAGGTTTGATTCTTCTTGATCACATTAATTTTCTTATTTTTGTCTTCATTGAAACCAAGGCATGTTTTATCATTAGCAATATTTTAACTACTCACGATGTCTAGATCATTGGTACTCTTTTAAAACTTCACAAAGGACTTTAACTTACTTTATGTCTGATCCAACTCATCTCTTAAGTAATCCACTTTTTTTACATACCTAGCAGATTATTCTTCTTTAGCCTTTAGGATTTTGGTGACAATCTCAATTTGAGTCTCCACCTATTTTACTATTTCTTCTTATTCATTGGAGTTGTTGCTCAATCTCTCTTCAAATAAATTGATTTGTTCCTCATAATCTTTGAAAAGAGGCCTCATCACCTTAATATTTTTCTTCACCATCTTCAATTCTTCTAGAGCATTCATCAACTCAGCCTCAAATTTCACCTCATCTTCTTCTTCATTTGAATCACCAACAATACCTCCAAACCACATGGGCTCTTCTTAATTTAAATAGATTATTTCATCATCCATGAAGATAAATTCATTGAAATTATGACCATCACCTTCATGGTCACTCCAAGAATAAATTTTTTCACTCTTATCAAATGATCTACAATCTTCATTGGTGTAAAATCTTCTTTTGTTCTTGAAAAACTTCTTGTCATCATACTTTATGAAACTTTTCTTACTTTTATAAGATCTATAGGACTTTTTGTCATCATCATGGCCTTCATCATAATCTTAATAATAATTTGTCTTATTATTATGAGGTCACTTTTTAGTAAAGTGTTTAATTTATTCACAATTAAAACACTTGAATGGTAGCTTACCCTTGTATTTACTTGAATTGGTTTTCAACATTCTTGCAAACATAACTATCAACTCATCATCATCAATATCAAAATAATCATTATCTTTGACTTTCTTACTTATGTCTTCTTATCCTTTGAATTATTTTATTCCTAGTATGCATCTTCATTATTTTTAGGTCTTCCTTCACTTATTGTCATTTCATAGGCTTTTAGGGTGCCATGAAGTACGTTCATCTCTAGCTTATCTATATTTTAGATTTATTCAACAACAAATACTTTAGAATCAAACATAGGATTTAGATATCTAAGTATATTTTTAACAAATGTATACTCTTTAAATTCTTCACCTAGGCCTCTTATGATGTTGACCACTTCATCAACCCTCAATAGGTGGCTATAACAATCTCATCTTCATTCATCCTTAGGTTTTCAAATTGTCTTCTATGGGTTTGAAATTTAGCCAAATTGACGTTGGATTCTCCCTCATAGATAGTATTCAAATTTTCCCACATATCTTTTATATAAATATATTACATCACCTTCACAACTTATACCTCTGATAGGCCACAAGGAATATCATTCATTGCTTTTAAATTATTGTCACTATCCTTTTTACCTATTGCATCTATAAGGGTAAAAGAGGGTGTAATATATCCATCCAAAAATTATTTCCAAACATCATGACCTTGATAAATCAAATAGATTCTCATCCTGATACTCTAAAATTCATAATTATTTCCATTGAACAATGGAGCCTTCTTTGTATAGAAACCACCTTGTGTTGGACTAGTCATCTTCACTTGCTTAAAATATTCTTTAGGCTATTGGGCGTGCTTTAAAGTACCTAATATGATACCAATTATTATAATTATATATATTAATATGGGAGGGGGTGAATCATTTATCTAAAATTAATCATTCAACTTCACTTATCATTCATGAAGCATTCATTCAAACACATACACCAACCAATGCATAAACAAGCATCTATATAAGCATATTACATATGAACACAAGAGATATATGACAAAACCTCAAGGGGAATAAAACCCACTAAAAAAATCTTAGAGTATAGTATTATAATAAATTAATCAATATTTAGTGAGGCACCAAGCCCACAAGGAGCACCAACCCCTCACTAGTCAAGCACCAACTCAACTAGTCCTTTAACAAACACCAAATTTTAAGGAGGCAATAACCCCTTAGGTAAATCAGCATCAACTCATCCAAATAAAACATATGATAAATTTTTTACACCTATTTATTATTCAATTGATGATTATCACCTTATTTTTCTCTTCACAATCTTTTATCTCTCTCAAACAACATATTAGGCCTCTTCACTCAACTAGCCCTCTTCTTGGCAGATTTAGGTCATATGACCTTAATCATCATCTATAAAATCACTGTTAAAAATTCATGACATATTTAACATAACTATCTTATATTATTTAATCCCTCTACCTAGTTTACAAACCTATATTTCATTTGTTTATCTCCTCAATATTCTAACAAGTCAAATTAGTCCTATTAGACCATCTTTTTATACTTGACT
This sequence comes from Torreya grandis, assembly GCA_037957365.1. Lineage (NCBI taxonomy): Eukaryota > Viridiplantae > Streptophyta > Pinopsida > Cupressales > Taxaceae > Torreya > Torreya grandis. The sequence continues at coordinate 244,743 of JARHVA010006718.1, read as the reverse complement.
CTTAATTTGACCAACCTTGGTTGGACACAAACCTCTCCATACATGGATAAAACTTGGAATATATCTAAAAAAAATTAGGATAAAAAACTAATACATATGTCAGTCACCACTCATAAGGACCAAAATCACCATTAAGCCTAAAGGAGACCTAATGTAATTAGGCCTTCTTAAAGCACATGTTTTACCTTGACCAACTTGGAACATATTGAGCATATATAAATAGATTAAAAAATTTAAAAATGATTCAATTAGACCCATGATAATCTCAACTTACATCCCCAACACCATTTATCTCATTTCACTCCTTGAACCACACCTTTAGGTATACTCATAATTAGGCTTCTTAGTGCCAGAAAGTCTATCAATCAAAACTGAAGAACAAAACCAATTTAATAAAACAACCATACCATAAAATAGAATTTATATAACCTAAATTACCTTATTTTCATCACCATGTTCATTATATTTCACCAAATATGGCAAAATACCTTAAACTAACCACTTCCATATGCTCACTAAGAACTATAAATAGGCTTAAAAACCTAGTCAAAAACTTTTGACTTTTCACACTTCATAAGAATTTATCATGAATAAAAAGACATTAAAATGAACCTATGAGAAATATATAAAAAAATTATTTGTATTATATTCTTAAATTATTGTCATAATTACTTAAGAACATCAATCTTACTCACACACATAAAACTACCTATAGCTCCAAAATAAAGTCATGGAGACAATGAATTAGATCACCTATAGAATCAATTTCATGAAAATAAAATGGATTTATATGGTGATTAATAAATATTATAACATATTTAAATAATATACTATAATTTCAAATATCAATATTAGTCTTATAAACTAATCTCATGTCTTCATTATACACATACCTCATTGTGTTAGACAAGTCAGATTGAGATCAACTTTTTTCCATACACAAGTTTCTATAAAACATATATACATTAGGGATATGAGTTATAGATCTTGAAAAATAAACCATTCTAATTATATCTATCCCTAATCCAATATAACACATCCCTAATCTCATTCCCACTTATATGTATTTTTCTCATTGTTTTCCTCACTAGGCATTTTTAGTGGTAAGCTAACTTCCATGAGCAGTTTAACATATTTTATATTTTTAACATAATAATAAAAATTATTGGTAAAAAAATAAAATATTCAAACATCATCCTCCAACCATTTTCATGCTTTGACTTGGTCAACCTTGCCTACTACATCAAAAATATAAAAAGTAAGGGGTTTCATGTAGCTTCCACTCACTCTTCTAATTGACCAATGCCACCTAGAGGTACCTATGTGAGTCATTTACATGATCCAATAATTAAAATAGGTCATAAAATTAATTTTAACCCATATATAGCAATATATTCCATATCAGGTCATTGTTAGGGTTCTACAAAGGGTTAAGACCACCTTATAGTCTTAATGATCATTCATAAATCTTGGGCCCTTAATAAATAAAATAATGATTAGAAACATTATTTAGGATCCTTACCCAACTTCCATTAGCTTCTAATGATCTCATGAAAAGGTTTCACATTCCAACAAGCATAATAAAATCCTTCTCAGGTTTGTAATACCTAATTTTCTCCACATAGAAAACCTCAAAACCATATTTCATGCTTTATTCTTCATAATTTGACCTCAAACTTAGTAAGCATACTTGAAACAACCTTGCACACCTATAAAAAATATCTCATGATCTATAAAACCTTATAAACTGAACTTGACCACTCATTAGGCCATATTAGGTCTCTTTTCACATTAGGCCTTGAATTTCTAGTCACACTTAGACCTTGAAGATACCATAAAAGCACTTGCATAGATCTCAACAATTCATGCTCTTTTAATACAACATTATACCATTCTCACACACTAATTTATATCATTCATAATTATTGAAAATAATTCATTGTCCCTTATTAGGTCAGATAGGTTCTAAGACTGGTTTGGTTGTATGCTTAGGCTTAAGACCATACCCATATAGGTTTACCTTGAAACTTCTTTGATTTTTCCAAAATTTCATTTGTATTATTTGGCATCCTTGAACATCCAATCATACCTATGTTTATCCATATTACTATACCATCATCTTTATACACATGCTCATGATATGATAATGTTCCTTACGACTAGTGCTCAAAAGTATGTTTACCTTATATCTTGATGTTGACCTTGACATGTCATAAAATTAATTAAAATTACTAGGTTTCCTTAAAATTATCTCTCAGTAGAGGTAAAATATCTTGACTTTAAATTCTATCTTGTTATAAGACTCCTTGTCACATACCACTCACCATGCATGACACCAACTTTGACTTCGACATTAATGACATCTATCTTGACCTTGACATCAATGAAAACATTTATTCCATAACACAAAAAATAGGAGCATACCTCAACATTAAATTTCTTATGTTTGTTTATTTTTCTATTTAGTTTTGTATCCTTGGGTTTGTCTAAAGTAGTCTCTGTGCCCTACACAATTAAAACTACAAACACAATAGATAGCCATCCATCAATAAAGGTAAGTCAAGGTATGCATATATTACTTTGTTTTTAATTTAATTTCAATTATTTTATGCTTTAAAATAATGTAATTTAATTATATTTAGTGTTGTGTGTTATGTTATTTTCTTGAAGCACCATCCCATGTTACAACTAAGTGACAGATGATGAGCTTTGATGGAGGCATATGTATACACATAATATTTTAAAACATTATCAATTATTTATGATTTCTCTCTTATTGAAACCCATAAAATCTCAATCTCTTCAAGTGCATGCCTTAAAGGGTGCATCGAGAAGGGGGTGGGTAGGCCATTAGTGATTTACAAGATTAATTCCCCCATAACAGAATTTTAAATCAACACAAACCTCTCCTATACACTTGCTTAATATTTGAGACATGCCTTACACAATCTTCCAAGTAATTCCTCACCTTAAACAACCCCTATCTATTCCAAAAATATTTTTTGACTTTTACCATACAATGTCAGCCTGGGTCAACCCTATACTTAAATTAAATTAGTGCATTATAGGTCTAGGTCAACCTTGGTTAACCCAAATTAGGACTAAACTTATTTTTTTCAATTAATGATACAGGGCCAATTAGGTCAACTCTATTAGTTAAAATATATGAAAGGTTTAAGGTTAGATTCAGCTATATATGCACATTATTTTTTCCATTTCTTAGAGAGATACAAGTTTAATTAATTAATTTGCACTTTTTAAAACTATGCTCTTCTACCACTCTACTTGCGGAGTCATGGCTAAGGGTTTACACTTGGATAAGACTCTTATCTTGTGTAAAAGTCTTGGATTCTTTGGCATATCTTAGTTATCCATTCAAACCATAACAACCTCTTACAAAGCACCTTTGGCCAAGGGAGACATTGAGTCTTGATGAGTTCATCTTTAAATTAAGTATCTCTAACTCTTACTCCTCTATTTTAGTAGATAAAATTAGTATAATTAATGGATTTTTAATGCATTTATTTGTCCATGCATTAGGGTTATATTTATTAATTTTTATTACTCGCATTTTGTTCCATAAGTTTTGGTGAGCACTAGGTTATATTCTACTTTACTTTGTGAATATAAGAAAAAGTAGGACCTAACTAGGGTTATTACATGATGTTGCTTAACTAGAGTCTTTAGAACCCTCTCTAGTGATATTATTATTTTAAATGACCCCTTGGTTAGGTTTAATAGATCCATCTTGGTCGTGACCTTAATTTTCTAAATTCACCAACAAGCAGAAGGTAAGTGTGATTTATCTTCTCTGAGTTAGAATTAATTTATAGATTAGCTTTACTTCCCTTTGTTTACAATTAAATTCATAGATTATATAGTTGTTTTATCCTTTTAAGGTGAGGTAAACATTGGTTTATATTATTTTATCACCTCAAAAGTGGGGGTATATGATTGGGGTCATGTCATACAAGAATGTTCTTCACATTTTACATAGTTTTCAAATTTAGTGGGGGCATGCTTTGGAAACTTGTTCTCCACACTTGTTTATTATTTGTTACTTGTATTAGTTTTCATATTCAATAGGGCATGCCATATATGAATGTATTATACACATGAACAATTTTTATATTTAATGGGGAAATGTCATATAATCAAGTATTCCACACATCCATAGTTCTCAAATTCAGTATGGCATGGTTTGGAAACATATTCTCCACACTTATTCAGTATTTAGAATCTCTAGATTGTAGTGGGGGCATGATTTAGAGACATGTTCTCCACATTGGTACTTATTTAAATTTTCATATTTCTCCATTTATAGTGTGGCCATACTTTTAAAACATGTTCTTCATAATACAAGATTTTCTAAAATGGAAAAAGTACATAGTTATAAATTTAGATTCATAGCTAGGGTAGAATTATATACATTGGCATCGTTCTTATACAAAATTTTAGAATGATACATATTTTAGGTACATATGTTATAAAATTTCCACCTAATATTTTAAAATATAAATTAGTTTCATATTTCAATACTCTTTTATGGATTATTACCATATCATGGATTTTTATGCACTTATATCCAAAATAGACTTTTATATACTATATTGAGCCAATCTAATACAATAAGTGGTTCTCTTTTGGTATGGTTCAGGTGATTCAATAACTCAATCTCAACCATCCTTACCAAATCATTAGTATCATTAGGTTTCATGATTGAGATAATCCCAACTATCACATTAGATATATTTTGTCCAATCTTGTTAGATATATGCACTTTCCATATTTATATATGTTTGTCCTAATCTTAGCTTCAAATCCTTACAATGATATATCTTTTAAAATCAATTTTAAAATAGGAAAGTCACTTATATCATCACATAGGTGAACTCCTAAATATTTCTCTTTCAATTTCAAACTTTTCAGTAATTTCAATTCTCAATTATATGCACTGATTATATATTGTTATATGCTCGTAGTTGTAGGTCAGTTACCAGTTAATCACTCAAGTTTGACTCAAAAAAATATAAGGTGTTTTATACACACCTAAGTACACATTACTTTCTTTTAAACTACTAATTTAATTACTATATTAAAGGGGTACAGATGTATACCTTATTTCTTAATTATATAACACCTCATTCATTTACACTTGGCAAACTCAAAACTTGCTTGTTGCTCTTAATTATATACATTTCCCACTTTTATAAGCCTCGCATCTACTCTATCATTTACCAATTATCCTATCTCTTCATCTTACCAATCTTATGTTTATGACTCAAACCTTTTATCTTTCCAAGGATGCTTAAAACCTATTTATCTTTCACCACTATATGGCAAGACAAGTTAAATGAATAACACCAATGATAAAAATAAATAATATTTTAAACCATTTTCCATCTTGGTAATTAGAATTTCAAAAATACAATGAATTCCACATCATCATTTTTAGGTTCATGAGAGATATAAGTTAAAATTCAAATAAGTTAGTAAGGTGCATATACACATAAAATATTATATCCACACATGCACGCATGCGTGCACGCGTGCACGCGCGCACGCGCGCGCGCACACACACACACACACACACACACACACACATAGAGAGAGAGAGAGAGAGAGAGAGAGAGAGAGAGAGAGAGAGAGAGAGAGAGAGAGAGAGAGAGAGAGAGAGAGAGAGAGAGAGAGATTTTGTTTATATGTATCAAAAAATATAAAGTTTCAAAATAAGTTTGACCATTAACTAATAGAAAAAAGCATGGGTTCATAATAAAATAAGGTCTCAAATGAGAATCTCATATCATGTTTTATGGATTATGGACATTATTTTTATGAATGAATCTATTTAGATCTATACAATTTATTAGAGCATATTTTTATGATTGTTTGATTATTGTGTGGTGAGAAGGTTTATAATGTTACTCATTTCTCTAATTCACTATCGACATGATTAGATATTCATGTATTTTCATAACTAGATGTTCACATAATTTAATGCTTATATATTATCTCCCTAATTTTTTATAAGAATGTGTTTTTTATGTGCCCATAGATTAGGTCTAATTAGGAGCTAGATATTCGATTGGATATTATGTATATAGGCAAAAGTGTACATGTTGGTTCTAGTTTATGTATCGACAAAATGATTCATGAAAATATGTGTATATGCAATGGGATTTTATATTTTATCATTGATTTCATTCATTTTATGAATGTTTTGATGAGTAAAATGAGTGTGTAGGTGATAGGATCTCTACAGTACAAAGGGTGGAAAGAGGAATACCATTGACCCAAAGATTGCATATATCTTAGACATGACACAATGGCCTTGTACACTTAACATGATTATTTATTTCTAACCTATGTGTGTATAGAGTGCATCATACCTCATAAAAAACTCCTTATTGAATTTATTAGACCATGTGAATGTGGGACCTAGAGAACATTGATAAAAACATGGCATGAAAAAATCATTCCTATTGTTTTAACTCTTTAAGACTTAGGGTATGTAAATCCTATGTTGTTAAAGGGATGAGTATAAAAATAACCTAGAATGAAAATTAAAAATAATTGATTTGACAAACCTTTACCAAACTAGTAAAGATATGGAGAAAGAACACTTATCTAAAGTAAAAAATATATTTATGTGGTTTAAGAGGCTAAAATAAGATGACAAATAATTAATTGCCTTTTATTTTGTGACTATAGCTAAAATATGGCTTTGAATAGTAGTACCCTTATATGGACAGTAGCACCATGTGGCACTAGTGTCCAATTATAGTGCTAGTGTCCCTCTTAGAGGAGATGTATGGAACTTTTATGGAAGATACAAGATGATTTATGGGACATATATGTGGTTTTGTGTCTTCTATAAGCTTGCCTATGTCACTATTTTCATTGAATATCTTCCAAAACACTAATGAGTACTAGCACACATGAAACAATAACCAGATTAAATGTAAAAGAAAGGCAAAATGTGGGTTTTGGGATATTATTATCATGAAAAGCATAATCCCTATTATCCTATCCACTTCATAAATTAACCCCAATGCTAGTAGTCTCATGTTCTATGTATTTCTCCTTAGAGAATGTGCATGCTACAATGACTTTTTCTTAGGCCATTATTTGATCTAAAATGCAATGTCTAAATGTAATAGCTAAGTAGTATGAAAAGTATTGAGATATACTATTGATCAATTTTATGTAATTATGCACTAAAATAGTAAATTCTAGATGTAAAATGACTTGTAATGATCTTTATATAGAAGGAACATTGATTTGAATGTAATGCCTTATTCACCGGTTGACAATTCATAAAAGAGGGATAAAAACATTTAAAAAAAGTCATGAGGTAGGGTTAAAACCCAAAACAAAGGATAAAATGATCATCACACACTAGATCCATGATTGGAAACTAGCACCACATGGTGTTACTATCCTTATAATGGAGGTAGTGTCCTGAGGCCTAGAAATAGAGTTAAGACCAAGCATGACATGTTAGGGGCCCATATGACTAGGAAGATGTGACTTAGGACCACTATAGGTGTAATAAATAGTTAAAATAAGACATAATAAAGATCAAAAGACTTAAAATAACCATGAAAAAAATGGATATATTCATCACTAAGACCTTCAAGTGAAAGTGAAATAAAAGACATAGTACTTGTGGTTGCTTGACCAAATTAGGGTGTATACATTTTCCCCATCATATTGTATTAATTCAATGAAATGAAATTACTATAGTAAAAGAAAAATGGGAATGTGTACTTATGCTTACCTTTATGGATATGTTATGGACCTATCTCACTTCTTAGCTAGAGAAGTGGACAAGAGCTGGAGTGAAATATGTGAAGAGGAAATCCATAATGTTGGTGTCCTCTATATTAAACCTGAATAGTGAATTGAATCATGAGGCACAAAACCCTTTTTCCCCTACCTTAATATTTGTATTGAATCTAAATATGTAAACTAGATAAGTGGATAAATAAGGCCCACTTGCCTCCACTTTGATGTGTGTACTAAATTTGACTATGTAAATTGAATATGTGGAGAAACAAGGCCTACTTATCCACATTCTATGTGTGTATTGAATCCAAGTATATAAACTAGAAATATGGAGAAACAAGACCTATATACCCCCAGTCTGATGTGTGTACTTAATCTAAATATGTAAACTAGGTCTATTTAAAGGCTATGGTTCAACTAATGTAGATGGTCATTTGACCCAAACTAGTGAAACCCTAGTGGCATCTTCATGACATCCTGGTGATGATATGAGTGTAACCCAACAATCTAAAAATAGAGATCAAGGATGTGTGATCTGCATCATGCTCCTTATATATATATATATATATATATATATATATATATATATATATATATATATATATATATATATATATATATATATATATATATATATATATATATATATATATATATATATATATATATATATATATATATCTTACTAATGTAGTTATGTATCTAAACATCTATATATCTAAGTGAACTTAGATATTTGAGTGAAATATATATGTAAACCTACACATCTATATCAAACTATATATTTGTGCAAACTTGTATATCTGTGTAAAACATATGTATCTAAATATGATATTTAAGTATACGTATGTGTCTAAATATTTGTATCTAAGTGAACATGTGTGTCTAAATATATGTATCTAAGTAAAATTGTGTGTCTAAATATATTTATCTGAGTGAACCTCTATTTTTGAATATTTATATCTGAGTGAACCTGTGTGTCTGAATATCAGTATCTAAGTGAACCTATGTGTTTGAATATTTATATCTAAGTGAAATTGTGTGTCTAAATATTTGTATCTAAGTGAACCTATGTGCCTAAATATTTGTATTAGAGTGAACCTAAGTTTCTAAATATCTATATTTGAGCAAACTTGTGTGTCTGAATATCTATATCTAAGTAAACTTTTATGTCTATTTATGTGTATATCTAAAGCAATTTATGTTTATTTGTCCCACCTTTGGAGAGAGAATTGATACTAAGGTAAGGGTATCTAACCAAAAGCTATAATGACCTAATGTTTTGGTGATAGGTAGTGGGGTGATGTTGTTTTAAGTTTGAATATTTTAAGTATTCTGATAGAGTCGATTGTTGAAATTGGTAATGGGATAGATGTTTTGTCTATATTGATTTTATTATAGTAATATTAGTTTTGTCATTTTGTAGAGTTAAATTTAATTGGGATATTGGCTTAACCAATATAGGGTAAGGTACACTAAGGTCAAGTCCCACATGCAAGAAATGGCTCAAAATTTAGAGTTATGGTTCTTTAGATATCATACTAGCAAGAAGTTGGTATTAGTTGGCGAAATTAGTAAACAAAGTCAACCTTAGTAAGGTGGTATCTTATAAATGTGACTTAAATAGGTTAGTTGATTAGTTTGACAATTTATTTTAATCATTTGGGTTGATAATTATTATTGTTCCTAAGCTAAAGAGTATGATGATGAGATAAGGACTGATGTTGACCTAGTATTTGGAGGTGTAAGCACTTATCCAGGTTGTGGAAGAGGTTACCCTGGTAAGGAGCCTATAATTTTTCCTATTTTTGTCATTTGTAGTAAATTATTTTATTGTAAATATGATAGTTTAGGGCCATTTTTTGAATTATGGTACTTCTATCCTAATATTATCATTAATGTCCAAAACATGGCACTAGTGTCTTGGATATGGTGCTACTGTCCAATACTAATATCATGTATGTAGTGTTAATGTCTAATAGGCCTAGATTTTGATGCTTATTATTAATGATTGGTGTTTACTAATTACTGTTATCTATTGATATTATATTTTATGTTGTTAATGTTGGATTTGGTTATATTTTTTTAGGTTGATATGTGCATGAGATTGTTCTAGAGTGGTCAAATGATGGATACCTTACAAGGTTTTCCCATAATAGATGTCATTATGGTCATGGTAGATAGAGTCAGTTTGAGTCACATGGCATCTTTAGATTCCATGCCCTGGGATAAACACATAATGACTTCACTGTGTGAGAGGTAGGATGTAGATACCTACATGTTCTGGTTACCCATTATGGAGATGATTTTTACCTTTAAGGATGTGTATACGATATTATGGTTACCTATTAATGGTTGGGATATGTATTACATGAAGATACTAGTGATTGAGATATATAGTGGGTCACTAGGAATTATTTTCTATGTCTATAGGGAATCATCGTATAGGGAGTCATAATGATATATTATTGTCCCTGATTGTCATAGTAGATGTTCTATAGTTGTGAAAGTTCTTAACAATTTTATTGGCTTCTTTTATGGCTATGGATGGGAGTGGGGTATAAATCTCCCACATGATGCATGATATAGTGTAGGACATATAAGACCATGGTACACTATATTTGTTGGGTTGCACTATGTTATCCCATTTTTATTGAGATTTGTATCATTTTACATAGGAGATTTGTGTTGGAGGTATTAAAGATTACACATTATTATGCAATTGGGCATATGAACATATAAAAATGAGTAGACTAGTGTTGCCTCTATGAAGTGATTGGGCCCATCTAAAATCATTTGTAGATAGGTGGATTAGGATGACCTATGTACCCAAGAGGATCATGATGTAATATCAACAAGTGCTAGATGGGTTGATGGATAGAGGCATTATTTGGAGACCCTACAGGGGATATGAACGATGGCCTAAGGATGATTATTAGTTGAGATAGGTTTGAGTGAGATATTGGCTACATAACTAGTAGGTCAATATATATGAGAGGTTCCAATATGATTGGGTGAGATGATAGGTTTGGTGTTACTCAAGATGTGTCATTAGTTTTAGTGGTATGGTTGAGGAGTTATCAAGCTCTAATGAGGGTAGGTATTAGGCCTAGACCATCAGATGTAGAGTTAGCCCTTATTCTATTGGAAGAGTAAGAACTGGTGATTGACATACAAGATGTAAATGATGTAAGAGATATTGATGCCTATATAACCTAGTAGAGAAATCATATATGGGAACCTCTATTTCTAAGAGGTGGGGTTGTTTTAGAGGATGTATTAGATGTGTATCCCCTCAGGGATATCTATAGAAAGTTGTCATTGTATGTTTGAATATTTTGTGTATTTGGTTACTTATTAACTTAGTTAAGTATCTGATGCATTATGTGGGTATGTGCAATTTGAGGTGATGATGAGTATTGGGAGATTACCATTGAGTCTACACTCATTGTACTAACATAACATATTATTAAAGATGAAATGGATGATGGACTAGTGGAGAGGGCCATAGATGTTACTAGTGTTCATGCCCATTTATTCAATCAAGATACCATAACTACCATGATATATAGGTGAGAAACTATGAACAAGGATGAGGTACACATGGAGTTATGGAGATGGACCATGCCTATACCTAATTCTCTAATTGGGGTAAGTATCAAAATAGTGTATTATTAAATACATCTATAGTAATAATGTGTGGAGTGTATGGTCAATTTAGGTATGTTTTATGAGAGAGAGAAAGTAGACATAGTCATTGATTAAGGTCATAGAGGGATAGTAGGGCCTCCATTTCTAGTATGGATATGTCTGAGAGTGCAAGGGAGGGGAGTGGTCCTAGTTTCCATGTCTATATTATTGAATGATATATAATATATGTATTTAAATTATGTTATGAGTTTATATATATATATATATATATATATATATATATATGTGTGTGTGTGTGTGTGTGGATTTTTGTTGTTTTATGGGCACTATGTATATTAGTATCTCGATCTGGTTATATTGTACATGTTTATAGGTTTCTAATTTTTTCAATTATGTTAAATAGTGATACTGGTATATCATATTTATCTAAGTAATGGTAAATAATTTTTATTTATCTATAAATTTGTAAGTGTACATGTGTAATGGACTATAAACATTGTTTATTGGTATAGGTTTTACAAGTGTTTCATATTATATCTATATATAGATCATGTAACTGCAATATACCCTATCTAAACCTAGATGTCATGGTGAACAAATGACCATACTTCTCATGTTGTGTCTATGTATAAGTAAAATCTAGAACTAATATTGTGTGTGATACACTGTTATTGGCTATGTGTGTAGACTCTGTAGAAAAAACATTGATTGGTTGTCATGATGAAACTATGATCTAAGCTCTATGATCTCTAGTAAATATCTTGATTGGTTGTCTAATGATGTATTTATGTATGTGATCTCTTTAGAATATATTGATTTGTGGTCAAATTGAGAAAGTGTTATGATCTCTATGACTATTTTTAAATATCTTGATTGGTGTGTGAACTAAGAGTGTGTTCTGATCTATATGATTATTTCAAAATATCTTGATTAGCACGCAAATTGAGATTATGCTTTGATCTCTAATATTATTTCCAAATATCTTATTTAGTGTAAGAACTAAGGTTATGATCTGATCTCTATGAACTATATGCCATCTCTATTGAATATATGGTGCATGATATCACTCATAAATAGGTGTCCTAAAAACCATATGGCTCATACGATGAGTAAACAATGTATCCTTAAAGGTAACATCTTAGGATAAATCTATCATAAAGGAGTGTGATCTAGGATACGATGTACACTAAGATCTTATTTCCACTTATGTGAATTTTATAATGCCTTGATTGACAAACTGGTCAATGTAGTCTCAAAGTTCATAATAGTGATTATTTGAATGTCCATTTATCTTATGAAAATTGTAATATGGATTTTTTTTACCTTGTGAAAATGGTGTGTTGGATGATGATTAGTAAGAGGAAGTCTGATCATATCCTTATCTAATAATGTGATCAAGATGTCATGAGGCCTATCTCTATCTAAAAACTATATAAACCCTCGATGTGTGTCCTACAATCTAGTCACTATAGACAGTGCTATGTGAATTGGCTCTTTTCCCTTATTGAGTGTTTTTTTTGGTTATTTATATTCCATCCATTTTTAAATCAAGATTGGAGTAGGTTCTTGTACCATGTTAAATGAATGTGATTATGAGGGATCAAAATCTAAATCTATCTTTAAATGTGTTTGGACTAGTCCCAAATTTTTATCTAATCTCAGAGTTGTGTAACATAGGTGTCTAAATGATTTGGATGTCTCATATAGAAATTTATCTTCAAGATGAAGAATGAGACCTCTATCAAAAATGTACTATACCTCTAAATCTATCAGTTGTTATATCAATTGATGCATATATGTTTTAAATCTTAAAATGTATTCATTTACTCTTTCTAACTATCTTTTTGTAGTGAAGTAAAATTCTCATATGTGACTCAAGATCCCTTGTCCTGAATATAATGCATGAAAAAGACCTCTTCTAACTCATCATGTGTGTATAGGGTAAGTTCTTAGATTTGGGGATAATTCCATAGATATTATAGGTAACATGATTGTGTTAATTAATAACATGATTGTGTTATTTAATTAATGCAATCATGTTATTTGAATTATGTATCAATAATTACCAAGTCATAAGGTGATCACACTATTAATATGAATGTGTTATTATGATTATAATAACATGATCATCTTAATAATGTAATTATTTTGCATTTATGTCAAAAAAAATAAAAATAAAAATCTTAATTCAAAATCCTCATTTTGATTTGAGTTTCCTTGCTCTCCTCTACCTTCCATGATCATGTTTTGCATGGAATACACTAGAGAGTACCATGAAGATACCAAATTCATCCCATTAACCTATTGATGGATGATGCCACCATGTAGGAGAGGTAAGTGATAGAAATCTTCCCTATTTAACCCTAATTTGTCATTATTTAGCCCTAGTTTTTAATTATAATTTGTTTTTTAACCTCCCATCCTAACCTTTAAAGAGGTTGAACCCATTAGTGTGGTGGTTGGAAAATGTCATTTATAATGGGTAGATTACCTTGCCTACATAATAAAGAGTTTATATTGTAAGATGTAATGAAAAAAGTAGAAGTGAGAGGAGGAAAGAATGTATCGGTTACTTGTTAGTTTCTCATAATATGAATAATATTTATGGGTTTTTTACCTCTTTGAAGGTTTTTCCATGTATATCTATGTTATGGTGTGTTCAACTTTACTCTCATTGTTTCATGGTGAATGTCTTTGATATTTGTCTCACATCTAGATCTGGTGTTTGTATGCAATTTTATTTCTTGTTATGTCAAGGTAAGTGATATAAATCTTCCCTATTTAACATTAATTTTTCATTATTTTCATTTTTTATCCCTAGCTTTTAATTGTAATTTGGTTTTTTAACATCCTATCCTACTAACCCTCCATATAACCCTCTTATTGTTCCTCCCCCTAACCTTCCACAAAACCTCTTATTCTTCCTATCCTTCCACCTAACCCTCCTATAGCTCCCTAAAAACCCCTTGATAGTCAAGATATTTTGATAAATAACATTGTGGGAAAAAAATTTAAAATTGAAGAGTTAATTGGTAGAATGAGGGATCCCACTTTGACCAACCACCACCCTACCCAACTATCTAATTTCTTAGAGACATTATTATGTCAAATCAACTCTATAATGAGTCAAATTGATTGATAAACATTATATAGGGATAATTGTAGGCCATATTATGTTGAGAAGTTGTCAACCCTTCAGGCCAAGAAAAAAGAAATTTAAAAATCCTCTATTTTTACCCTATTCATCAACCCAACCACCAATGCCCCATTTCCCATAACTGCTAAATATTTTCCTATCCATCATTATTTACATAACTTAATCATAGATAATTTTTGGGATTGATGGCAAATAGTATTTAAATATCCACCTTGTACCAACCATTATTTCCCATTATATTTTTTGAGGAAACTCTACTGTGAGTTTGTCCTTAATGAGATTACCAATTATTTGGATTTTAGTGAGTTTGAGGGTCAAGGAAAATTTTTTATGTAGGTTTGACCAAATACATGTCATGCACCTAATCTACCTACAAGATCCAGATCCAAAACCCTTTTGAACCTAAGATCCCATCCTCAATTTAAAATGTCATGGATATCAACACTCTCCATGTTTTGAGTTCACTCATCGATACACTCATTCAACTTACGTGTAGGCTTTCATAGAGTGATGCTACAAATATGCCACCTACCTAGCCCCAACCTCACCCTTACATTTCATGTGGATCTATGTATATAGGACCTTTTGATGATGATGACATCAATGGTTCATATGGATTACATAATATTCTTATGATTGATGAGTTTTAGCATGCACATTTATGTGCAGACATCATCTACCACATAGATGCAATTATATTTTATATAAATGACATGTTAAATGTAAATTATATTTGCAAATTTAATTTAGATAATAATTAATTTACATATAAATTAAATATAATATAAATGTCATTTTTTATATCACAGGAGGTGATGGTTCATCATCATAGTTGGAATTTATAGTGTTTGATTTGTCACAACTATTGTTTACATATTCAGATCCAACTGTTGGGCCATCCACTACTACATCTATCTCTAGTAGGATGACACCATTTACCTATACAAAGGTAAAATTTCAAGTTAATACTATGCTTTATGTACATTGAGTCTATGTATATTTGTCTTGTAAGTTTAAGTTAAATTTATATTTCTATATTTTCATACTCTATTTGCATGATAAATCTCTCTTTATCCTTGATCTATTATTTACAATAGTTGAAATCTATGAGAGTGGGCTCAATAGTATTTATATAAATAATTTTTTCAAATCCCACAAATATTCCATGAATAATCTCATTCAAGATTAGATAAGGGTAGTTAACATGCCATGAGGGTACTTATAAAATGAAGAACACTTATCTAGGGGTCCTTCTAGGTAACACTATCTTGAAAACGAAGTTCCTAATATCAATATAGTCATATTATCATTTTCACTTATGTCAGCATTTCCATTATACATAAATCCACATGTTACCCTTGAAAATGAGTGATAATAGCAAGGAAATTTAAGGTAAAAGAGAAGAAATGTGCATCATTAACAATAGACATAACACAACAAACATATATGTTTTATTCTTTACATATAATTTACTTATCTTCCCAAGAGTTAATGCAAAAATAACACAATCATAAACATAAAAGTCATGAATGGTCTTATGTTGGACCATGATTCTTTGGGAGTAACATCCTACAATGCTCTTATAGGGTCACTGATTAAGGATGTAGACATTGTATTCATAGTTTGTACCCATTACCCATATGGTACATTTTTTTATTTTTTGTTACTCAAGGTTAATACACTATTTTATAATAATTATATTACATGATTCTATTGATAGGACATTATTTATTAAGAAAACATGAATCACATTTTGCCACAAAATATTTAAAGCTTCCTTATGAATATACACCCATTTTCCTAATGCAAGTTTGGTTGGATGTGATAATATCCTATTAAATGGGAGTCTCAATCATATACCTCTTTCCCAAATACTTTAATAATAATGAAAACTAAAATTATGACGACCATATTTCATCTAGAACCATAAGGATACAAACTTGACATGACTGCACATGTAGCATTTACTTCCTCATCTTTGATATGGATAAACACAACTAATCCCTTTTTTCTCTTTCCCATCTATATTTATGCACCCAATAATTATATAAGATCCATATATTTATATTTTTTGGTAGGCCTGTACAATAAATATCCCACACCAATCCACTTGTAATTTTACCTATAGATAATAAACATCCATGGCTTTAGTTGATAGATCATTCTTTGTCATCATGAACATTTCCAAAAGTGATTTGGAATATTTTTGTCTATTATACATATAGTATGATAATATTCACAAAAATCTATGCCTAAATTACTCATGTAAAAATAAAAACATAAATTAGTTTTTGATTGTTCAAGTTTAGTGGCCATGTACCTGTGATGACAATATCATTAACATAGATAATGAGTATCACTATGTTATCATTATCACTTTTAACATATAAATTCAGATCCTAAAAACTTATTATAATTCCATAATGTTGGAGTTGATGATCTATTTTTATGTAGTAGGTTTGTGTAACATGTCTAAGCTCCTATAATGACTTGACAAACCCAAAAACCCAATGGTCGCTCTCTGGGACAATGTATCCTTTTAGTTGTATTATCAAAACTTCCTTGCCTAAATCCCAATTCAAGGACACACTCTTCACATCTATTTGATACACCTTCCAATCATACTAAAATATAAGAATTTAAGGTAATGATCAAGTTTGATGGGAGATCCACCATTTGGGTTGGTACTAAACTATGTGCTAGCCTCAACAATTACACTTTGCATTTTCTTCTAATTCAACATCCAAACTATTTGCCAATTTTTTTATCTTGAGCCAAAATAAGACAATATATATTTAGATGGTTAAAACTTGATATATTGGAGAAGGACCTCTATTCCTTAGCTTATTTGATGCTCCTTTCTTTTGATTGGGTGCTTTCCCATAAATCACTTGTCATCCATCTATTATAAATGAATGTGATATCAATCCATTTATTATATATAGAGATACATATGATTAATATCACACATATAATAGAAGGATGATGGCCATATATGTGTAGCTCAACCTTTTCCTTGTAAATATATAATGGTAT
Organism: Torreya grandis; assembly: GCA_037957365.1. Taxonomy (NCBI): domain Eukaryota; kingdom Viridiplantae; phylum Streptophyta; class Pinopsida; order Cupressales; family Taxaceae; genus Torreya; species Torreya grandis. Next base: position 227,111 of record JARHVA010006718.1, on the reverse strand, counting down.
TTTACTCCATACAAAGAAGCTTTACATGAAAGGATAGAGTTATTAATATGTCTCTTATTTCTTTTCTCCCTGACATTGCCTTGTCAAAGTGTTATTATTCTTGGTTTACATTATATTTTCATGATATGCACATTGTATGTTAGTTATGTACTCTCATAATTTTTGGTTTATAGTGTCTTTTCATGATACACACATTGTATGGTAGTTACACTTCCATTATTCTTAGTTTACATTATCTTTTCATGATATGCATGGTTTCCATATATAATATTTGATACTTTATATAAAAGTGAGACCTTGTTTACATTAATAATTGATGGTTGGATTAGACACTCCTCCCTCTCTATGAGATTAGATAGACATAGGCATTATTACTATAATATCATTTTCACAGGCACTGATAGAGGTATATATTAGTTTTTGTAATTTTGAATTGTAAAAATAGACTTGTTTTAATAATTTTAGTATATATACTTGGGGAATTTAGATAACTTAAGTAAATGTGTTGTGTATATAATTTTTTCCTATGACATCTAATATTCCTAATCAGATGATGAGTAGAGAAACTTCTCATGTTCCTCCCATATTTGAGATGCATATTCAGATAGCTAAGACTGTTATTGACATGTTTGAGAATGAAAAATAGATTGAGCATGATCATGAGCTTGCAATAAGTGCATGTTTAAATTATTTTTTTGTTGTAGTTTAAAATTAATTTATTAACAATAATTTGAATGTATTTTATGTTAATTTCATAATAATTCTTGTATTTGAACAAGCTCAGTTGCAGGCTACCTATGAGCATAAGATCCATAGTCAGACCTAGGATCAATCCAAGGTACTAGAGGGGTCTCCATATGCTATCAGGTCATCCTAGGGAGAGTCTTATTTGAGGAAGGCAAAGAGAGTGAGGCTATTTGATGATTAGGATGTCTTATATACATGAGATGTACTTTTTTATATTCCTATATGACAATTCATGCATTTTTGGCATTGTTTGTGCACATATAGCATTCAACTAACATTCGATACTATGTTGGTAGATGTAATTTTTTGTATACCTATCACAACAATCTATGTATTATTGGCATTTGTCACATGTGCCTATATTATGTACCTATCATGAAAATCTATCTAATTTATATTTAGTTTTTATTTCATTGTATGTTATTATACAATATTGTTTCTAATGATATTCAAAACTAATTTTTATTGGATCTCATATTTAATTTTTCACACAAATGAGGATTAAAAAATTATTATTTACAATTTTATAAATCTTGGATCTCCCATATTTTTTTAAATTAAGGTTCTAATCACTTAGGCTTAATGGCATTCTTATCTTTTTACCTTATTATTTTACACTTTTAACATAGTTATTTGTGTAATTATACCTCTTAAAAACATCTCACATTCATTCTATAACTCATTTCATATATTCCATTCTCAAACATCCACTCACTCTGTAACTATCTTCTGACTAGGTAATCCTCTTAGGTTTCAAGTACCAAAACCTAATACATGTATCAAATAGTAAATTTTATATCATATATGTTCTTATATGGTCAAATCACACCTATATTAACCTCTTAAAAGTCCTAAAACACACTTCAACATTCAATTCCACATATAGGGCTCACAATGGTCTCCTTAGGCTTGAAGCCTTTTTTGTGAAAATTCTTTTGGTTTGAGAAATATATCAACTCTTATGGATATTTAAAACCTTTTATATCCACTCTATGTATCCTTATAATTTTGTGTCAAATTTCATTACCTAACTACACTTATTTTGTAAACCACCCTTTAATTAGGCCTAATTAGCCCTATCTTAAATCCACAATCATCAAATCCATACTATATGGTATTAAAACACACCCAAAAAAAATTATTAATTTTCCATACATAAAAATATGTCAGATTATTAAATTTAATTAGTTTTCTAGAGTTAAAACTCTTTATATGGGATTTTTGCTTGTGAAACCCTAGTTAGGCTTCTACATAGGCCAAGGGGTTATATAATTCAATATATTGAGTTATAAAAAGTTTAAAAGGAAAAAAAATAGACATATATATATATATATATATATATATTTTTTTTTTTTTTTCACCCC
>JARHVA010006718.1:75000-220000 GCA_037957365.1 Torreya grandis | reverse complement strand
TTATCTTTCTTATTCATTACTATGAGTGGGTTATTTGATTCTTGATTGCTCATGGTTTATTACTAAGGTTTTGAAGGCTTTAGATTGAATTTCTGAAATATCTTGATTCAATGATTCAACCCCTCTTAGTGATTGTACCTCTAATAATTGGTATCAGAGCTAGACCTTTTATACAAGTTTAACCACTTTAATGTAATCTTAGGTACAATGACAAGTTCTAAAGGTTTATCTATTAATAAATCTCTATTGTTAAATGGATCCAATTATGATTTTTGGAGTCAAATAATGAAGAACTACATAATTTCCTTGGGTTTTGACACTTGGAAATATGTTTTAGATGCTTATTTTATGACACCTACTCTTCCAATTAGTGTTATAGATAAGAAGCTGAGTGAGAACAATTCTAAATATATAAATGCTATCATTTGTGGTCTTTTTGAAGTTGAGTTCACCAAGGTAATCCATTACAAGTCTAACAAGGATATTTGGGGAAAATTATATCTCATCTATGAATTAGATTCAAAATTCAAGTTGGCCAAACTATAAACCTATCGAAGGCAATTTGAAAGTCTCAAAATGAAGGAAGAGGATATTGTGGCTTCCTATCTTCTAAGAGTTGATGAGCTAGTGAATATTATCAAAGGCATGGGAGAAGTTATTGAAGAAGGCATTATAGTGTAAAAGGTATTAATGTCTCTCACTTTCAAATTTGATTCACAAGTTTCTACTATAGAAGAAAGTCATAATCTCACTAAAATGAAGATGGATGAATTACATGGCATTATTTTTACCTATGAGATGAGAGTTAATGAGGATAAACAAACAAATAAAGTAGCTACTTTCAATGCATAAAAGAATCTAAAGAAGAAGTTATAAGGTAATAAGGTCAAGGACCATGAGATTTCTAATATTGATGATGATGAGCTAATAACTTTGTTGACAATAAAACTGAAAATAATTTTAGGAAAGTTTAAAGGTAAACTTCCCTTCAAATGTTTCAATTGTGGAAAGATAGGTTACTTTTACAAAAAAAGTGTCCTCATAAGCATAAGGGAAATGATAATAAAAAACATGAAGAATATTAGGATAATGCCAAGAATAAATTTAGGTTTGATAAGAGCAAGAAAATTTTCAAAAGGTATAATGGCCAAAAAAAGTTTTACAAGGACAAGAGGAGTCTCTACACCAAGGAATATTTTAGCTCATCTATTGAGATTGATGGTAGTGATTCTGAGAATGATCATGAGGATGATGTTCCTACTAAATATGAAGCTCTTTTCATGGATGAATAAGGTAGTTGTTCATATCAAGAAGAATATACATGGTTTGGAGGTGGTTTAGGTGATATAGATGAAGAAGAAGACAAGGTAATGTATCAGACTGAGTTGATGAATGCCCTTGAAGTTTTGAAGATCGATAAAAATAAAACCAATAAGTTAAAGTCTCAAATAAAGGACTATGAATAATAATTCAGTGTGCTCAAGGCAAGAATAAATGAAGACACCAAGGAGTATGAAGATGTAGTGAAACATCTCAGTTGTCAATTGAAAATCCTATCTACAAGCCTAAAAGATAAATAAGATGAGTGTTCAAGTAATGTGATTTAAAATGAGTCATTTAAAGCTAATTTAGAAACAAAATCTAGTAATAAAAGTCATATGTGATGTTTTAAAAGAGCTCAAGTGATCTAGACAACTCTATGAATAGTCAAAAGCATTATAGTGATAGAACTGGACCTCGTTACAAAGAAAAATAAAAGAATGTAACTCAAGAAAATATCAATATCAATATGAACAAAGGTAATAAGAAATTGAAGATCAATCATTAGTCAATGAATGAAGGTGTTGGTAGAATGAGGGAAAATTAGATTAGACAACCAAATGCCATGAAGTATGCAAATTTTAATGGTTACTTCTATATTTTTAATAAATTTGGTCATAGGGATAGAGAGTGTACAAGACTTGCTGAGAATGAATGGAATCATTAATCAAATATAATGATCAAAGTTGAGGGCTTTAGTTTTTATGTCATAGGACACATTTCAAGATTTTATCTAAATTAGGTAGAGCATGATGAGTTCACTTCAAGAAGAATGGTTTACTACAAATGTCATAGAGTTGGTCACATATTTAGGTATTAAAATAATACATTTAATGAGTTCTCAAATCAAAATAAGGTATATGAATATCCTAGTGTGTAAGGAAGAGGTCACACATGGTTATGGAAACCAAAAGTGGAATGTACCATGACCAGTCTGCAAGTCCAAGTACACTATTTTCCATGGTATAGAATGCTACAAAGGTTGAAGAGAGTCAGAATATCTCATTGTTTATTTATTTTGGGCATGAAGAGGATACAAGTGAACATATTGATGTTCTTGATCAAGTTTTTGATAAATAATATTAGTTGATAATGTCAATTGTTGATTCTTTGAAATGTGAGATGATACTTCAAGTGAAAAGGAATGCTAAGAATCTTTATTTTATCCATGTATAGTGAATACCATCCTAGAAGGAAAGGAAAATGATAAACAAGATAAATAAGTTGACTCAATCACACAAAAGAAGAAGAAGAAGAAACATTAGTTCAATTTATCTAAGAAGGAGAGAGAATATGAGGAGTTGTGAGAAACTCCTAGTTTCACATTTATCTCAGACATTATGGGTTAGGGATGTCTCTATCTAATCTTCCAGGAGAAACTTGTCAGTAAGAGGAAGCATGGTGGATGTTAGTTATGTTTTTGATTGTTTTTGAAATAGACTAAAGGTATGGATGCAATCATATTTCATCCTTAGTTGGTCTCTTGAGGTAGCTTGATTTGGTGTGGTGCCTTCAAAGTACTTGGGAGGTTGGTTTTAGGTGAGTCAATCTATGTTGTTGTTTTTTCTCTTGTTGTTATGATCATTAGTATGGTGACTCTTGAGAGAGTACTTGTGGGAACTATAAGTTTAGAGATTGGTATGGATTTAGTGAGAGCTAACTCAGGTGTATTGAGTGTGGTATGATGTTTTGATATGTTTTTTATGAGAAAGATGTGTCAAGACGTAGATCTTGGTTGTATATGTGGTAATTATCTAAGCAGGTGCATTTTGTGAGATGATTTAGTTCAACACGATTGTGTTGTTTTGTATGCTTCATCAGCTCAAGTGGAGCAGCTCAACTAAAAGTGTGAAATAAAATGATAAGTTGCTAATATATTCTATTGCATAGAAATATTGAAGACTACATTGATATGGACTATGAGGAGAATGTGTTGTCATATTGTTGGTATCATGAAGAATGTCTTAGAGTTTTGTATATGACAGTTTGTATCTATAATGGATTTCATAGTGTTCTGAAGATGAGATAGTTCCATTAGAGTGATTTGAAAAGGTTCTAAACCACGATGGCTTGTAGATGATAAAGGGAAATTATTTTGAGATCCTTATGAGAGCTATTCATGTTTGATTTAGTTTGTTAAGTTGATCTAATAAAGATTTGAGATCTGTTGGTGGTTTCATAAGGATATTAACTGAGTGTGGATAGTATTAAAGAGTTATTCATAGACCTAGTTCTTTGAGAAGTCTTTTTCATGATATCATGATCCAGGTGGAGCATGGAGTTAGGGGGGCTAACTCAGATAATCTGAAAGGCTTAAATATCTATGCATGATGTAAGGGGTAGCATATGTGATACACCTCAGTCATGGTGGAGATATGAATATGTCTACTATAGTTATGGTTTCAAGCATATTTTTATGATGACTTGATTGAACTAATTCATGTGTTTTTGAAAATGTATTGAATCCTCATGCATAAACAAAGGGGGATATGTGTAAATGGTTAGGTCTTAGGATTTGAAGAATTTGTAGTAGAATTTGAGAGAGAAGGTATGAAGGTGATTGTGATATTTTTTTCATTGTTGAAAATAGTCTGAAGATGCTCAAAATGGTGCCTAATATTAGGTGATTTAGGGGGATTCCCTCTTAATGTTTTCAAGGTAAGATCATGCAGTTTTTGATGTTCATGTATGTTTTGTCTTCATAAAAGCTATTTATGATCAAAGAAGAGTGTAGTCATGGAGTACATTTGAGAATCTCAAGAGAACAAGACATATTTACAATGTTAAGGGGAATATCTATCATTTCTTAGAGTTGTTCATTTCCTATTATTGGTCCTTGAAGTCTTTTTAGGTCTTCAGGATCAGAAGTTGAGCCCACGTTGTCATTATGTTAAAGGGGAAGAAAGTACTTGAAGAGAGAGACAAATTTTGAGCATAATATTTATATTTTTGTTTGACATAAATGACAAAGGGGGATATTTTTGGATGTTTTTTAATGATTTCTCTAAGGAGACCAAGGATGTTGATGAAGTGTCTTGTGTTCTAGAATGGCAGTGACAAAGTGCGCTTCAGTGTTCTTGCATTATTCTTTAGTGGTTGACTTGATAAGGAACTTAATGGATGATTTTTATTATATGGAAATGTTGAATAGAATGTATATGGTGTCATGATCTTTTAGAGTGATTGTGGAAGTGAACATAATTCATTAGAACAATCATATGAATGTTTAAGCTCAAGTAATCATCTTGATAGATAATGTTGAGTAATCGGTTCGATGATGTAATATATAACATGTTTGAAGATCTAAAGAGTATATTGATACATGGATTGATTCCCCTATGAAATTTTACCATGTGTTTCAAATTTTAGGTTTGGACAGGGAGCGTAGCAAAATTTACTAAGGTGCAAAGTTGGCTTTTTAGACAAAGTTCACTAAGTTCCCATACTTAGCCAATTTTATGATATCAAAGATCTATGATGAAAATATAATATGATCATAGATATAATGATGAGCATTAAATATAACTAGATAATTATATAATATAATGTGTGATATTGTCAGTAGTGATTCAATGGTACATATTTAGTCAATATGTCAAAAGATGCTTAGAAGGCATGTGAGGCTACCAAGGGGCAGAAGTTCATTGGAGTTAAATAGTCAATGTGCTCAAAAGGCTTATGAGGGTGCCAAGTGTCACAATATAACAAGATTTTAAAGAGGATAAATGGCACATGGGTGTTTGTATAGATGAGGATGAATGGTGTGTATCAAGTCAACAAGTCAATGTGCTTAGAAGGCATGCAAAGTTGTTAGGTGGCATAATCATGGAATCTTAGATCAAAGATCAACACTGAGAATATCAAGGTAAATAGTAGTATAATTTTAAGGATATAAATTTTGTGTATTTTTACAAATTTCCTAGGGATCATGAGATGATAACAAAGTGTTTGATGTTTAGTGTTTAAATAGTGGTCGTTAAAATTTGAATTTTTAAATTAATAAAGGAAAAATTGTCTGCAGTGTTTGAGCCATAAATTTTGATATAAGAGTAATTTTATAATGAATTAAAAACAAAATTTGAATAGGAGTTAAATGCACATCTATATAATCTAGATATAAGGTTTGAATGTTTGTATAGTCAAATTTATTGAGCTCCAAAGTTGAATGTGTGTTTGACCATGGTCTGTAAGTGATCTGAGAATAATAATTGAGTTTTTCTTGATAATATTTTTATGTTTAAAGATGAAATAAATATTATATAATTTTTTATACTCCATTAATACTATATTTATGTATTTTTTAGGTTTTACCAATCCATCTTCCATGTGAACAACTGATTAGAAGTTGACATGGTTTGTTGAATACATTAGCAATTTGAGTAACCATCTTGCAGTGGTGAGTTGGTGTTATTAGAAAAATTGAAAAATAAAATGAGGATGGAGATGTTCTAAAAGTATATAAGCATAATTAGAAAGATTTGTTTATCATATTTTCCCCCTTATTAGATATAGAGAGTCAAAATAGTATAATTGTATGTGACCAGTTTGAGTGGTCATTATAAGAGAGTTGATTTGAGTGCTTAGATCCTATGTTGAAATGTCTAAGGAACATGTAAGTATTTAGGATGTCCTAAAGGGTTCACATATTTGATCTAATCATATGGATATATGAAATATTTGAGTAGTTTCTTTATAAGTTTGAGAATGTGTTTTCGTGTATGAAAGCCTAAAGAGCAAGGGGACATAATTAGTAGGTTTGAGTGCTGAGTTAGTGTTTTAGGTGGAATCAACCCATGAGGTAGTAATAAATGGTATTTTTTAGATATTTATGATGTTTTTTGATCTTTGGTAGAATCTAAAAGTGGACCAAGGAGTTGAAGCTATAACATATGGGTGAGTAGGCCTAATTATTTTACATCTCACTGAGACCTAATGGTGGTTTGGGAATAATAAGGTAATGACCAACTTATTAGGAGTGTGATTACCAGATGTAACATGTGTATGTATATATGTTAATTATGGTTTAAATATGTAAATTAACTTGGCTAACCAAGATACGTTAAAGGAAGAGTGTGGTATAAGTATAAGGTATATTTAGACTAATTATGTTAGTTGTGTAAGTGAGGATATTAGAAAAATATTTGTGAAAGATGTGAGAGCATTTTGGATGTCTTAAGAGGTATATTAGAGTGTGTATTTCATGTATGACATTTTGTTCATAATTTTAATGTTGAATTTATAGGTTTGATGCATGAGAATGAGTGAATGTGTGTAGATTGATCCATAATGTGGTTTTGGATGTCTTGATTATGTGTGAAGGTTTGCTAAGTGAGGAGTATTTAAGGAGGTTGTTTTATAGGGTTTATACATTATATTAAGAATTAATCAAAGTTATAGATTTTTTCATTTCATAGATGTTGTGTTGGTGCCCAACATCTTAGCCAAGTTGGTGTTTGTCATCTTTAGGGGTTAGTGTTCCTTGTGAAGTCAGTACTTAATTAAAGTATCATGTTTGTAATCATATTATAGGATAATTAGTCCATGTGTTTATAGGATTGAGAGTGGGTTTTCTCTCCTAAGAGGTTTTCCCATATAGATCTTTTATTGTCTTGCTTATCTTTTTATTCATTGTTATGAGTGGGTTATTTGATTCTTGATTGCTTATGGTTTATGACTAAGGGTTTGAAGGATTTAGATTGAAGTTTTGAAATATCTTGATTTAGTGATTCATGCCCCCCTCAATGATTTTACCTCTAACAATACAATGAATAGAGAATCCCCAACAAGTCACTTTCTAGATTGATAGGTCAATACATCAACAAGTCAATAGGGAAATTACTCAATAACACTTAATAGGTCAATAGGTCAAATACCACCTAATATGTCAATTATCACCTAATAGGTCAATATGAATAATTTTTCAAAATTATCATAGTTTTCAATAGGTCAATATGATAATTACTCATTAATTTTCTAGGTCTCTAGTTTAAGTTATCAAAATTGTTAAAGTTGTCAATGTTTAAGTTGTGGTTGCTGAACACTAGTTTCGACGCTTCCTTAGTGAAAATTGACATTAAAAAAACATATATGAGGGTGGATAATTTTTATGAATAGTTTACTATCCTCTTGTTAGGCTCGATCAATAAACTCACCACCCATTCTGTTCTCAAGAATATCCTTCCCAATACAAGAAAAATGCAATATTTTAGCCTAAGTTTAAACACAAAAAAAAAATGTAAGTAATTTTTTTGGACCATTATATACCTATAATACATATTTAATCTCTTTAATTTCACCCTATATAACTCAGGTGAAAGCTTCGATATCAATCCATTCGACAATTACAATGAGGGGTACAAACATGCAACTTCTTGAGCTCCAACTGGCATTTCTACCTCTAAGACCTCCACCTATATATATATATATATATATATATATATATATATATATATATATATATATATATATATATATATATATATATATATTTATGACATAAATATATTAAAATTAAATGGTATTACACTTTCATAATTTTCAAATTCACCTGGATGTGCATTTTCACTATCATTCGAGAGAGTGGAAACACTGATAACAAATATTATCAAAGTTTAAGTTGTGGTTGCAAAACTCTAGTTCTGATACTTCTTGATGAAAAATGACACCACCAACATGTAAAATGGGGTGGATAATGTCTAATATTAGGCTATTTTATTTTTTCAAGCTTGATTGACAAATCCACCACCCATTCCATCCTCAAAAACACCTTTCCCAATACAAAAAAATGTAATGTTTTAGCCTAAGTCAAACACACATGAGAAAGGTTGAATGTCATTTATTTGAACTATAAAATCCATACCATACATATTTAACGCCTATAAATACACCTAAAATCACTCAGGTGGAAGATTTGAGATCAATCTATTAGACAAGTTGCAGTGATGGGTCAAAAAATGTAACTTTTTGTTAGTGAACAAGTAACTTCTTGAGCTCCAACTAGAATTTATACCTCTAGGAGCTCCACCTATGAATATATCACTTTTATCATGTCCATATATTAAAATTTCATGTTATGACATCTCCATGACATTAAAATCCACCCAAAAGTTCATTTTCACTGCCGTTCTAGATAGCAGAAATACTAATAATAAATGTTGTCAAAGTGTTAGTCTTGGTTGTATAAATCTAGTTTTGATGCTTATTAAGTGAAAAATGACACTAAAAACACATTAAATATTGAATATAACATATATGGATAGGTTATTGTCCTCTCATCGAGCCCAATTTACAAGCCCCCCACCTATTTTGGCCCTCAAGAACACCCTTCCAAATACAATAAAAATGCAAATTTTTAGCGTAAGTTCAAACATGCATAAAATGAAAAATTTAAGTCATTTTCATGAACCATTAGATACCTCCCATACTTATTTAAACCCTATAATTTCACCCCATATTACTTAGTTGGAATCATTGATATCAATCCATAAATAAGTTGCAGTGACGAGTCCAAAAATGTAACCTTTTGTTAATGAACAAGCAACTTCTTAAACTCTAACTGGAATTTATACCTTCATGACCTCTACCTATAAATATATTACTTTTATCATGTAAATATATGAAAAAATAATTTTATCACACTACCATGATTTTTAAATCCACTCAAAAGTGCATTTTCACTACCATTCTGGAGAGTGGAAACACTGACAACAAATGTTGTCAAAGTGTAAGTTGTGGTTGCATAACTCTAGTTCTGATGCTTACTGAGTGAAAATTGACACTAAAAACACATTAAATGGGAGTATAATGTCTTAGTACCATATTATTGGCCTCCCATTAAGCCCAATTGGCAAACCCACCACCCATTCCAGCCTCAAGAACACCTTTCCCAATACAAGAAAAATACATTTTTTTAGCCTAAGTCCAAACACACATAAAAAAAAATATAAGTCATTTCCATGAACCATAAAATTCTTCCCCTACATATTTAATCTCTACAATAGTACCTAAAATCACTCAAGTAGAATCTTTGACATCAATCTATTAGATAAATTGTAGTGACAGGTCTAAAAATGCAACTTTTTGTCAGTGAACAAGCAACTTCTTGATCTCCAAATAGAATTTATACCTCTGAGATATCCACCTATGAATATATCTCTTTAATCATGTTTATATATAAAAATTACATGTTATCACAGCACCAAAATTTTGGAATCCACCAAGAAGTGTATTTTCACTACCATTCTAGAGAGCGAAAACACTAACAACAAATGTTGTCAAAGTGTAAGTTGTGTTTACAGAACTCTAGTTCTGATGCTTCTTGAGTGAAAATTGAAACTACCAACACATCTAGGTGGGAGGATAACATATAGGACCATTTAATTTTCCTCTCATTATTCTTGATAAACAAACCCACCACACATTTTGGCCTCAAAAACACCCTTCCTAATACAAGAAAAATTCATTTTTTAGCCTAAGTTCAAATACCCCTAAAATGAAGCTTGTAAGTCATTTCCTGAGCTTCAGTCACATCCAACCTGAGCTTTGATCACGTCTAACCTAGTATTCTCTCATCTTCAATAATATATAAATCTTTACTAATAGTGTCAACCATGTGAAGGTGGAAGCCTATCTGGTATGACTAACCTACAAAAAAATGTTAGTAACTAGTTAAAAATAAAATTTATATGTAATACCTAAGAAATAAAAAATGTTTGGTAAAATTGATTGCATATACATTTGAAAATTCAACATACCTATATATCTTAATCCAACAAACCACTTGGATTTTTTATAACCTTGATAGTATCAGGAATGGCTTCATGGTCTGACTCTCAAACTTTCCATAGTTTCTTGTTTAATGGCCTCCCATGATATTTTTTTAATTGAATATGTATTAAAAGAATCAAATTTGAATAGTGAATTATATTTATATGCATTTAAAACTCTTAAAACAACCATTGATCTAAAAAATTAATAAGATATTGTCAAAACCAAGTTCCAGTGACTACCATTGACCTAGTGGGATAGTCAATGTTTTCTCCATCTATAACTGGAGAAGTCAACTTTTTTATTTCTCTCTACACACTAACACCAGTATTAATCAGTGCCTTATTCATTATAATCATCTAAAATAACTATAAAAACATGCCCTATATCACAAAAAATCATTTTTAGTGATAATATGAAGATATATAATGAGAATAGATTGTACATAATGGAAAATATTCTACCTAGCTACACTACATCAAATACATGGTCAAAGTCATATGATGATGTCATATTTTTAATTTATAATGCTATTGTAACCTTATATGTATTTATTGGAATTAGAGGTTTGGAACTCCAATCATCCACCCAATCTTGTGAATCACACTCATTCCAAACAAAATCCATGCATGCAGAATATAAACATGTAAAGTGCCTCATATGAACAATCCAAGAACTTGAATTTTAGCTATGAAATGAGTGGAGGTAACTTGAACCTATTAAAGTCACACAATCCTCATACTTTTCCAAGTATTCTTCCTCTATTAACTAAAAATGTAAATGAATAGTAGAATTTGGTTGAGCACCATGCACATGTTCTCATTAAACCATTCAACCACAATTTTTACATATATCAAATAAACACCCTCTTCAAATTTCAACTCCTCCATTGAAATATCTCTTTTTACACATGCTTCATCACTATCATGTTCCCCTTTTCCATGGTCAAACTTGATAAAACTCCAAATGTGTTCTACACCAGTGGTAACATGCATCTTAATCAATAAAACATTTGTGCATTTTTGAATTGTGATGTGCAATTTTTTGACCAAATGCAATGTTGATTGAAAGTAATGTTCTTCTGACTCAACTATTCATATAACTTCTAAAAATAACCTTTCACATACTATGAACAATGTGATCTTTCATCACTAATATGTAAATGGTACTCTATTAATATTTTCAATTTTTATCTTATACTATCAAGTGTATACATGAATGCTATATGGACGAATATGGCAACTTGTGATGAGTTATAATATTATGATTGAACTTCTATTTAGGGTTTTAATGTGTAATTTTTCGCAAAATCAACTACTAAAATAATTGAACCAAGTGTAAATTTATCCTTGCTTATCTTGAAATGTCCATCCAACCATCTAGCCTTATGTGTGTGCCTTGCATACTCATAAACAATCTTCTCCCTAAATTTGACTAAAAATTTAGAAACATGTATCTTTTTTATAACAAGCTCATACCTTTTAGATTATTTGCCATATTTTACTTAATAATTCACTAATTTATATTTTATTAAACTAACTAATTCCTTTCCAATTGTACTTATAATCTCCTCATGGATACCTTTTTTTAATTTTGGCAACCTAACACAAATGTTGCAATTTCTATTTAAACATAATTTATTGTAAAATAATTGTCCACCTGATATTTTACAAAAGATAGTTCAAATAAATTCCTTAGCTAATTTTGGTGGAAATTCAATGCCACACTCCTAAAAAATGTTATTAGTCTGCAAAGTAAAATGAATATGGTGAAAAACATCATAGTGCATTGAAAATTCAACATGTTGCCTACAAAAAAAAGTGGTGTGTGTGTGATTTATTTTAACATAAAAAGGATTGTCCAACTCAAAATATCTTTGAGAAATAAAAATTTGTGGATGTTTTTCCAAATATTTAGATTACAATTGTGTTTGAGTCATATCTAATAAATGTTTTGGATGTGGTTCATAGTTATGAAAACTAACTCTTCTTTTCACAAAATCTCTTGCATTGGGTGAAACTCTTATATTGTCTTTCCAAATTTAAGAAAGTAACTCTTTGAGAGTATCAGATATAGCCTTTTCCTTTCATATAAGTCTAATAGAGAATGCCCAGAGTTTATTGGTATTATATTAATTAAGTCTTTCACATCTTTCAATTGTTTTCATTATTGTTTTTCTATTTATATTAAGTGTTTGTCTTATTTTTGAAACCATTCATTTTTTTCCTATTTTTTCACTTACTGCATAAGTTGTAAGTATATGTCAAGAAACATTACAATCTTTGGTGCATGATTTTGGGCCTACAGTATGATATGCATCATGTAGATTTTCAAAAATTTCATTGTTTTCATCATTCATGTTATATGTTCTTAGTCCTAATGTGTACATTATAAGTCTCATCTTAATCAATTTTATTAATGAAACAAATAATTCATCTTTGATGATCATACTCCACATTATGAAAGAAAGTATCCCAAATTAATTGAGCCAGTCTTCTTGAATGGCTATCAGACATTTTTTATGCATTGGCTTCTAAAATATTTTCATCGACTTCAATTAAGTACTTGTCTTTTCTATGCACAATTATTAGAGGTGTTGGTAATGGTGGGATTTTTTGAGAGGGTGTTTCAAAATCATTGTTACTTTCATTTTTTAAAGGTGGAATGACATTTTATTCATTGTTAATTTATTCATTATATGTTTCCATGAAATTTTATTGATGTTTAATATCATCATTATTTGTTTCCATAAAAAAAAATCATTCAAGGGGGGTGAAGCATCATACATAGTCTCATCATCAACAAAATCAAAAACTTGGAACTTTGAATGTGAATTTCCAACATTAAATAATTAAAAAAATTCAATTTCATTATGGTCAATTTTTAAATTATTCAATTGATTATGGTTAATTTACTCATTATTCAATTCATTATTGTCAATTGGTCATTATCTATGGCATTTGGTTCATCAAGATTAGGATTTGTACCTTGTCTACCATGAAGTTTTTGCATTTGTATATTTTGTTTCTCTCTCAAATATTCTAATTCCTCTGGTGTTTTGTTCTTCAACATCTTCCTCTTCCTCTTTGAATGTGATCTGTCACCCATCAAAAGAGATAATTGACAACTTTTCTAAGGTGGGATCAAGTACACAAGTATCAAAAATCTCACAGAAGTACACAAAGAATGTTTATGGGATAGAATTCTCAATTTGGTAAAAATAGTTATTGATAAGTTAGCTTAGTCTAAAATAATCAAAACATGATCATGTTATGTGTTGTATAATTTTCTACTCTATCCAACTATTACAAATATTATATTAACAATAACACGTTCATGTTATATAATAATGTGATCATGTTATTGTTAATATAAGATTTCAGGTTAGTAATTGGCAATGAGAACCAAGTGTTACCTATATTAAGAATAATGTGATTTCATTATTAAATAATACAGTCACATTATACATAATATACATAAGGGATTAGGGATTAAGCAATTAGTGCATAGGGTTTATGGATTAGGGGTTAGGGATTACAATTTATGTTTTAGGGATTATAATTAATGTTTTAGGGTTTAGGGATTAGGGCATGTAGGGTTTGGGTTTAAGGGTGTATATAGGGTCTAATTACTCTATGCCATGTGTCAACTAAATTTTTACTAAAAAGGATGTTAATTGGGATTAAATCAATTGGTAAATAGAGAAAGTTATTGGTTTAAAATTTAGGGTATAGTGTTTATGGCTTAGGTTTAGGGTACACAGGGTCAATTGTAAAGATAATTATTAGTATAAATGATGTTAATTTGGGCTAAAATGGTTGGTTTAGTGTTAAAAAAAATTATATTTATGGTTTAGAGTTTATGGATTAGGAAATTTAAGCACTTAGGGTATAGGTTTTAGGGTATATAAGGTACAATCATGATGATGATTGGGGAAAATTAGAGATGATCAACCCCAAAATCACATTTTATAGTCATGAAATTAGGTTGAAGGGGATCAATATAGCCCCAGTTTACTTCAGATGCACAACTAGATTGGTACTCCAAAGGTTAAGTTCTGGCCATAGGTTTAAAAAATGAATTTTATGACATCTCGTGATAAAATCAATTATATCATAAGGCATGTATGTTTGCAACATGTAGCTGGAATTAGGGCATAGGGCTTGAAATTAATGTTTAAGGATTAGGGATCAAGGCATGTGGCTTATGAATTAAGGACCTGTATATAACTTGTGTAATCACTCTATGCCATGTGAACCTAGTTCTTACTACAAAGGATGTTAATTGGGACTAAATCAATTGGTAAATAGGGAAAGATTATGGTATATAATTTAGGGTTTATTTTTTTTGGCTTAGGTTTTAATGTATATATGATTTAGGGTACATAATATCAATCGTAAAGGTAATTGAGGACCATTTGAATCACTTGGACTAATTTGTGACTATAGAATGTGTTTTTGGGTTGTCATTATACCTTGGATGTCATCATGCATATTGAGTGAATTAGTCAAATGGGGTAATCCATCATGTTATTTAGGCCAAACTGAGCCTTTTAAACCTAATTATTAGTCTAAATGATGTTAAATTGGGCTAAAATGATTGGTTAAATGTTTACAAAGTTTATATTTGTGGTTTAAAGTTTAAGTATTATGAACTTTAAGGATTAGGGCTTAGGGTATAGGTTTTAGGGTATATAAGGTACAATAGTAAAGGTAATTAAGGAAAGTTTGAGATCTTTGAACCTATATATGTGAGTAAAAAATGTGATTTTGAGCTTAATTATCCCCCACATCATCACAGATTGAGCCAACTAAATCAATTATGGTTTAATGAGTGATGTAATTTTAACCAAGTTCATCCCTATGAATCTAATTCTTATTATACATATAAAGGATGATAATTGGGGCTCAATTTATTAGTTTAGGGTTTAAGGTCTATAATTTAAGGGATTTAGGGTTGAGGGATTATGTCTTAGGGTTTAATGTAATTGGTACAGGGTTTAAGGTTAAATTTAAATGGTATAAGGTTTAAGATATCAGATATAGGGCCCAATCACTAAGGTAATTGAAGAATATTTGAGTTGCATGTTCACCTATTTATGATTTGATTACCTTCATGTTTGCATTCATGATAAAATTAGGGTCAGTTATTCCATGTACATATTGCATACATGTTATATAATTGATTAAGCCACTAATTAGTTTAGGGGCTCAATTTTGCCCAGATCATATAGGGAATTGCACAAATTAGCTAATTAGATCAATTCATGATAAAATATCAATCTTTTAATTTTTCCCCAAATCATATCTTGTTATTGAAGTGGTTTAAATTAGCCTCAAATGATTCCTTGATTAAAAGAATCAACTAGCTCCTCCTCTTTGGTTAATTAGGTTGAAGGGACTAAAATACCCCTAACTTAATTCACATGCACAACTATATTGGTACTCCCAAGGCTAAGTTTTGGCCATAGGTTTAAAAAGTGCATTTTGTGACATCTCATTATAAAATCAATTATATTGTAAGGCATGTATGTTTTTGGCATGTAGTTGGCATTAGGGCATAGGGCTTACAATTTATGTTTTAGGGATTAGGGATTAGGGCAGAGGGTTTAGGTTTAAGAACCTATATATTAATTTCTAATCAATATATGCCATGTTTAAACCTAATTATTATGACAAAGATGTAAATTGAAATTGGTATATAGGGAAAGTTTATATTTTAAAATTTATGGTATAGTGTTTAGGGTTTAGGGTTTATGGATTGGGTTTTAATGTATATAATATTTAGGGTCCACAAGGTCAATCACAAAGATAATTGAGGATAATTGAAATCACTTGGACCCATTTGTGACTATAGAATGTTTTTTTGGGTTGTCATTATACCACGTATGTCATCATGAAGATTGAGTGAATTACTCAAATAGGGTAATTAGTTATGTGATTTAGTCCAAACTGATCCCTATGAACTTAATTATTAGTCTAAATGATGTTAATTTTGGCTAAAATGATTGGTTTAAGGTTTAAAGAGTTTATATTTATGGTTTAGAGTTTAAGGATTAAGAACTTTAGGGATTAGAGCTTAGGGTATATAAGTTACAATCATGATGGTGATTGGGGCAATTTGGGCTTCTTGAACCTAGATTTGTGAGTAAAGAATGTGAATTTTGGATTAATTATCCCCCACATCATCATAGATTGAGCCTATAAAGTCAATTGTGGTAATGAGTGATGAAATTTTAACCAAGTTCATCCATGTGAACATCATTGTTATTATATATAAAGGATGTTAATTGGGACTAAATTTATCCTAGGGGCCTACTAAGCCTCAATGTAAGGAATTTCATCCATATGATATCAATTGGGGATCCAAGTGCTCACCATATTAAAAAAGTAAGTAGTTTTTCAATTTGATATGCAATTTGGTCCAAAGGAACTATGTGTAATGAATTACATTCATATATAATGGAAATTGGGGATTACTTGACCATAATTGCATATCATATTCAACTAATCAAGCATTTGATTCAAGATGATACATAATTGGGGCCATTTAAGGCTTGCCCAAGGAATTGTGTCAACATTTTTTTAATTAGTGCCCTAATTACACACCTTATTAAAATAGTTGAGTGTTTGATTCAATATGATATGAAATCAAGACCAATTAAACCCTCTATAATGAATTACATCCATCTAATAACAATTGGGATTCTGATTGTGCACCAAATTCAACTAAAAGAATATTTGATTCAATATGATATGAAATTAAGTCCAAATAAGCCTTGTGTAGGAAAATTCATCCTTCTACTATCAATAGGGGCTCTGTTGGTCCTAAATACATAACATATTGAATCAACCAAGTATTTAGTTTAGTTAAATATGAAATTATGGCCAACCAAGGCTCATACAAGTAACTGAATACGTCTAATGTCAATTACAACTTTGTTGGCCCTGATTGTAAACTATATCTAGCTAATCATGTATTTAGTTTTATATTATACATAATTGGGGCCAGTTGAGCCCCATGAATGTAATTTTGTCCATATAATGTTGGTTGGGTTCCATTAGCCCTGATTGCACACCATATCAAACTAATTGAGTATTTAGGTTCAATATCATATGCAATTGGGCTCACTCAATCCCCAAGAAAGGAATTAAATCCATCTAATCTCATTTGGGGATTTAAATACACCATGTTAAATCAATCTATATTTTTTTCAATACTATAAATAATTGGGTACAACTAAGTTCTATGTACTTAACTAGTTCCACCTAATAGGAATTGAGACATTTTTCACCCCATGCAAGGAATTGTGTCCATCTAATGTCCATTGTGAATATTTTTCCCTAATTGCACATCATAATTAACCAATTGATTATTATCTTCAATAAAATCTATAATTAATAGTAATTGGTCCTTATGCAAGGAATTCATTCAATATAATGTCAATTAAGACTTTGATAACATAGTATATTAAACTAATTGAATATTTAGTTCAATCTAATACACAACCGAGGTTAGATGAGACCTAAAAAAGGAATTATGTCCATATGATGTCAAGTGGGTCTCTAATTGCACACCATATTATAAAAGGCCAAGTATTTTGTTTAGCTTGATATATAATTAAGGCCAACCAAGCTCCATCTAAGGAAATATGTCCATCTAATGTCAATTTAGGATCTATTAGCCTGATTGCACACCATATTGGGATCAAAGGAACAATAAATTGATTCATAGGTTAATACATCTCCAATTATCATTCAATGCTATCAATTATTGAAAAAAACATTGGTCCCAAACAACAATCTTAATTAGCCAATATTTTATCTTAAGACTACTAGGCCTAATGGCTCTTATTTAGGTTTTAGGGTGTTGAGAATTTATAACATGATCATGTTATTAATTTGATCATGATTTTAAGTAACATGATTACATTGTTAATGCAGTTAATAATGAAATCATGTTATTACCATGATCATGTTATTAACAGAATCATGGTATTTGAATTTAAATTCAATTCTTGCACCTTTTGGTTTGGGAATGGCTTGGATTCGTGAGCCAAATACTTAGACTGTCAATGTACAGTAGAGTATTGAAAGGTATTATAAGAAATTACAAATTTCAACATTGATTGTTAAATACACTAAGAATTTTAATGTGAAAATTCAAAAGCTTAATACTGTCATGATGAGAACGCTCTCCTCTTTCCAAAATTATGTTTTTTATAATTATTGTACTAATTTAAGGTTTCAAACTATGTTGATTTCTAACTATGGTTTTTTTAAGCCACTACATGCTACAAACATACATGCCTATATATGTTCATGTAATTTGTCTTTTGTTTATCGAAGTGAAAAACAAGTTATATGGTAACAAACTAGGCCTAATTCTACACACATTCAAAAAAAATTATTTTCATTTTTTTAGAGGTAGTTAGGTGCACATCACAGATGACTATCCATTTTTTGGTCAATTTTTAGGATCTATTTACTTGAAAAAATTATTAAAAAAGTATTCATTAAAAAGATATAAAAAAATGTAGGTGACATACTAGAATATCTTATCTAAATTTTCCCCAAAGGGTTTCAAATAATATAAAATTTTGTTATAAAATGGTGCATAGCATGACTGTCTATCTACAATGTTTTTTGAAAAAAATAAGAGTTATTTAAATTTTAGATGTTTGGCCTAGTTATACTTTACCATTTTTATAAAAAATTAGTGTTTTGGAAACTAGACTTGAAATTCTATATTTCATATTCTTACAACATCTTCAAATTTTGAGTATATATATCTCAAATTATCTACAGAAGTTCAAACTTCTAAAATTTTTGAAAAATCATGTCTATGGATAGGCCACTTTTTGTCCCCAATTTTGTGTACTTACCCTATAGTGAACCACTAGGTGGTGATTGATGAAACCACTCTATTGCCTAACCCTCTAGAGTATGACAAAATAACTGTAAAAGAATCAAAATACTAGTGACATGTGCCATATCTTTCTTTCAATTTTTGAGGTGGAAGTATGGATCTCCATATCCATTAAACTTTGGTTATGTCAGCGCTTGTAACTTTGAGGGTAATATTGAATTGAAAATTCTAAGAAGGATGTGATTGTTATGGATGGAATTAGAATCCTCCCATGAGTGATATGCTTTACTTTCCAGTGTGAGATGTTGTACATGTTGTTGTAAATTACCCACAATATTCATCAAGGAGATGACCTCTTGTGAAGGTATATTAGCATCATGAGGAGGTTCATTTAATTCTTAATTTTATTATTTATCATATCCATTGGTATATTGCATTAGGAAATTTTTTTTAGGGAGGATTGGTTTCCTCTTTGTAACCTTTTGAGGTGTGATAGCTTGGACCTAGTTAGAGGCAAATAAGCTATCACCCTCATTTAAGTTAGGTAGAAAAACAAGTTTTACTGAAGTAAGAGGGGTCAAGTGAGATTCATTGGTATCTCTTATTTTTTAATTTGTAAATAAGTCTTACATGTTGATAGACTAGAATATACTTTATTATATTATTAGTTTATGTTATGTAAACAATGAACATAAGAATAAATGTGTGTGTGTGTGTGTGTGTGTGCGCGCGCGCGTGCATGTGCATGTGTGCATGCATGCATGTGTGTGTTTTAACATATGACCTCGCATGTGTTTGAAAAAGATAAATAGGTGAATTAAGAGGACAACTAGAAGGTTTAGACTCCATGTCTTCTTCACAAAAATAATAGTAATCATTATTATTTCAAGGTTCATCAAAATAAAAGTTTAATTCACTTGTAGAAGAGAGAGAGAGAGAGAGAGAGAGAGAGAGAGAGAGAGAGAGAGAGAGAGAGAGAGAGAGAGAGAGAGAGAGAGAGAGAGAGAGAGAGAGAGAGAGAGAGAGAGAGAGAGAGAATATTTTAAATTTTTACTACTATACAACGTGTCATCATGTATGGATGTAATGTAATACATTTATTCCCTAGATATGTGTAGAGTGCATGAATGATTATTACTTTCAATCTTGGATTCAAGCTTATAATAATTATAAATCATGTTTTTATTTTGTATGTTATGACATGTAGGACAAGATTTAGAGACATTTTCATTATCAATATGTTGCAAAGAATAATTTCATTCATCTTGGAATGTAAAAGAAGGTGATAAAATAACTTTTACTACCTTAGTTTGTGCATTATTAAAAGGTTTAATATCATTGGTACATTGTTTTTTGAATTTAACTGATAAGGGTAAAGAATATTGATTGCTCTTATCTACTTTGCTTGAGTCATGCAAAAGTGGATTTCATGTATTGCACTTATGTTGATTTAATTTGAATAATAAGGTAGTGAAAGTAATTAATAAGCTAGGATCACATTGGAACAAAACATTACCAATAAAATGTTCTTTTGGTATTATATTGTTAGTTTTATTTTGAGGTTTAAGAGAAGAGGGAGAGGAAAGAGAAGAAGATGTATCTAGTAGATCCTCATCAACATTTCCATTGTCATGCTCATAGTATTCCTCACATCTATAATTATAAAAATAGACATCATCATCATAAATGAAATCATTATCATGTTCTAATGTATGATCTTGAAACAAAATTTATTCATTATTATAATTATGAGAAAAAATTAGAAATTCATAACTAGGTGAGGAGTAGGATGCTTTTTAGATTCCATTTTAAACTTACCAAAGAAGATAATTTAAATAATGAATAGATATCACAAAAGAGGTAGAATATGATCTAACATAGGTATATGCACAACTATGAGAAATATTTATCCCAATGTGTAGAAGAAATTAGGATTATAATTGAAACCTTAATTGCTAGTATTTGGATGTATGGGATCTAGTATGTGGATCTAGGGTTTGAATGAGGGTTGTTCTACAAAATATTAAATTACATTAAATTAATGAAACCCTAATATAAAATTAATTTGAATGAGCTAGGTTGTACCAAAAATCAATTAAAAATAGAAGTTTGTAACCCTAATTTAGTGTAAGAAAATTAAAAGAGGGTAAAGCTTAGGCAAAACTAGGGTCTTAAGAAATATTCTAATTAAGATAGGTTCACCAAATGTTTTAACTCTTTATAACTTAGTGTACATAAATACTATGATTTTAAAGGGAAGAGTATAACAATAACCTGGAATGAAAATTAAAAATAATTGTTTTGAAAATTCTTTCCCAAAATAGCAAGGATATAGAGAAAGAACATTTATCTTGAGAAAAAAATATATTTTTGTGGGTCACGGGGATGAAACAAGCTAGAGAAATAGTTAGACACCTTTTGTTCTATGACTTTAGATAAAATATGGATTCAGACAATAGTGTCCTTATGTGGACAATAGTGCCATGTGGCACCAATGTACCTCTTGGAGGATTTATCTATAACTTTAAAGGAAGTTGTGGTATGTTTTGAGGGACATGTAGGTGGTTATGTGTCTTTTAAAAGCTCACATGTGTCACTTTATTCATTGAATATCTTCCAAAACCCTAATGAGCACTTGCACACATGAAACAAAACGTAGAACAAATATAAAAGAAAGAGAAAAACTAGATTGTGGGATATTATGATCACGCAGAGTAGAACCCCTACTATCTTGACCACTACATACATTAATTCCAATGTTAAGGGTCTCATAATGTATGTATTTCTCCTTTAGATAATGTGCATAATTAGTGTGCATAGTATTTCAGAATGACTTTTGGTTAGGCCCTTATTTGATCAAGCATGTAATGTTTAAATGCAACAGGTGAGTAGTATTCAAAGTATTCAGTTGTACTATTGATTGTTTTTATGTAATTATATGACAAAATATAAATTTCTAGATGTGAAATGCCTTGTGAGGGTCTTTATATATAAGTAAATTTGATTTTATTGTAATACCTTGTTCGTTTGTTGACAAGTCATAAAAGAGGGATAAAAACATAATAAAATTCACAAGGTAGGGTTAGGACCCAAAACATGGGATAAAATGACCTCCGGACATTAGAGCCATCATTAGACACTAGCACCATATGACACTACTATATTGATAATGGCAATAGTTTTCGAATGCTTGAAAATAGAATTAAGACCAAGAAGGATAGGCTAGGGGGCCCTGTGACTGGGAGGAGGTGACATAGGACCACCGGGGTGCAACAAATAGGTAAAATAAGACATAATAAAGATTAAAAAAAAAAACCAAAATGACCATGCAAACAAGGGTTATAATCATCACTAAGACCTTCATGTGAAATAGAAATAGAAGGCATAATACTTATGGTTGATTGACCAAATTAGGGTGTATAGAACTATGTAATAATGACCTTGATGGAATCCCTTAACAAAAGATTTGGATTTTTTTTATTGAAATCAAAAAATTCTATCGTAATTATCATAAACTTTTATCCAGAAATATGAGGTGATTTGGATATGTGATTCTTATAGACATTCAAAGAATCTATAATACCCATGACTTATCTCTTTAGACATGTTTTTCATAGGAGTGGAGTTACAAGCCTAGGGTGGATACATATTCCTCCTTGATTGGCAATAAAAAACAACAACCTAATCCCTCTTTGTTATACATTTTATGTGTAATCCATAATAAGGAATACAATATAATTTGGATAATTTGTAATGCAAATTTATATAAATAAATAATAAAGGAGACCTTAATAAGAAAGATATCCTTACCATGTAGGAGTTAAGGTAGGTTTGTACCTTTTCTTTGCTTATGAATGTGCTTGAATTTCCATAATTTTGTGTATGAATGGAATTTTATGGAGATGTACCTGGGGAAAAATGGGAAAGATACTTTATTACAAATTTAGGCATTTATAAGGTTGAAAGCTAGTTCCCTTACCCATAAAAGGTGAAACTTGGGGCTTTTGTGGTTGCATTTTGCCTTCCCTTCCTTTAAAACTAGTTGTATAAATCTATAATGCATGTGTTCCTTGCTTTGACAAGATATGCAAATGTGTTTCTTGATTATATAAGTATGCAAACATATTTCCTAATTTTATTATATTTTTTTCTCTCTACTAACCTTTCCATAAAGATAATTTAGTTATCCTACACTTGGTTTATTTTTATGGGAATTTATTGGCCAAATTGGGATCCTTAAAATTGTGTGTGTCTTCCATATATATGCATCCTCTATGTGTATATGTTGGTATTTTGGGAAACCTCAGGGGATTGGAAGTTGATGAGGGTTATAAATTCGTAATGAAATCATATGGTTGGGAGGTGAGCACCTCCATTTTTGTGTACTAAGTTAAAATTTGATGTATAAGTTTATATAAGCTATAGGAAAAATAATTTTAAACTAATTTTATTTTTGGATGAAAGGAAATTATGTTTCCTACTAACGATTTGAGTAAAATAGTCCTATGTTAAATTGTTAAATAATTAATTTTGGTGGAGGAAGTGTTAAACTCTTTACATTGTTCTAAAACCATGGATTGGTAACTTGCAATTCTTGTTGCTAATGTATTGATTATTCTTTTTTTTTTTTTTTTTTTTTTTGAAATGACTTTCTATGGGTTGTTTGAAAGGAATGTCTTACTTCTTCTCTATGAAAATATTATGGTTTGTTTATGAAATGCTTTTTACTATGAAAAGAGGATATGGATTTTGACATCATTTATTTTGTGAGTGAGTGGAATTTTATGGAGATGTACCTTAGGAAAATGAGTGCTTAAATTTTAAAATAGATTCCAACATAATAAACTAAATCTATGTGAATCTATGAGATTCTTAACCGGTGTTTTTATTATGTAAATCTATGTTGATTTACTAAAATGTTCACCTATCTATATATATTGGTGTGTTATAGAAATAAAAAGATAACTATCTGTTGAAAATGAAGCATTTTTATTTTTAAAAAAATTATGTATCATATACATTATATTATAAGCAAGCAATTAATTTACACATAAATTTATGAGTTGTAGATACCAGAAAATAATATATGATTGTATTGTTTAGAGAATAACCTATGTTAAAAAATAGATTCCCACATTTGAGAATTAAATTAGTTCTTCATATTCCTTGATTAAAACTAGCTTATGTTAAGAAGGTTAAAAAGGGGAGGTCTTCTTTCCAATGGTAGATTAAGTTTATCTCCTCGTAGATAAGAAACTTGCACAATCATGAAATCCATTATAAAACAAAGTGAAGTTATATAAAATATTTCAGTTTTAAAAATTATATAAATGT
Organism: Torreya grandis; assembly: GCA_037957365.1. NCBI lineage: Eukaryota > Viridiplantae > Streptophyta > Pinopsida > Cupressales > Taxaceae > Torreya > Torreya grandis. The sequence continues at coordinate 195,712 of JARHVA010006718.1, read as the reverse complement.
ATTTACCTACGAAAAATATAATGTAAGTGATTGAATGAAATATTGGAAGAAATATTACTATACAAGATTAGATACAATCCTAAAAGAAAATATAAAATATAAATGTAGATTTGATTAAATTTGATTGTGTTATTCAATATAAGAAAATACAAAAGGATTAATTTAAAAAATATAAGCTTTTGGGGAGGGGTGGAAGTAGCCTACCACCCTAAAATCTTGTTGTATATATATTAATGGCACTATAGGAAGGATCAATGATAACACTACCTAGTCCACTTCCACATGTCACCCAAAGGTGAAGATTACATTGTCATCCCCCAATATTCTTGATAGGTGGCAACAATTGTGTACCTACCCACCTTATAATGTAAGGCAGTCAAGAGTTAAGGTCCATTAGTCATCCCTTTATTTTTTGTTTCTAATCAAGACATGAATCCTCAATTGGTAAGTTTTTAACCTAGGATTTAACCATTTAGAAGTGGTCAGGATGCCATAGAAATTTAAACTTATGCTTCATCCTACCATGTATATTTAAATTCAATTATGATCTAACCATGGAACTTTGATTCAACATTAAGATAATACAAGGAAAAAGTTTAATAAAATCGTGTGTGTGTGTGTGTGTGTGTGTGTGTGTGTGTGAGAGAGAGAGAGAGAGAGAGAGAGAGGGGGGGGGGGGGGGGTGGTTGATGTGTTTTCAATGAAGGGATTATACATTTTAAACATGGGCTATGATACTTAGTGGTTACATTGAAAATATATATATATATATATATATATATATATTCAATGTAACCACTAAGTATCATAGCCCATGTTTAAAATGTATAATCCCTTCATTGAAAACACATCAACCACCTCTCTCTCTCTCTCTCTCTCTCTCTCTCTATATATATATATATATATATATATATATATATATATATATATATATATATATGGGGGAAAATGGAAATGTCTATTAATAAACAAGGTCTATAAGCATCAAATGCTTTTTTTAGATTGAATTAAAATTTTGAAACATCCTTTGACTTAGTTTGTATATTGATTTTAGTGTTAAGCCTCCAAAGAAACATAATCCCTGTAAATAAAATATAGAAATAGTAAATGAAACACAGATCCACAATGAAACACAGATCTTACGAAGAAATATATAATTTTATTTCATGGCTTAAATATTGCATATAAAATGAAAAGTATAGAAGCTAACACAAAATATTTTATAGAATTGAAAGCCTATGTACAAATAATGGATTGATGCATAGAGGCTCGCATGAAAGGGAAGCTTGTGTAAAAGCCAGAGAAAAGAAGAATTTCATGGCCTCCCTCCTCTCTACTTGTTCTCACTACATAAACAACCAAAAAATCCAATGGGAGAAATCTTCCCTGAATGTGAATAAAAGAAACTGAAATGGTCATCCATTGTCAAATAACTCATTTTTAAAAAAGCTTTCCATGAATATTAGTTTAAAATTAGGACTCCAAAGTAATCAAAGGCCCAAATTTAAAAAATCATACTACTAGAACTTAAAATCATTTTTATTAATGCTTTTGAAACTTATCTGATATATTTAATTAAATTAAATAACAACTAAATAATTTCATATGTTTAACTAATCAATAAAGCATGATGTTTTGAATTATTCAAATGACATTATGTATAGTAATTAGTTTTATTATGTCCTTAACTATTTACCCATTTAATAGGCTATAACATTATAATAATTTAAACATTTATAAGTTAAAGAGTTAAGTGAACATAGATTTCGAGCGGGACATGATTTAACATTTAGCGTTACTCTCATTCCATTAACCTAACTTCCTTCCACAACCACCATAACATGGTAAAACTTCTTTAGCATTTCTTAATGTTGTGAATTAGATATACTAGATTGCTCCCTATATTTGTACCCATCTAATAGACTATAACATTATAATAATTTAGACATTTATAAGTTAAAAAATTAAATGAACATAAATTTCGAATGAGACATTGTTTAACGTTTATCATTACTCTCATTCCATTAACCTAACTTCCTTCCACAACCACCATCACATAGTAAAACTTCTTTAACATTTCCTAATGTTGTGAACTAGATAGCTCCCTATATTTTTTTATATATAAAGAGAGAATAGAGATAGAGAGGGGTTTTCTGTATGTGTTTGGATGTTATAGCATCCAACGGGACATTAATAACATTCAGGTTAACAATATTTCATATTTACAAACATATTCACAAAACTTATTTTACAAAATAAAATATTAGTAAAACATATTTATTATTATAAAAACTAAACTAAAAAGAAAAACATCATATCCATGGGTGGCACGGTGTAGCAACACGGAGATGCCATCATCAATACATTCCTAAAGCAAACCCCAACCATTGATGTTATATGGACAGCATACGTCCATCCCATTGAATGTTTCGCCTATGGGCTTAATCATATTCGTAAGCAGAATTGACGCGAACTATGAGATTTCCTCTTATACAGTACCATCTCCGACGCAAAAATCTAACAATTAATGTAACCTGAATAATTTGGCCAGGCTTACCGATCATGAAGACGTCTTTGTAACAATTTTGAGTAAACTCCATTTTATTTTCTCCTAATTTTCTAATAACTGTGTTCTGGAAATTGTATAAATTACGCCATCGATACCACCTCTGCATACCATCGTTTCATTCTGAGCTTCTACTCATTTGCTTGCTTAGGCTGCCTTTTAGTCTATAGTCTCCGCTTGGATTTAGTTTGGGTTTCATGTTCGTTGTTTTTGTTTGGGTCTGCAATAATATTTGAGATTGCTTGGAACATTAGTGAAGAGAATAGCTAACTGTGAGTCATTAAAAATAAGCAGGAGCTTTTCTTGGTCGATTTTCTTTGATAATGATGTTCTTTGTGTTGGCGTTTCTGGTAATTGCGGCAGCGTTTACGCTGCTGAGGCTATGCCAGTATCATCCAATATTCTTCAGGGGAAGAATATTACCGCCAGGGTCCATGGGATGGCCATATGTTGGAGAAACATTGCAGTTTTACTCACAAAATCCCAACGTTTTTTTCTCTGCTAAACAGAAGAGGTGTTTATTTACTTATTCTTCTTCTTTTTTCTCTTCCCTACTGTAGTTAGCGAGTCTATAGTTGTTCTCTTTTTTCGCCACGTTTTTTTTCTCTTCGTCATCAGATCCGGTATTTTACCCCATTTTGCCGTATGAATAAATCCTAAACAAACCATCTCTCCCATGCATGGCCTGTGCACCAAATTTTGACGGTTGGTCATATCTAACTGAGCTGCTACATTTTTCTGTCAGGATATTGTCAGGTCCAGACCTTTGATACACTGCAGGGTAGTTTATAGTAGGTATAAGAAACTGCCATGTACTTCCAACAAAGAAGTACTCGCAAATCTGAATTTTGTAATATTTGCAGTAAAGAAGGTCAAGGAAAATAATTTCTACAAGAAACAAGTTTTTAAAAACTCTATTTTATTAGCCTTTTTAAGAAACCATGTTTTTTTTTGGGATGGGGGTGGGTATTTGATGTTACAGTAAACAGAGGTCATATATCACCTAGCGAACCCAGTTAAGGAATCAGCTTTTTATGCAATCCCGTTCGACCTCATCCCGTGGTTGAAAAGTGGAATTTTGAAATATCATTCCTAATACAGGAATTTGTTGAGTTAAAAGTATGCTTAGATAGGTTTGTGTTGTGTTCTACGTTTATATGAAGCGTCACGTTGTTGTGTAAATATTGTACTGGTGCAGGTATGGCGATATATTCAAGACACATATTCTAGGATGCCCTTGCATTATGATCGCCACTCCAGAGGCTTCAAGGTTTATACTTGCGAGCAAAGCTGAATTCTTCAAACCGACATTTCCTGCGAGCAAGGAGCGCATTCTTGGCCCGAATGCTCTGTTTTTCCAACAAGGGGAGTATCATGCACGGCTTCGAAAACTGGTGCAGGCTTCATTGCTTAACGAGGCTATTCGGGGCATTGTTGCACATATTGAGGACATAGCGCTCAATATTTTAAATACGTGGGAGGGGCGCACCATAATTACCTTCCAAGAGATGAAAAAGGTTTGTATACTTCCACAGGTCATAATATTTGAAAATAATTTCGTTAAAGGATTTTGAATCAACGTTTTACAATCTCATCATCTGCCAAACATGGCGATGATGGATCTAATGATGAGAAACGAAATTCGATTTTAAAATTTTCACAAAAGTTGTATCCCAAATTAGCTTATTAAATATAAAAAGAGTTCAATAATTTGTATGAACTGTTTATATACAACAGCTAAAGTGCATGCATAAATAAGTAGAGGTATCTGAGCAAATTTTGTTTTTTGTAGTATGCTTTTGATGTGGGAATTCATTCGATATTCGGTTGCTTGAATGGCGCGTACAAGAAAGACATAATGAAATACTACCACATTCTGGAGAAGGGCTATAATTCAATGCCCCTCAATCTCCGTGGAACTCGATTCAATAAGTCTATCAAGGTATCTATCTTGATATATCCTTATCTACCATACCCGAACAAAATTTTAGTTTCATGTGTTAAACGTCTAATCTCCTAGTCGGCTTGAGTGAAGGCGAGGAAGAGCCTGAGCGAATTATTCAGCAAGATAATTGCCGAGAGAGAAGGCAATAACGTGGCTCATAAAGATATGCTGGAGTCATTCATGGCTTCCATGGACAAAAGTGAACAACCTTTAAAAGAAGAGCAGATAACAGACAACGTCATTGGCGTTCTCTTCGCAGCGCAGGATACGACAGCTACTGTGTTGACATGGCTTGTTAAATTCCTCACAGAATACCCCCCGCTTTTAGAAGCTGTCACAGTTAGTAAAACTTATACCACTCTTATAGGTTGCTTTGATTACAGTCAATTTATATGGTGAGCATAAAATTGAATTGAAATTTATACATTATTGCGTTTCAAAGTGGCGAAGTCTTTTTCTGTGTTGACGTTAATGCTGGCTTTGCAGGCGGAACAAGAAGCCATTCAACAAACAAAGGAAAATGGGGAGTCCTTGACACTAGCAGATACCAAGAAAATGTCCCTAACAACCAGGGTATGCGTATAACATAGATTGAAAAAAAAGCGTTTCTTGTATCCTATTCCTAACATCTTTCTGTCGACATCTATGAGTCTTTTCAGGTTATTCAGGAGACGTTGAGGCTAGCAACAGTGTTATCCTTCACATTCAGGGAAGCCGTCGAAGATGTTGAGTATAAAGGTAAAGGTTCTATGGAATTTGCTCAACCTTTACTTTTTTCTTGTTAAAATATTTGAAGGGCAGATCAGGTGCTTAATACAAGTCACCAATGGATATCTATTCTAAAAATCTTTTGGATAAGGATTTAAATCTAATTATTGTTATGTGGCAGGGTATCTGATTCCCAAGGGTTGGAAGGTAATGCCACTGTTCAGAAACATCCATCACAACCCAGAATACTTTCAGGATCCCCACAAGTTTGATCCTTCAAGATTTGAGGTTCGTACATATATGGTACCCTGATCTTGTGGCTTTTCAAGAGGACTAAAATTTTTGACAGTCCAGTTCGATGTCGGCAGTATATACTCTCAGTCCTGAACATTTGATTTTTAATCAGCTTAATTAATTTGTATCGCAGATAGCTCCAAAACCGAATACTTTCCTCCCGTTTGGGAACGGCGTCCATTCGTGTCCTGGGAACAAACTGGCACACACACAGATCCTCATCTTAATCCACCATCTCACAACCAAGTACAGGTACACATTCACACAAGTATTCAGTTTTTTTGTCACCCTGTCCAATTCCAAATGGATTTACCAAATCTCTTCATATACGCCAAAGCTACAAGTCTTGTCCAAGACGCGTATAAAATATCTCCCAAAATTTTCCATTTAATATTTTTTTTACCCTGCAAAGGGAATAAAATTGTCTAAAAGATGAGAAGTAGATTTAAAAAATCTCTTATAAAATATATGAGTGAGGTACAAAGATCTGAAAAGACAACGTTGGTGGGGAAATGACCATGTCTGGCAGCAATGCCCGGAAGTACACGATTTTATTTCGTATGTGATTTTATTTGCAGGTGGGAAATAGTGGGGACCGAAAATGGGATTGAATATGATCCATTTCCCGTTCCAAAGCAAGGGCTCCTACTAACGGTGAGCACGAAATCCGTAACAGCAAAGCAGGTGTCGTCATGGGGAACGAAGGAATAGGTAAAAGGACAGGAATATTGGGCTTCTGCGTACATAAAGGACACCAACTTCATTATATGCTTTCTCAGCCTGCGCCGACAGCCGTATGACTCCTTAAAACACTTTACAATACTAGATTTCAACTCCAGAGTCCCCGACATAATTATTGGGCTGTAATAAGTTTCTAATGCTCATTATGGAGTGTACTAATACCATAATTATCATTGCCATATAATAAAGGTATTCGTAATCTTACAAAAGCATAATAGGAATATGAAAACTTTTTCTCGATCTGGTGACCTATATGGTATTTAACTTTAACACTCAGATCGTTGCTAAACATTTTAACAAATTTAGAAAAAGATATTGGATCACCATGCATATCTATGATGATCAAGATCAAATTGAACATTTAGATGGTCTTAACATTGTAATCAACAAATTGAACATTTAGATGGTCTTAACATTGTAATCAACACTATATATATATATATATATATATATATATAAATAACGATATTAACAACTCTATTCACTCCATAATGTTACAGCATTAGATAATTCCGTGATATGTAGTTGTTTTGCTTCTTATTGTACCATGTAGATCTTCTAACCAAAATTGATATTTCCGTTGTCTTAAACAATGATGGAAAAACAGTTTTACTATGTAACTCTTCTAAGTTATTATATAAAATGATAAGACTATTATAAATATATAAATAAAAAATTATAAAATTTGTGTAATTGAAAATAAGATATTATACTTACATTGCAGCTTCCACTTATATAATAGTATACGAATGAATGTATATAATGGCTTGATATACATAACTTTTTTATCATATAAAAGTTGTAATAAATAACCATTTATACGATTATATATTATTTTTGTTTCTTTTTAGGAACTCGGAAGAACCTTAGTGCAAATGTTCAAGGAGGGTTCCACTTTAGCAATTAGTGATAACATATAAATATGGATGTATTTAAGTATTTAAGATATTTATATATATTACATATTTTATTTTATAAATATATATTATATAAATAATTTTAAATAATTTGTTGATATTTTGTAAACTTATAAAATTTTATAATATGTCAGGGGATCTCAAGCTCTACCAATTAGAGCACAATTGATTACTTTCTTATATGCAATTAAACACGGAATTATACCAGAATAATAAAGTAGCTAGAAACTTGAGACAGCAAAGAATTTGAGAGACAATACACACTCTTGTATTAAATATTATTAGAAGAAAATACAATAAGGAAGATGCCACTTCTTCCTCCACCTCAAAGGCTTGCCACACCTCAAGACCTTCTTCCCTCTCTCGCTTGCTCAACACAACTCTAAAGCCTGAGTTGCTATCCCTTCTTGAATGCTTCAGCTGATCTCTTTGACCTTACACCTGTAGATCTCCTTGACCTTGTTAGCTTCAATGCTTTTACTTACCTTAGAATAATTACAATACATGCCTTATGGGTCTATAAATAAGATCCCATGCTTACAAAAATAGAACTCTAGTTACAATAATTAGACACGCAGCTCGTGACTATAATTAGTCGCTTGACATGCAAACACTCGCTTCACTTAACTGACTATTCGTCAACAGCAATTTTAAAAATACACCGGCGACTGACACCGGTCCCTGCTAGTCTGGTGTTGCCGACATCGGTCGACTCCCTGTCGTCGCCGGTCTCCTCCACTGCATCTAATTGACGTCAGTCATACTGCCGACGCCGGTGGCTCTGGTTCTTCAGCATCCTTCTTTGTGTCTGCAAACAGTTGAAGCTTTTAGCTCCACATCTTAACAATCTCCCACTTGGAGATAAACAGCTGCAACTTGTACTTGTACCTGTACACCATCTATTTTGTTCCTTAGGCTCTGTATCCTTCTTCAATGTCACTCTTGAAGACCAACCACCATGCAAACCTGTGATGCAATACCTGTATCTTATGCCACAAGAATTTTGTTGCTCCCAAATTCTCCATGACATACTTCTGAACCAACTCTACCCTTAGCTCAGAAAACTCCCTGTATATGAAACTCTGCAACAAGTGACACAATACAGTAACAGGATAATGTAGCTAATATTATCCAGCCTGGTAAAGATAAAATGCAATGGTCAAACCTCCATTGTTCTGCAGCATAATCAGGACCATATACCATAGCCTTCTGTCTCATGTGTCCATCCACTCTCTTCTCTAAAACGAAAATCCATCCCTCTATCCAGTGCTTCCTTCCAGCTGACAACACTACCAACAAATACCTGTTTGGTTCTCCAAGGACTCACACTCCTCATCCATGCCAAGCTCCCACTATTTTTGGATTCTACCTGCATTGCTTCTTCCATCTTCCTAGTTCATGACTATCAGTAAGCAATATAAAAAAAGTGAACAATGAATATGAGGTTCACATACCTTTCCTGACCTCCACATGGGTGTTTGAGACTTAGTAGATTCACCCACTATCTGTTTCAGTGACTGATCTCGGCCATCTCCCAGTCTGCTCCCGACCGATGTCGGTTCCCTGCACTGACCCTGACTGTCGACGTCGTTTTCCTGGCTGACGCCAGTGTCCCTCTACCGACGTCGATCCTTATGACCGATGTCAAACTTCTCCTGTCTGACCTACCGACCCTGCTGGTCTGCACATGATCGATGTCGGTATCTGGATGACTGACGTCGGTGCCAAGCTATCGACATTGGTGTCTGTGTGTTCCTATAAGTGATAAAATTTTCATCTGCGAGCTCTTCTTGGATCAAATCTCTGTCCATGCTGTCCTGCTCAGATTTATTCAGCCCCTGTGACTGATCTCTGTTCTTCATCTCCTCCATAAACACTAAGACTTCTTTGTTCTTGTCAAAAGCATCAAATTTTCTCTTTCTGCAATGAATTGTATCTGTGCTTTCCAAATTTGAACACATACCTTTTGAATCAAGAACTTCCATTCCCTTCTTATTCTTGTGACCAAGCCTATTAGGCCACATCTTCGAATCTACACCAGAAGTAGAATCAGTAATACAAGTAGACAAATAAAGAGTATCTACTTTTTTACCTCTTGCTAGAACAAGTTCTCCCTTGGTAACCTTTCAATAATTCGCTGTGAGGGTTATTGTGCATCCCTCATCTCCCAACCTTCCTACAGAAATCAGACTCTGCTTCAGAATTGGAACATGCATGACCTCTTTCAACACCCACGTGTTGTCAATCTGCAATCTCAGCTGCACTTTTTCTTTGCCAACTATCTGACAAGACATACCATCCCCTAAATAGAGCACTCCAAAATCTCCCTGTTCATACTCATAGAACAAATCTCTGTTTGGGGATGCATGAAAAGATGAATCAGAATCTAAAATCCATGATCCTACCTGACTATCTGAAGAAAGTATGAGAGCATCCTGCATCACAATATTTGCATCCTTTGCTTCTTCCATACCTGCATGTTGCTTCTCTTTATCTCTCAACCAACACTCCTTTGTATGTCATTTCTTTCCACAAAACTAGTAGGTAATACCTTTGGACTCGGATCTCCTTCCTGACCTTGATTTCCCTTGCTCAACCTTCTCCCTTTGCCATTCCCTGCTTTCTGCACTTAGAGCATTCCTTGATGATTCACCTGTGCTTCTCCTGCGTATTTCTTCATTCAAGATCACACTCACAACATCATCAATTTTCAAGATTTTAAAAGCAGATGCAGAATTACTGCCATAACCAAACCGTCTCAACTTTCAGGCAAAGAACATAAAATCAAGAGAGCCTTTACCTCATCATCAAAAACAATATTGACTGAAGCTAGTTGGTTTACCAAACCATGGAAATCACTGAGATGAGTATGTACTGATCCACCTTCCTGCATTTGCAAAGTAAATAGTTGCTTCATAAGATATATCTTATTAGAAGCTGAGGGCTTTTCGTATAAATTCGCCAAGGACTTTATCAACTCTTTCGTTGTCTTACACTGTGATAAGCTGGAAATCACAGACGATGCAAGGCTCAACCTTATGGAACTGAGAGCTTTTCGATCAAAAACGTTCCATTCTTCATCCTTCATATCTGCGGGCTTGCATGCAACCCCACCCAATGGTAAGTACAAATCTTTTTGATACAGATAGTCCTCAATCTGCATCTTCCAATGTTGATAATTCTTGCCGTTAAACTTCTCCATTCGTAGCCTACTTTCTTCTGCCATTGCTAAACTCTCACTCAATCAGAAAACTCTGTGAATGACCTGTAATCAAAAAACAATACCCTGCTTCCTGCAAACCGTAGCTCTGATACCACTTGTCAGGGGATCTCAAGCTCTACCAATTAGAGCACAATTAATTACTTTCTTATATGCAATTAAACACAAAATTATACCAAAATAATAAAATAGCTAGAAACTTGAGACAACAAAGAATTTGAGAGACAATACACACTCTTGTATTAAATATTACTAGAAGAAAATATAATAAAGAAGATGCCACTTCTTCCTCCACCTCAAAGGCTTGCCACACCTCAAGACCTTCTTCCCTCTCTCTCTTGCTCAACACAACAACTCTAAAGCCTGAGTTGCTAGCCCTCCTTGAATGCTTCAGTTGATCTCCTTGACCTTACACCTGTAGATCTCCTTGACCTTGCTAGCTTCAATGCTTTTACTTGCCTTAGAATAATTACAATACATGTCTTATGGGTCTATAAATAAGATCCTATGCTTACAAAAATAGAACTCTAGTTACAATAATTAGACAAGCAGCTCGTGACTATAATTAGTCGCTTGACATGCAAACATTCGCTTCACTTAACTGACTGTTCGTCAACAGCAGTTCCAAAAATACACAAGCGACTGACGTCGGTCCCTATTAGTCTAGTGCTACCAATGTCGGTCGACTCCCTGCTGTCACCGGTCTCCTTCTCCACTGCATCTAACCGACGTCGGTCATACTGCTAATGCCGGTGGCTCTGGTTCTTCAGCATCCTTCCTTGTGTCTGCAAACAGTTGAAGCTTTTAGCTCCACATCTTAACATAATATAAAAAATATATACTTGATCTTTAAAATTAAGTTTTTTTAATGTAATTTTAGTTTTGTGGAATCAATGTCCTTGGCATGAGTTTTAATGGATATACAAATAAAATTGAAGTTCTATATTATTAAAACCAAAATTATTATTAAAAAATATAAAATCAGATTCAAAGTAAATAAAGTTAAATTTATTTTGTAATCAGCAAAGCTCCAATGTAAAACTTGAGATATTTTTACAATCTTACCAAAATTTTAATCTGCACAAAGACTATATACCTTCCAATTAATTTTGAGTAAGTTATATTAATTTACTCTCTAATAACAAAAGTGCTTGATAAATTAGACTACATTCCTTGATTTGTGTATTAGTATAATATCTTTTTTACCTTATTTTATATTAATTAACCTAACTAAAATAAATAAATAAATTGATATAATTTAAATTGTATAAATTATTATGATAAAACATAAGTTTGAGTGTTGAAGTAGAGTAGACTTGAATTAATGAAACTTACTCTTTAAGGAAAGATACAAAGATAATTTAAATACTTAACTTGTTAGTGCTTTGTGCATGACTAAGACTATGTGAAATTAATAGAAAGGATTGGAAATGCTTTAAGTCACTTAGAAATTAGGAACATGAGTGTGTGGAACTATCTATACAAGCATATTAGGATCTGGACATTTGCATTAGTATTGTGAATTCTTTTCTTTTTGGATTCATCCTTGTGATAGTGCTTCATGTTTTTGGCACAAGCCACTACACATAATTAAAAACTCTCTCTCTCTATATGATATCATGTGTTCACTATGTGTGCAAATCCATAAAATCTATCACCTTCACTTTGAAATCCTAGTTCCACTTTCGACACAAGGTTTAGGCCTAGAAAAGGGGAAGAGAAGCGTGTTGAATTAAATTTAACCATTTCCTAATAAATGGTTGAGCATACCTATATATTCAATATGTTGAGGATGGAATTCAAACCACACATAGTGCTCCTTTTGGGTTGAATCAAATACTAAAAAGGAGTTATATATTCATGTCAATGCCATAATCCCAAAAATAAAAATGTAATATTGTATGAATGAATAATGTTTGTGTTCATAATCTGATCCAATCAATGCAAACATGGATATTTTAATAATGAATATATGAAAAACATTCATGACCAAATATGATTTAATAGATGCCAACATGTGATATATAATTACACAAATTTTTATTGAATCCACCTAATTTGATAACCCATAAAATCATGAAATATGTAACTTATAAAATGTCTCCATATGCATTGCATTCAATCTTAAATATTTGTCCCAAAATATGAACCAAAAATTAGTATGTCCTAATTTGAACTCATTTATTCATGTAATATGTCCCAATATGAACACTTTGTATCATGTAATATGTGAAAATATATGAACTATATTTATATGGAGACTTAAATCTATATAAAAATCCCACGAATATGTCATCCTTTTGAGGTGAGGCATGTAGCATGTGATTTAATCAGCTCAAAAGAGAAGATTTAAATACACCATACTTTGTGTGTGTGTGTGTGTGTGTGTGTGTGTGTGTGTGTAATAATGTAAAATCATGTGTTAACACATGGAGAATATGTCATCATAGTATGAAATAAATCATCAAAAAATATATGTAATGTATAGTGTAATACATATAAGTATCGTGTCAAGGAAGATAAATCAATTAGGCACACAATAGTGATATGTATAAGTGTGTGTGTGTGTGTGTGTGTGTGTGTGTGTACGCCACCCACCTCTTCCCCACCTCCAACACACACATATATATACATGAGTAATAATGTAGAAGCATGTGTTAACATGTTATCATACAATGAATTAGATCATTAAAGAATATATGTAATATATAGTGTAAGACATATAAGTGTCATGTCAAGGTAGATAAATCGATTAGGCACACAATAATGATATATATGTATATGTTTATGTATATGTATATGTATGTGCATATATATGTATATGTATGTGTGTGTATATTTATATATATGTGTGTGTGTGTGTGTGTGTGTATTATGTATGTGTGTGTGTGTGTAGTTCATAGTAGCATTTATAGGAAAGGTGCATGATATGGATCAAAACACTACATAAAGAAGGAATGCACATGATATGGATCATGATACCTCAAAATTAATATAAAAATATAGATGTATCAACTTGTTAGCACACAATGTCATGTCCATGATAGACACAATGAAGTAAATAATATACCAGTCATCATTTTACAGGAAAGAGCCACACACAATAGATAATTAAATTTCACACAATAGATGCACAAATAATGGATAATAAAATGTCATAAAAGGAAAATACCACACACAAGAGAAATCATAGAATGAAAAACTCAATGATCATCACTATTATAAAGAATAAAGGGTAGAAAAAATTATGATATAATGAAAACTAAATAATGAAAAGGCAATAGGAGAAGACAAGGGCCAAAGAAAGAGTTATAAAATTATACACTATATCAAGAAATATCATACACTAAATCTTAATCAATTATTAGGCTATATGAAATGAAATAGTTAAAATGAAGCATAAAACAAGTCAAAGTAGTCTACAGTATCAATCTATCTCAAAGTCATAGTATATAAAACTAGCATATCATCAAATGTACAAAAATTAATAATATATATAAGAAAAAGTCATGTGTAAAACTATATATTTAGTTATTTTTATGATTTTTAGGTAATTTTAGTACTATAAATAACTTATTTATTTTCTCACAAATGTAAAGTTTTTTGCTAAAAATTCGTAGCATTGTCCACTCTTAGGATAAACTCAGTGTGAATTTTTTTTTTGTAAAAGTCATTATTATTTTTTTAATTTAATTATTTTCATGAAAAAATGGGTTAAAATGGCTAGTTTGCAACATTTGTTGTTGCCATATTTTTAAAATTTTAAAGAAAAAAATAGTTTGTGGAGTCATGGGATACTTAAAGTTAGTGAATATCAAAATATTGACTAGATTGTACTTAGTAAAGATTCTATACTAGATACACAACCTGATGACTATGATAAATGTCATCATGAAGCCTTAATGTTGTTAAAACTCTTTGTAGCTAACAATTTAATTATAAAAGTTAGAAATACTAATATTGCACAAGAATTACATAAATACCTTAAGAATAAATATCAGGATTATGTATCCAATAGAATATTATATTTGAAAAATCTTCTATTTTCCACTAGGATGGAAGAAGTCGGTAATATTAAGGAATATTTTTTTACAGTTGAAGGACATTTGTAATTAGTTGAATATAATGAGAAAACTTTTAGATGAGAAATAACTCATTACTATAGTTATGTAGAATCTATCATCTTCTTATGAATCCTTTGTGGAGTCATTACACATGATTATTGAAACACAACCATTTGATTTTGAGCAATTGTCCACACTTCTCATACAAAAAGAAAGAAGATAGGAAAAATTCATTACTTCAACATCAGAGTCTATAAAAAGTGCACTCATGGCATGATCATAAGGCAAATGTACTTCTAAATTTAAATGGAAATTTTTTATTGTAATAAAATTGCTCATGTGAAGAAATATTATCGTAGGAGATAATATGATTTATAAAATCAGAGAAACAAGTCACAATATGCAAACATAGTTGAAGAAGATGAACAGATTTTAGTTTTTGAGTTTGCATTTGTGGTAGCATATTTTGATTTTGCATTTTTGGTAGCATAAAATTAGTCAAAGGAGTCAATAATATGGTGTTTTTACTTGGGTGCATTAATACAATACACATTTCACAAAGACTGGTATGTACACTTTGTAGAAGATGATACTTGCAATAAATCATTTTCCTTAGGTGATGGTTAAGTTCACTATGTGAAAGGATATGGAGATGTTTGTATTTCATTTAATTCTATTAGTTACACTTTTCATAATTTTTGATTTGTTCCTAATATGAGTAAAATTTTCTTTCCATAAGTGAAATAACTATTAATCTTAACCTTTTTATGGAGTATACAGGAAATAGATGCATACAAATTACTACGTCTCTACATATCAAAATTGTGGTAAGTAAATATGTTGTTGTAGATGAGAAAGTACCATTATTTTCTAATAATGGTCAATATACTAATAATAATGTATTACTACATGCTGATGATGTTTTTGGAACAAATTATAGTACTAAATTTGAACAAGGTTCAAAAATGAAAATACAAGAAGTGTCAAATTCTAGTGGTGACAAGAGTGTTTCTCACTCATCACAATCAAATCAAGAAGACCCACATAAAAGTCTTAAGCGGTACCATAACATGATGAAATATGTAAGGAAAGATGAATCGCCTTACTTATTGGAAGGGAAATCTAAGAGATCAATAAAACAGGGTATGGAAGGTAAAGAGCATGAAACTTTTGTTATTTCTATTGTTTTATAGGTATTGAAACCAAACACAAATTCAAAGACTAAATTCTAACCAAAATGGAAGTTTTCCATGAAGGTTAGTGAAATATGAAGGGACAATCCTAAAAAACACAAAAATGTTGTGAATAATACATTTTAAAAAATTATTTAACAATAAAAAGAAATAGGTATTTGATTTTCAAAAATTCAACACATAAATATCTCTTAAGAGATGTGCTATGTTGTTTAGTATTGATGTATATTCTAAAAAAAATTGTCAGTTTTGATCACTCTAACAAACAGGTAAAGGATGACACATTCTAGATATGACAATAATTCACAAAATAATAGAATCAAATGAACCTAATATTCGACACCATTTCCAACTCTACTTGGTAGTTACAGTGGCTCATTAGCCATGTACTCTATTAAGATGGATTGGTAAAGATATGGATTTAGATACATTGCTTCAAAGGAAACAAATCTACCATTGGTTAAATTTACATATGGAATTAATCCTGTTATTATAACAATGACTAGATCAAGTCATTTAGTCATTAAGGGAGGGTATTAGAATAAATGTTTATATAAACTTGATTAGATTATTAATATTTTTGTATTTGGTTATATGGATATAACCAATTTGGTTTAGTTATTTCATAGGTAACTCTATATTCATTCCCTGTTAGCTTGTTTCTTTTAACTACCTCATTTGATATAGGGGATTGTTGTTGGATTATATAATAGGTTATATTTTTTGTAATTTAATATGACGTACTATGGCTTATTTTCATTCCATGGTTATTAAAACTTTCGCAATGGATCTCAATATGATAAATAGAAAATTTATAGAGATGACACCAACATTAGCATGGTGCATCGGTATAAGAATGTCTTGCATCTATAAATCTATGTATCATGTGTAATTTGCATGTTAAACATCTTAGTCACAAATATCATCAAAAGTTGACAGATATAAAATAGGATATGTAATCTACCAAACATGTGATAAATAGCATAACCGACAAATGCAAAGTAGTTAACATGTCAAGTGTACATCCCAATTTCATATATATATATATATATATATATATATATATATATATATATATATATATATATATATATATATATATATATATATATATATATAATGTCACTTGAATGCACTAAATGTCACTTGAGACCACTCTACCCCTACCTTAGGCCTAGATCTATCTTAGGGCCTATTTCGATCACTATCAATATTTTATTTGGCTCTAACCCATTTATAGATGTACCACAAGTAGTACCATACCACCTCCTAGGCATCGAATCCCCTGATGCACCATATTATACCCCCTGGACACTAGCACAGCCCTTTGCACACTAGTACACTGTGCTAGTGACCAAAAGACCATGCTAATGTCCCTTATCTCCTTTATCCTCCAATGGACATATTTACACTCCTCAGGGCACCTAAAGATCATCCTAGACTTATTATGTAACTTGATAAGCACCAAATCAATATGTATATATATATATATATATACATACATACATATTTATATATATATAGACACACACACACACGTGTGTGTGTGTGTGTATATGTGTGTGTGTGTGTGTGTGTGTGTGTGTGTGTGTGTGTGTATATAACACACACACCACATTTGTCCCTTAACTCATTAGATGGAAATCATATGCAAATACTCACAAATAAACTTAGAAATAGTTTTGAAAATCAAAGTCATTAATCCTTATTCTATCCTACTACTACATATATTCATTTATATAATTCATAGATGACATTCATTCCATTATAACCACTCAAGTTTTACTTAAGAAAATACAATAATTTTATTTTCTTTTAAAATAATTAAATAATTAACTTAAAATTCATATCATAAAATTAAATAATACAATATATCTAAATCATAACTAAGAATAATAGTACTTATAATTCAAATACTACATACAATGCTAATATTACACAATTCTAAAGAAAGTAATAACATAGGATATAATTATGACTACTCTGACAGTATAATAACTATTTTTAAGTACAATAATTATATATTACAATTACATTTACTTCAAGCATATAGCCTTATACAATAAATAGATACCAAACTCTCTAAAGATCTAGTCGATCCAACTCATGTATCATTGATAATTTTAAATGGCATCACCAGTTAAGTGCTATAGTGGAGAGGGAGAGAATCATCCAATCAATTTTCCACTCCAACCATGGACCAACAATCCCCCACATAATTATTCATCAAGGAATGGCATTCCCTTTATGGATAGGTAGATAGAATGGTGCGAGAATCCAGTGAGATGTGCTAGTACCTTGTGTGCTTGTAAGATTTACTACTATATGATGTGTATCATAAAGAAAATACATTTCAAACATGATATCACAAAAAATGAAAATAAAAAATTTGAAATGATTATGTACATCTAAAATTACTTTGTCCTATGTTTTCAAATAACATACAATCATCTAGATCGATCAATTTCATCACACACTGCTTGATCAGACTATTTATTGGTGGTGCTACCTAGGCTAGTGAAATTTGTCCAACTACCTATTAGCATCATCAATATGTTTTCTAAAATAAACATATATAAAATAGTATATATTTCCAAGAATCATACAATTTTTTTTCTATATTAGCAATAGAACAATATTATTTTGACATTTTATCCATCAATGCATAATGAATCTGAATACATGTTATTAATATAACAATAACAATTTTGAAAAAAATACATTTACAAACAAGATAATAATCTAAAATGTGTTAATATTGCTTTATAAGTCTTTAGAATATTTCATAATCATAAACAACTCATGCCATCTGGGTATGTTTTATACATAGCCTAACATTACATGCTAGTAAACACAACCTGGTGGTTTATCAACAATCATGGGCCTAATTCCATTATTAAATTAGGTAATAAACTTGTTAATAAAACTTTGAAAATTGTTCTTTCCACAACTAATTTATAATTTGTTTTCTTTATTTACAATGAGCATTAGTTAAGCATTAGTTTAAAGAGTTTAATTGTAAAATATTGCAAGTTTCTTGACTTATATCAAGTTCTAAAGAAACCTAAGTTTAATTTCAAAAATTATAGGGTTTTATCCCTGTATACATCTAACGTGAAGCTTAATAATTAAGCTTAAATGATCATATTTTTATTATTATTATTTTGCTATTTAAAAAGATTCAAATGAAGTTATACATAACTCTCATTATTCTTTTTCTAAGGCTTAGCTCCAAAAATTCTATCAATTTATACACACACACACATTAATTGTCTTGGCATAAATAAGGGATTTTTATTTTTATATATGCAGTTACAAACAAAAAGGCACACAACCTAATAATAATAATTAACATATCCAACTAATAGATTGAAATGGCTACCAATTATATCAAAATCGACAAAATAAAATGATTAAAGAGGATGTATGTGTTTATTTCCAAATCATAGACTCCTCCAAGGAGTTTTCCAAGCTTGGCTTAAGGTATAAAATGTATGTCACAAAACTAATTATGGGATGCTTCCCAAAACACATCCATGATATCTAAATACAAAATTAAATAGAACACAGGGTATATATAAGGAAAACAATGCAAACACCTTCTAAATTATGGCGTTGGGATTTGCACTAAAATGTTGCCTTAACAAGGTAAACATAGTTATAAAAAATAAGATTCAAGTTAAAATGTATAAGACACAATATCCATTTACTAATATGCTTTGTAGACAAGTTATTACACATGTCAGCTACTCTTTTTAAACACATCATAAAAAATAAAATACATGTTAGATAGAATAAGATGCTGGGCTGAGAAATAGATGCTGTTCTTTAATCCAAAATGTAGACTATATCAATGTAAAACATACACCAAATTAAAATACAAGACTCTTCTAAAAAATTCAACACCTTTTATATATAAATGAAATAGGAGGTAGGCCATAAAGATACACACAGGCTAGATAAAACTAAATATAGCCACCCCAAAATACTAAAAAGTTAAGATAATGGGATTTTTGACTAAATGTAGGTCTAAATTCGAAAACAAATTCAACACAACTTATCAAAATACAATGCAGCTTTAATGAGGAGAATGAAACCAAATCTAATATCTATATGTAGGCTTTATTAAAAAAAATGCATTTCTTTAAACCCGAAATGTAGTATATAAAATATTACCATGCCAAATTAAGGAAAGAAATGTAGGCCTTCCAAATCCATAGGTCTAGTGAGAATACTACACTATTTTTTAAGGAGTTACAATGCAGGATTGAAAGGATTAATATGCTAGTTTTATAATTGGAACATAAATATTAAAAAGTGACATAAAATCATGGACTAAGATGCCAAGCATAATGTTCCACATTACTGGCTAAAGGATAAAGATGAGATCTACTTTCTGATCAATTTAAGAAAGAATGCAAGTTATAGAGAGTACATAGGCTATTGAATTTTCAATTGAAGTCTCTAAAAGGTAGAGTACTAGTATATATAGGAATAAAACTTAGCTGAATGAATTGAATACATACTCAATATATTCAATGTAGATTTGATTTGCTAGATACATCTAAAATTTAATGCACAAAGAATAAAGGAAAACCATTGCAAAACCTACCTAGTAAATGCATGTTTCCTTGTTTTCCCTTTCCCTACGTCAATCTTTTTCTTATTCTCTTTTTTTCTTTTTGTCTCTATCTGTGTGTTTAATTTACAAAAATTATCTTTTATTTATAAAACTTATTTTCCTTCCTTGTTGGTGCACCCATTCCTTGCATGATATCTTTATTTCTTTGCATGTTATAGTTAACTCACCTTTTTCAATTATAATCAAACATGACATATGGTTTATTTCACTTACCACACCCTTTTTCCTTTTTTTCTAAATTTAAACTTAAGTTGACTCAATAAACATTTATATCTATTTCTTAATTTTCTAGTAATTTCAAGTATGTTTCCATAAACCAAACTAGAATGTGTTAACTCAACTTTAAAACTCCAAGATAATTCTATTTCCATGAAAATAATTATTAAAAGGATAATCATCTATTTAACTAACCTATATTAAGTCATTAATTGCTTTTATTATAAGATAACTATATATACAATATTAATATTTTTATAATAATTAATATTTATTTTCTAGATTTAAACTAAAAAATAAAATAAATTTGAAAAGAGATATAATGTATACTAAAACTAATTCTACACACACAAATATAATCACAACTAATACACATTATCATTTTATGCATATAACATTTAAAATCTAATGTGTGTGTAGGATCACTAGCAATTCCCTCAGATTTTCTCCAAATCATCCTATCTAAGCCATCTTCTGTGATGATGCTCTCCCTCATCAAGATCTGATGGTAGGATCTATCTTACATCCACCTCAAAACAAGTAGGTAGTTATCCTGAGTAATCATAAATATCCACTAATGATGTAAAACCTAATAGATACATATACATAATGTAATAGAATATAAAATATAGTTGTCACATCCTATAAGATAATCAATAATATCACTATCCCATTTATGTATATGTCACAAACATAAAAATTGAATTAATAGTAATAAGATATTAACCATACTAATCAATAGATTAAAAGTTTATTTATCATAGAATGAAATTGAGATGTAACATCATCTCCCTTAAAACATGTTAATGTCTCAATGACACTTATTCAAACAATAGTTCTGAATATCAAAAGATTCTAATATAATTTAAAAACATAGTATCAAGTATCTATCATACAAACAAATGCAAAAAAAAAACTTAAAAACTCATCATAGTCTTCCTAGGTAGCATTATCTTTAGAGTATCGGTCCCACAATACCTTACACTAAGATACCTCTATAGACATCCAATTCATAACACCGTTTGTGTTAAAATCGTCAATCTTAATCGAGTTGAACTCAAATGCACATTTTAGGTCAAAATATATAAAATGCACTAAATGTTTTAAAATTGTCATTTACAAGTGCCACTTTAGTTCAAAAAATCCCTAAATCGGGTAATGTAATTTATGGGCCAACTAACTTTGATCAATTCATTTTGAGTCAAAATGATGATTTCACTTTTTTTGTGCTCTAGATCACTCTTTTCTTCTAATTCATTAGTACACATGATATACATTTGTTATTTTTTGTTAGAAATATTGTAATTGGGAATATGGTTCTAATGCATCTAATGGCACCTTCCAATTCTTCCCAAGTCAAATTATAACTCAATAATATGACTTTATGACCATTTTGATTAATTGAGGGCCAATTTCCAAATAATTTCACAAATGTTGATTAACCTTGTTTAAGAATAATTAATCTAAATCAAGAGCTTAAGTGGATTTTCCATGAGAGTTGTTAAATATTTCTTTTTGGAAATTGATTTCTATTATCTGCATCATCATGTGATGTCATCTTGGGGTGGCATCCATCAAGCCATAAGTGCATAAAATATCAATATTATGGGTCTCCCATGCCTCTTTATTACCTCCCATGCATCATTAATGTCCCTTATTCCAAATTCATGATGAGAATAATTATGTATTTCAATTACATAATTCAATTAATCCATCACCACACATCTCAATCTTGAGATGGATGGTCATGGTTGATTCTGGTCATTCTTGAAAATATATAAATAGAGAGGTCATGGAAATCATTTTTAAGATTAAATATTACAAATTTATAATGTTAAATTGTTTCCAAAATCCTTTTCATTTGATCATTGATTTTTTTTGCAAGCTTCATTGATAGGCTAGTTTAGTGTTTCCAAATCATGAGCCTAGGTTTTGTGGAGTGTTTTTGAGACATTGGAGGATTTTTTCACCATTCTTAATAAATACAAGGATGATTGATCAAGGAAGAACAAGATTTTGAGCCACTCTTAGAGAAAGGATTCACTTGGGAAGGTATAGATTTCTTACTTTCTTTCATTTGTCTTTCATTGTCATTAGTAATTCCCACATGTATAGATAGGCTTAATTCAGTTTGTTCTTATGAATTATTCCTTTGGTTTATTAGACTAATGTTTCACTAATCATGTTATGTAATCCTCTCTACAACCTCTCTATTATGAAAAAAATTTGTGAGTACCAATTAATCTGATTGATTCTACCATGACCGGCCCAGGATCCAGAACCTACAAAGCATTCATATCCAAAACATGTGAAGGATGAACTATATACTTCTTAAAATAATATACATGGAAAACATTATGTAATTGAGCTAGGTATGATTCCAATGAAATCTTATACACAATAGTATTGACCACTTCTAATACTTCAAAGGGTCCTACATATCTTGTTGATAGTTTCACTAACTTCTCAAACTTAATCAAGCTCTTTTGTGGCTTAACTCGTAAGAAATATTTTTCACTAACTAAAAACCTCTTATCTATCCTCTTAAAATTAGCATAAATCTTCTGTCTATCATTGGAATCAACCAATATCTACCTAAATAACTTAACTTAATCTTCTATTTTAGAAAGCATCTATGGCCCAAAGACTATACTGTCCTCTAACCTGTCCCAACTGATTGGTATCTTGCACCTCCTTTTCTATAGTGTCTCAAAAAGAGCCATCTTCAATGCTAACTAATATGAGTTATGGTAAGAAAAATCAACCAATGGAGGATAATATTCTCATTTATATTTCTGATTTATGTAATACATATGTAGAGTATCCTCTAAAACCTGATTTACTCACTCAGTTTGATCATCGATCTCTAGATGATATATGGTTTTTAAATTTAACTATGTACCCACAGTTAAGTTTAGGGTCACCAAAAATCTTGAAGTCATATTTGGATCTTGATCCAAAATTATCTTCTCTTGGAATCCATGTAACCTATACACTTCCTTTATGAACCTTTTCACAAGGGTAGGTGCATCATTTGTCAAGTTTCTTGGTATGAAATGAACCACCTTGACTAGTTTATCCATAACTACCAAGATCATATCATGCCTACTTTAAGGCATTGGTAAACCTTGGATAAAGTCCATATGGATCACTTGCCACATCTATTTTGGTATAGTATGTGGATATATCAATCTAGATGGGTTCACATGTTTAGTGTTAACTCGTTGACATTCCAAATAACTTGACACAAAAGATTCCACATCTTTCTTTATTCCCTTACAAAAATATAAATCTCTAATCTCTATCATGAGCTTGGTTACTCTTGGATGTCTTGAATATGGAGTATTGTGTAACTCTTTCAACATTGTGCTCTATATATTCTCTCAATCTAGTACATACATTCTCCCATAGAAATGCATAATATTGTCACTCTCAAAACTAAATCCTTTATACCAAGGATTCTAAGCATTATCAAACAATGCTTTTTTGACCTGCTCAAGGTATTCATCTCTTAGTGATAACTTAAACATAAGATCTCTAAAATTACTCCTGATAGTAGCTACAACTGCTATGTACCTTATATGACACAAAGTATTAGCTACTCTATTCTCTTTACCTTTGATGTAATTGATGTCAAATTCATAGTCAAAAATAAACTCTAACCAAAATCTTTGTCAAGTATTTATATTTGGTTGAGTGAATATATATTTGAGTTCCAAGTTATCAATCTTTAGCTCAAATGGTTTTTCCAACAAGTAATGTTGTCAAACATGAAAAACATAGATGATTGTTTCAAGTTCAAGATCATGAGGGACATAATTCACCTCATGAGTTTTCAACTTCCTCAATTCAAAAGCCACTACTACATTGTCTTGCATAAGGAATTCATCTATACCCTCTCTTGACACATTTATGATCACTAAAAAATGGTCATTCGGTTCAAGAACTCTCAACATTAGTGATGATGTAATCTTTATTTTCAACTCTTGAAAAACTACTTCACATTTATCTAACTAGAATAACTTTTGGTTATTCCTTTACGAGGAGGTAGTTTGATTAGCTATCTTGGAAAATTTTAGAAAGAACTTCTTGTAATAGCCTATTAACCCCATAAAACTCCTTACTTCATGTACATTTATAGCTGTTGGCCACTCCATAGTGGTCCTTATCTTAGATCTCTAGAAATACTATCAACAAAAATAATATGCCCTAGATATTTCACTCTATCTTGGAATAATGAAAATTTACAAAACTTGACGTATAGCTTGTGCTTCCACAACCATTACAGAACTAGTTCTAAATGTTGTAGGTGCTCTTCTTCATTATTAGAATATATAATAATGTCATATAAAAATACTATGACAAAGTGATCTAAATTGTCTCTAAACATGTTGTTGATGAGATTCATGAATGTTGTTGGTACGTTGGTCAACCCACAAGGTAATAGCGTGAACTTATAATGCTCATAGCGAGTTCAGAAAGCTATTTTATATGAAATCCTTAACTAATAATATCCTTCTCTAAGAACTATCTTAGAAAATACCATTGCTCCACACATTTTATCAAAAAGATCATCTATACGAGGTATTGGATACCTATTTTTTATAGTTTCCTTGTTCAACATTTTGTAATTGATGTAGAACCTAAGAGTACCATCCTTTTTCATAATAATAACTTCTTCACCCCATGGTGACACACTAGGCCTAATCAACCCTTTTGAAAATAATTCTTGGAGTTGAGCCTTCAATTCAACCAACTCAGTGGTTGTCATCCTATATGGTACCTTAGATTGTTGTTCTGATCAAGGTATGATGTCAATAGAGAAATCAACCTCAAGTTGAAGAGGTAACCCTGGTAATTCTTATGGAAACACATCATGGAAATCTCTAAAAAATGGATAATCTTTGAGAGATGGTTCTATAGGTTCATCTATTTCATTTATCTTGATGATAAATGCTTGGCACCCTTTTGTTTGATCCCTCCTGAGTTGCATTACAAAAATTTACCTAAGTCACAATTTTTTTTCCCTGAATTTGTGTCTGATTTCCAAGATTATCCAAACAGTCAAATTTCTTTAAATAGAAATAAACCTTGGCCTTGTGTTTAAAAATATATTTGACTCCTAAGATCAAGTCATATAACCCTAGTGATGCTACATATAAATCCACTATAGTTGAAAATTTAGGTAACTCAATTACTACTTCAACTAAACACTTATAAACCATGACTTTTGAGTCATTCTCATAGTTTACTGACCATGCATTTTCCATATATCCATATTTTTAAATAAATTTAATAAACATTCCAAGAGATATAAAAAATTTAGTATCCCTTGTATCTATCATAATAGAAACTAGATGTTCAAATAAAATACCTAACAGCTCTATGGGTGATGCTTGAAATTTAGCTTATCAACTATCAATTATTGCATGAATATGCTGTTGATAATTTCCATACTAATTATTAGGGCCTTTGTTATTTGAATTGTACTAAGGACATTCATGAGCATAATCATTTCCTCCACAATTAAAATAATCACCAAGTGGACCTTTCCTATCAATTTGAGTGTTTCCCTAAATACTACCTTTAGAGGCATTGCCTATTTTCCTATTATTAGTTCTATTATTAAATTTAGTATTCTAGTTACTAGACTTAACCTTAGAGTCTCCACTCCTCTACTTCTAGTTCTTCTTTAAAGGTGGCTTAGAATTCCCAAACCTTTTCTTGAAATTTTCCATGGCCTATGTAATAGACTTCAATTTTTGCTCATGCTTCACTACCTTTTCAAAAACTTGGTCTATGGTGGGAGGTCCATGAACATCTACCTCACCACTGATTTGGGTTTTTAATTCCATTATAAACTCCTTGATTTTAAACCTCTCATCAACTTGGTACTAAGGTACATACTTTAGAAGTTTGGTAAACTACTTCTAATACTCACTCACCAACAACTCTCCTTGCTTTAGATTCTAAAAATTTGTAAGCTTCTAATCAAAGTAAAGTTGTGGCAACCACCCTGACCTGAACAAGATCATGAATTGATCCCCAGTCTTGTTGTTTGATTTAAGGTTCATCTCCATATTCTTGTTAGCCCACTAAGTAACTACTTCACCAACCAACTAGTAAGCTCCCCATATTACTTGGGTGACTTCAGAGTAGTTTTTATTTTTTTAATACTTCTCCATTTTTATCAACCATGCCTCAGCTCCATCCTCTAGAATAGTTCCATCAAACTTAGGTGGATTCACTTTTTCATGTCCCTTAACAACTCTATAGCTACCTAAGCTCTCATATTCTAAGATTTTTCCTATTCAGTAGGGTGCTCAATAGGTACATCTTGATGTTATTCCTCACCTTGATCTAAACTTCTTATTCTAGGGCTATGATCCAATCCCTAGTATCGATCATGGTTTCAATAATCTAATCTAACTTTACTAAATGCTCGGAGGTAATTAGGTAATTATCAATGGGAGTGTTATCATTGACACATGAAGGACCCTCATTAGATGCTCTTGTTTACGCCTTCTTCCTTCTCACTAAAAATAATAATATGAAAATGTTAGCAGACTCATTCATTTTTAGAGTTTGAGCCTAAGGTCTGACACCACATGTTACAAACCCTCAAGTTTTACTTAAGAAAATGTAGTAATTTTTTTCTTTTAAAATGATTAAATAATTAACTTAACACTAAAATCATAAAATTGAACAATACAACATCTCTAAATCATAAATTTGAATAATAGTACTTCTAATTTAAATATTGCATACAATATTAATCTTATATAACTCTAAGGAAAGTAAATACCATATGACACAATTATGGCTAGTCTCACAATATAGTAACTATTGTTAAGTATAATAATTATATATTTCAAATATATTTACTTTAGGCATACATCCCTATATAATAAATAGATACCAAAATCTCTAAAGTTTGAGTCGATCTAACTTGTGTATCATTGATAATCTCAAATGTCATCTCCAAGAATGTACTATAGTAGGGATGGAGAGCATCATCCAAGCACTTTTTCACTCCAACCATTAACTAACAATCCCCTACATAATTCCCTATTAGGGAATGGCTTTCCTTTCATGGATAGGTAAATAGAACGGTGCGAGAATCTAGTGAGACGTGCTAATACCCCATGTGCTTTTACAATTTATTACTACATGACGTATCTCATAAATAAAATACATTTCAAACATGATATTGCACAACACTTAATTCAAACATATTAAATGACAATGTACATCTAACATTACTTTGACCAATAAAATAGCATACGATCATCTAGATCAATAAATTTCATCACACACCGCTTGATCAAACTATTTATTGGTGGTACTACCTAGGCTAGTGGATTCTGTATCACTACCTATTAGCATCATAAATACATTTTCTAAAATAAATGTATATAACATAGTATATATTTCCAAGATTCATACAAATTTTCTCATATACTAAGAATAGAACATTTTTATTCTAACATTTTATCCACCAATGCATAATGAATATGAGTAAATGTTATTAATACAATAATATCATTTTTGAGAAAAATACATTTAAAAACAAGATCATAATCTAAAACATGCTAATATTAATTTATAAAACTTTAGAAGATTTCACAGTCATAAACGGATCATACCATCTGAGTATGTTTTATACATAGCCTAACATTGCATGCTAGTAAACGTAACCTATTATTTTATTAATAATCAATGGGTCTATAATTCCTTTATTAAATTAGGTATCAAGCTTGTTAATATAACTTGAATAATTGTTCTTTTCACAACCCATTTATAATTTTCATTCTTTATATACAATAAGCATGTCTATAGTAATAAATTGTATTTTCTAAGTTAAACACAGGCCATAAAGACACATGCAAGGTAGATAAAACTAAACTCAACCCCACCCCCTCCTATAATACTAAAATGTTAATATGTTGGAATATTTTACTATACTTAGGTCTAAATTCGAATCAACATATCAAAATATAACATAGATTTAGTAAGAAGGAGGAATGTAAATCAAATATCTATATGTAGGCTTTATTAATACAAATGCATTTCTTTAAACCCAAAATGCAGTATATAAAATATTGCCATGCCATATTAAAGAAATAAACATAGGCCTTCCAAATCCATAGGTCTAATAAGAATACTACACTAGTTTTTAAGGAATTATAATGCATGATTGAAAGGAATGATACATTGGTTTTAGAAATGGAACACAAATATTAAAAATTGAGACAAAATCACATATTAAGATGCCAAGCTCAATGTTCCACATTATTAGCTAAAGGATAAAAATGAGATCTACTTTCTAATCAATTTAAGAAAGAAGGTAATTTATAAAGACTACACAGGCTATTGCATTTTCAACTCAAGTCTCTTAAAGGTAAAGCATTGGTAGATATAGGAATAAAACTTAGCCAAATGAATTAAATACATACCAAATATATTAAATGCATATTTGATTTTCTAGGAAAATCTAAAAACTAAATACTCAAAGAATAAAGGAAAACTATTGAAAAAACCTACCTGGTAAATGTGCCTTCCCTTGCTTTCTCTCAGGTTCAATCCCTATCTTCTTCTCTCTTTTTCTTCCTATCTCTATCCATGTGTTTAATTTATAGAAATTCTTTTTTATTTATAAAACTTATTTTCCTTCTTCATTTTTGTGCCCATTACTTTCATGCTATCTTTCTTTATTTGAATGCTATAGTTAACTCACATTTTTAAATTATAATCAAACTTGCCATATTGTTTATTGTACTTACCACACCCTTTTTCCTTGTTTATTAAACTTAAACTTAAGTTGACTTGATAAATAATTATATCTATTTCTTAATTTGATAGTAATTTCATGCATGTCTCCATAGACTAATATAGATTATGTTAACTCAACTTTAGAATTCCATGTTAATTTTATTTCCATGAAAAAAATTATTACAAGAATAATCATCTATTTAACTAAGCAATATTAAGTCATTAATTAATTTTATTGTAAGATAATCGTATCTACAATATTAATATTTTTATAAAAAATGAAATCAATTACAAAAGAGATATAATGCATACTAAAACTAATTTCACACACACAAATATAATCACAACTAATACACACTACCATTTTATGCATATAACATTTAAAATATAATGTGTATAAGTGGAGGGTCACTAGCAATTCCCTCAAATTTTCTCCTAATCATCCCATCTTGCCCATCCTCTCTGATGACACTCTCCCTCATCAAACTCTGAGGGTAGGATTTATCATGCATCCACCTCGCAACAAATAGGTAATTAGTCTAAATCATCTAAAATATCTGCCAATGATGCAAAAACTAATAAATACATATCCATAATGTAATAGAATATAAAACATAGTTGTCACATCCTGTAAACTAATCAATAATATTATTGTCCCATTTTAGTATATTTCATAAAGTTAAAAATCAAAGCAATAATAATCATATATTAACCATACTAATTGTATACTCTATAAACCATCACTATAGTTCTATATGTCACACTAACCCTTATCCCACCTCTGGACCCCTTTCAGACCACTTAATATCCTTTCAACTACCAAACCTAAGTCAACCTGACTAACTCTGACCATTCTACCTTTTTTCTATCAACCATCGACGGTCGACCCCTAACTACCAACAATTAGACTCGACCATTGATGGTTAACCTTTAATCAACTTAAAGTTTAACTACCACTCAACTACAACTTAATTTTTATTTTTAGTTGTTTGATCTATGTGCATAATCAATGAATGTTAATGCTAAAATTAGATATCTTGTTGAACTGGTTGTTTAACCTCTTGTTTCCCCACTCCCTTTTTCCTATATAAAGAGAAGAAGAAGAGGTGAAAAAAGGGAGATCAATAATCATCAGATATCATTGACAATTATCAGAGTTTCTTATATCAGAACATATTTTGTAGGTATTCTTTTAGCAAACCAATAACTAGGTCAGAGATCCAAAGTGTTGTTTCTCATCAGTCAACAACCAAAGTACCATCACTTCATCAAAATTGTTGTAGGCTTCACAACAGGTTTTTAGCCACTCATCTCAATAATTTTTAGGCAATAGAGCTAATTATCTATTTAAAATAATTAGTTCCTTTGTTTTTGTCTCATAACTAACATCTATCCTAAACCCACCTTTCAAAATCACTCAATTTTTCAAACCAAAACTACCTTTACCTAAGCCAAATTCGATAGTAACCATTGATAGTTTCCTAATCATTGATGGTTTATTCCTAACCATCAATAGTTACCTAACCACTAATGGTCAGCTAACTGATAATGATCTTACCCAATCATCAATGATCACTATGTGTCAATTCCAATAGGAAACTTACTTCACCTATCAAATCCTAACCAAATCACAATTTTTGACCTTCTACTTGATCATAGAACATCACTCTATTTTAAAAATTACATTTGATTTATTTATCATGAATATCTAATCATTTATTACTATAATTAGTCAAATTCATCTCTTTTCAAGAACTTCTTGTATTTTATTTTAGTATCTTCTATTATTTATGCAAGTAATCTATCTTTCACTATCAAAACTTAATTCTTTAAAGATGTGAATTGATATCCCCCAAGGAAGCTTGTGCTTCTTGGACCTAGTGTGTTAGGCAATCCACCATACTACCTAACTAATCAACCATTTATTTAGTTCTTTCTATATGTATTTCATTCCTCTCAAACAAAGAGGAGTATCTAAAACCATCTAGATCATACAGTACAAACCAAATCTAGGTTATACTAACCTCACCCTTCTTTCAAGATTTACAAATTTCTTCTAAGAAATAAATCAAAAGTTATGTGAAACATTATGATATGCCCAGTGGGACCCTTGAGTATTTTATTTGATTCATAGTTGCATCTAGGTGCTTTTCCTTCTTGTTTTCTTGCTCATACAACATAATCAAATTTTCATTTTGGGCTTAAAATTGACTGTATGCATTATTTTCTTGCTTATTTTAGCTCACATACCTTAATTAATTGAATTAATTAATCATAGCATTACTCTTATCACACACATAAGACCAAACCACTTACACCTAATCAATCATAAAGACATTTTCATAAGGCTCGATTGGGATTTTATCACCTAGAAGTCACCTTTCTCAATGATCCTACTTAGATTTCACCACCAAGGGGGATAACTAACTTAGTATGATAGCTAAGTATAATCTCTAACAACTCAATATATTTTAGCTAAGCACTTGACACCCTTATCACTGTGGTGTGTGAAGTGAAGGGGCAGGCCCCAATATCAATCTATGTACCAAGTTATAGTATAGATCTTGAGAACCTTTAACTACCTAAAACCATATTTAGATATCTTTTTCTAGTACCCACTCTACAAGCCCAATTTGGTCTTCATAACTACTTCAAAATAAAGGCATAAGCCATAAGAGAGACTAAAAGGAACCTTAGGATTTAATGTGCATTAGTGTGTGTTTCATTTCCTTGACTTTTTCTTGTATTCTCTTTGTTTGGGTGGTGAGATTGCTTATATCTTCCTTTTTCCTTTAATTGCATGGGTTTAACTAGGCAATATAAAGAAACCAAGTAAATTAGAATCCACATCCTAATCATCCATCTTCCTCTTCTCTTTCATCCATGGAGTATGTCTCAGATGTAGAGATTTCTCCCCATCCTTTAGGAAGTCCTAACATCCCTTGAATAGTTTCCCAAGGTGATATAGATTTTGCCACCTTTTTGGATAACAACCCCATAGCCTATCAACATTATCTTAATACCATATCTCACTGTACCACTACTTTAGTTTTACCTATTGACCCACCCTATGGCATGCCATCCCACCTTATGGGCAACACCCTTATTACCACCATTTCCATCCAAACCTTTGTCACACAAGCATCCTCTTCTATAAATAATCCTATTAATACCACCATCCAAAACTGACCCACCCAACCAACCAACACCCAAAAACCTTCCACCCCATCAATAACCCTTCTAGTATAGGTGTTGTCCCCCGAAATAGACTTCTCATTTTTTGGGACAACATGTGAACTATTTTGGTTCCTTAGACCAAAATAATCTCTTCCCTTCTCGAAATTTGTTCTGAGCATTCAAATTCCTCATTTTTAGATCTTCTCAAAAATATATGGACTCTACAAGCTTAAATCTATGGACTTTGTAGGCTTAAATCTACGGACTCTGCAGAAAAAAAATCTACGGACTCTGCAGGCCAAGTTCTACGGGCTTCACAGGTTGATTTCTACAGACTCTACAAGAAAGAAGCAAGCTCTCAACACTTAGGCAATTTCAAAGTTGTTTTAATGACAAGGCTCAACCAAAATAGTTCATCGGCAAGCTTTTAAGCAAGGATTGAACCTTGAACCATTTTGGTTCAACGGGTTCAATCGGTTCAAAGATTCAACATCAATATCAAGAGTTAAGCATATTTGTCAAGGTTCAAATTTCAATCGCTTCAAGGTTCAACAGCTTTAAAACACTTATCAAAAAGAATAAGGCTTGAATCATTGAACCGTTGAACCATTGAACCACTTTGGTTCAAAGGTTCAACAAGTTCAATGGTTCAATAGGTTCAACGACCAAATGGTTCAACACATTTGGTTTAAAAAGATCACAAGGACTTAGCCAAATAAAAAGAATGAACTGATTGAACCATTGAACCTTAAACCAAAGGGTTCAATGAGTTCACAGGTTCAAAGATTCAACTAGTACAATGAAGATCAAAGAGCTTATAAAGAAAAAAGAAGTGATAGACTAATGGTTCAACAGGTTCAAAGGCTTCTACAGGTAGGTTCAATCAAAAGAACAAGTTTTTGATGCTTTAATCATTGAACCATTAAACCACTTTGGTTCAAAGGTTCAAGGTTAAACAGGTTCAACGGGTTCAATGAGGCTTGTTTCAAATAATCTTGGTTCAAGCAGTCAATAGAAACAAGGGAATGAACCATTGAACCATTGAACCAAACTTGGTTCAATCGGTCGGTTCAAGCGACAAGTTCAAAGGAGAGCCCCAAGTGTCAAAGACACAAGTGCCCTTGCAGAGGGAATTTCTGAGGTAAAAGTGACTAACAAAGGAAACAAAAACTTGATAGAACTTAGTAGATGTTGCCAAGTTTCATCTTCTGAGCCTCATTCCACTTTGTTTCTAAGAGC
Organism: Torreya grandis; assembly: GCA_037957365.1. Lineage (NCBI taxonomy): Eukaryota > Viridiplantae > Streptophyta > Pinopsida > Cupressales > Taxaceae > Torreya > Torreya grandis. Next base: position 162,018 of record JARHVA010006718.1, on the reverse strand, counting down.
AATGGATGCTACCACGTGTCACAATTTGAGATTCACATAAAATTGACTAAGAAAAATTTCCAAAGGACAAACAACCCTTGCAGAGGACACTCAAAAGCCAAAATGAACCGTTGTAAAAACCTAAAAGGTTAATTTGGAGCTCAAACAGCCCTTGCGAAGGGTAGAAAGGGGGAAAATAGACCAATTCAAAGGCCAAAAGAGAAGGGATTTCCTTCAAAAAAATTCCCCTGGCAAAAGTGACAAAGAGACAATTCCTTTGGACAAATTGTCTGAAAAAATTCCTTCAGACTTTTTCCTCTAAAAGAATTCCTCCAAAAATTTTCCTCCAAAAGAAAAGTTTGAAGAAATAGAAAACCCATAATGCTACTGTGTGTCATCTTTAAAGTCACAGTAGAAACCACCATGTGTCATCTATTGAGACACAGTATCAAATGTAGTAGAAGCTACCAAGTGTCATCTTCCGTAGGGTTCTCAAAAGACCAGCAAAAATGACTAAGGAACAGAGCATCAAACTTCATCGAGGACCCAATTCAAATAACCAAAAAAGGAGGAATGAGCAGGAACAACTAGAAACATTTGTGCATCAGATATGTTTCTAAAAGTAGACCACCAAGTGGATATTGAAAGATGCAAACTTTCAATAGAGTGACCTATTACTCTTCATTGAGAAAAGCAAATGGGTAAATACCCCTAAATTCTAGCATGTCTTCTTAACAAAATTCAATGCAACATGATGTGTTACTATTCCCAAGTCCTTCTTGAAGAGGCTATATAAGGGAATCTCTTGTTATTGTGGATCTCTCTCTCTAATTATCAGATACAAAACTCTACCCAAATTGAAAGGCATTACTAAGATTTTGAGCTCAGATTATTGATCATATTTTTTTATTGGAATAAGAAAGCAAGTGACTTTTTAGACTTTGTACTATGATATCTTTGTTTTTGGGGAAATTGTTCTTGTCTTTTTCCTTAATATATTTTCTATTTCTTTAATTCAATAAGTAGAATTAGTGAAAGTAGTCAGGAAGGCATCTTGAAGACAACTGTGGAGAGACTTTTTGTCCCAAAATTGCCTTTAGTGTGTTTTATTTTTGTTTCTGTGTAAAGGACCTTGGGACGACTTTGTTCCCTCATTGTCCTTTGTATCTCACTCTTGGCCAATTCAAGTGGAGACTTTGTGCTACATCTCAATTTGCTGGTTACTATGACCTTGGTTACATTTTGCAATTACTACCAGGAAGATTCTTGTGGTTTGTTGAATGGTACTTATGAAAGAAGAGTACTTTCTGTCATTATCCCTAAGATTTTTCCTTTGATTTTCACGCAACATCTCTGAAAAAAGAGAGATGGATGATTTATCCTACCCTTGAGTATTATTTTCTATTTATATATATAGGGAACTTCCCTTTGATGAGAGGAGATATTAGTCCCCTTTTGATGTGGTAAACCTACACATTTAGATGACCAATCTTCCTACTTTAGATGATCAGACCTATTTTGTTTATCAGTACGTTGATCGACAAAATATTCAACCAACAATTTTTTTGTGACTCTACTGGGGATATAGTTATGTGCATTCTAAAACCTCAAGTTTCAGATGAAGTCAGTCTCTACCATTATCTATTATAGACTCCATTCCATTTCTGTGTTTTACCCATTATTATTATAACATTACCATTCACCTCCACACTAACTGGGAAAGAATGCACAGTTTAAAGCCTCAAGCTTCAAACTAAAGAAAGGTCAATTCTTTCCCATTTTTGTTTCACAATCTGGCAAATTCAAGGTATGCATGAAGCCAAAGGGCTAAAGGTATTATTGACCCTATATTTGAGTTGGTACATCAAAGTAATTTTGATTTATTTCCTTCACCATCTCGCCTCTAATGAACCAAGAGCTTTCCTACTACTAAAGTCAGATCTCCATTGCCAAACAAAGTATCTACTTCTATTGTTGATAATGGTTTGCCAATAATTACCACTTTGAGATTTGTTATTCCTCCTTTTCATAGTCATATAATGGTAGTTCAAGGCCCCTGGGGTATTTCTTTTAATCCTCTCAATCTTACTCCACCTCTAAATGAGCTTCCACACAGTTCAAAGAAGAATTTCCCCAAATTCTATGGTGATGGGAAAGTTCATCTTGATGAACACATTACAGCCTTCAGCATAGCCTGTGGCTTAATTGGAGTAGAATTTGAAGATGTAGCAGTCAGGCTATTTGTACAAACATTACAAGGTGCTACTACAGATTGGTTTTATCATCTACAGGCTCGGTCTGTAACTAACTAGAATACCTCAAAGCTATGTTTGAAGCTAGATTCAAACCTAAAAAATATACACATGTACTTCTGGCTCAACTTACCTAGATGAAGAAAGAACCTCATGAACCAATGAGGGACTTCATAGCCAAGTTTGACAAATTGAAGAATATAATTCTTGTAATTACTCGACCTACAACTGAGAATCTCAAATGCTTATTCATTAATTCTCAATTACCAGAAGTAAGTTTTCTTTTGAGACATGATGGTCAAATAGATCTTGTTGTAGCTCAACATTTGGCCACTAAGGTAGAATATGATCTCATCTTAGTAGGGAAGATAAGAAGAGATCCAAAGAGAAATAGACCTTCATCATTTTCTAAATATTCATCTATAGACACCATAGATCTAATGGTGTAGAAGTTGACAAATGAGTTACTTGCTCTCAAAAAAAATGCCGCAAGGAATGTCTTATGCTCCTTCATACAGAGATATGCCAAGAAAGACATTTCCAAATCAGTCATATCAAGGCAATATTGTTAGGAATCAAGGGCAACAAAAGCGTCTTCCTCCCCCACAAGGGAAACTTGCCCTAGAAGCTCCTCCAACCAATTCAACAATGGGATATCTTGAAGCAGAATTAGAGTTCTCTTTCTAGTCTGAATTAAATCAAGAAAATGGCATTGATCTCTTTGTAAAAAATCAAGAAGAATCAGTTGGTGACTCCCACATTGGTTTCCTGAACTACCAAGATGAACCCAAAAGCAAAGGAGAAGCTTTTGATAGATCATATGCAGTGTTTACCAGGTCCAAGAACCAATCAGTCTAGCAAGTTGATAAAGAGAAGATAGAGGAGCAACCTCAACCAACAATTACAATTGCTAAGCATGGAACCACTTTGCCTTTCTAGTCAAAAGATCTAGTGATCACCCAAAAGGTAAGTACATCAATTTCACCTTCACCTTCTACTTCAATTTCACAAACCAACCCTCCTCCCATCCCTCCTAAAACTTAGAAGGTTGAAATACCTTCCTCTATACCTACCTCAATTCAGCTATTTGACATAATCGATCATGCCAAAAAGACAAAAATACAAATGTCTGAATTTGAATATTTGTAGTTCAATCTTGATCATTTGGATAAGTTGGTCCAATGTGTCAAGAACCAAACTATCCTTATAGGACAAGAATCTAAAAAACTAACTCCTAATTCCCCAAAGAACATGCCCATTCTAAATAATCTTGTCATTACTCCTCCAGCTGCCCCTAGGAAAATATAACCTTTCTATGTTTCCCTATTAATAAATGGTCATAAGCTAAGTAATTATATTATAGACTCAGGCACATCTGACAATGTCATGCCTGATAAATTAGCTGAATCTCTTGGCCTCACACTGACCAAGACATTTGGGAGATGTTTCTCCATGGAAAACAAGCAAGTACCATTGCTGGGGCAAATCAAAGATGCCCAATTTGAATTTGCAACATTTCCAGATAAGAGAATCAAGATGATTGTCTTGGTGGCTGATACATCCTATGGCATTTTGCTTAGATGAAATTTTTGCAAGGGCATGGGAGGAGAACTAAGCAGGGACTTGTCTGAGGCAAGAATCCTTGTCAAAGGCGTAATGACGAGGTTGCTCCCTGAAAAGGAGGAAAAATATGTGGTCACTCAAATATCAGCCCTTGAAGCTCAAATTCTTTTTGAATCCTCAAGTATGGGTAACTACTTTCTATCTATGAATGAAGTGCATGAAACATCTAATAAAATTCTTGAAAGTGTTAACCCAAAAATTAGTTCAACTAGAATAGCAGAAGAACTAGTAGGTTGCAATATAAATGAAGAAGGACCCTCCATCTCTAATGAAGGAAAGTCTAAAGAAAAATTAGTATCTAATGAGGTATGGACTTTGAAATTTGATGAGAGTTGTTCTTCTACCAATTTGGGATCTGAGATTGTGTTGATATCTCCTCAAGGAGATATATTTTCTTCATCTTATAAATTACAATTTAGCAACACTAACAATACAGCTGAATATGAATCTTTGTTGCTTGGGTTGAAGGCTGCTCAAGACAAAAGCATCAAGTTTCTGCATGCCAAAGGGGTTGCTAAATTAGTGGTTTGTCAAGTGAGAAACTTATACCAAACCAAGAATGAAAGATTATGCCACTATCGCAACCTGGTTTGGGACCAAATTGAAAGCTTTGATGCTTTCAACATTTCTACCATACCCAAGGAATCTAATGACAGAGCTGATGCACTTGCTATTTCAGGAACTCTTTTAGTTCCTCACTCAGATTTTAAAGAAGATAGGTATACTATTGAGCTAGTATATAGATCAAGTGTTCCTAACAATGCTGATCATTGGCAAATATTCAATGATGATCATCAAATCATTACCTTCTTGGAATGAAAAGACAAATTTGGACAACTACGTTTTGAAGGTAGTGAACCTCAGAAGTATGAATCAGCCTCTAAATCTAGTTCAGATATAAATGAAGAATTCTTACAGCTGAAAGGAAATAAAATTCCCAAAGGCTTGGTTTCTCTTGAGAAACTATTTGACAAGCATGATAGATTCATCAAACAACATCAAATAGATTCAAGTTTCTCTCAGGGATTCGATCAAGTAAATTTGACTACTAAAGAAAATCCCAAGATGGTTAACACTGGTAAGTGTTGCACCCCTGAAGAAAGATTCAAGTTCACCACTTTACTCCATCAATACATGGATGTCTTAGCATCTTCTTATGATGACTTGAAGTCTCTCTGACCTGATGAAATCCACCATGACATTCCTCTCAAGGCTGACGCAATGCCCTATAAGCAAAAATCTAGACAGTACAATCCAAAAATATCAAGTACTATTTTGTTTGAGATACAAAAAATTTTAAATGTTAGAATCATCTTCCCAATCCATCATTCCACATAGATTGCAAACATAGTGCCTGTAAGGAAGAAGAGTGGCAAAATTTGCATTTATGTAGATTTTAGGAATCTGAATCAGTCATCTTTGAAAGATAATTATTGAAAGATAATTACCCTTTGCCAATTATGGATCAAATGCTTCAAATAGTGATAGGTTCAGAGATGTTATCAATGCTAGATGGCTTCTCAGGATATAATCAAGTTGAAGTTGGTGAAGCAGACTGACACAAGACTACATTCACCACACCTTGGGGTACATCTGCATATAGAAGAATGCCTTTTGGCTTGATAAATGTTGGTGCCACCTTTCAGAGAGAAATGGACTTGGCTTTGAAAGATGAGATAGGTAAATTCAAAGTGGTATACCTTGATGACTTAACCATCTTTTTAAATCACCATTCTGATCATGTATGCCACTTACAACAAGTGTTAGAGCATTGCTGCCAAAATGGTATTTCCTTGAACCCGAAGAAGTCTATTTTTGGAGTAACAGAGGGGAAACTCCTTAGACACATTGTGTCTAAATAAGGCATAAATATTGACTCAGACAGAGTCAATTCTATTCAAGAGCTTAAATTTCCTACAAGTAAAAATACTATTCACTCTTTTTTTGAAAAGGTGAATTTCTTACGGAGGTTCATCCCCAAATTTGCTAAGAAGACTAGACACATTGTGAATATGATGAAAGGGAAGACCACCTTCAGCTGGACTAAAAAAGGCAAGTTAGCATTTCAAGATATCAAGACTACCATTGCCCACACCCATACCTTGGTTTGTCCAAATTACAACAAAGATTTCATCATATATAGCTATGCTTCTGAACATACATTTTCAGTAATTCTTGTTTAACAAGACAAGGAAGGTATGGAATCTCCTATTTTTTTCATGAGTTACCCTCTCAAAACCCATGAGATGAATTATTCAAATGTAGATAAGCATGCTTATGCGGTGGTGAAAGCAGTCAAACATTTCTACTTTTATATCCTAAATTCACACACTACTACCTTCGTTCCTGACACTATAGTCAAGTCCATATTAACTCAGCAGGAGTTTGGCACAAAAAGAAGTAATTAGATTTCAAAGATCTAAGAGTTTGATCTAGACATCAAGCCAACAAATCTGGTTAGCAAAAAAGCCTATGCCAATTAATTGATGACAATGAGCCAGAAGATACACAGCATGTAAAAGTTGAAGTGGAAGACACACCAACAGTCCTTTTTGTCTCCACTACCAATGAGTGGTATTTAGGTATTGCTCATTTCCTTACTTATGGTGAATGTCTTGCTCATTTGTATTATAAATAAAGGACTATCAAAATGAAAGCTGCCAATTTTGCCCTTTGGGACAATGGCTTGTACAAGAGAAGCATAGATGGAGTATTCCTTCACTATGTAGACAAAGAGCAACAAAGCCAACTTTTGAAATATTTCCACAATCTAGCCTGTGGAGGACATTTTTCTACTCTTGTAACTACTCACAAGATTTTGTAAGCCAGGTATTACTAGCCAACTCTTTTCCAAGATGCATATAAGTGGGTGAGAAAATATGAACTTTGCCAGCAATTTGTTGGAAGACCCAAGTTAGCTACCCTGCCTCTCAAGCCAGTGATCATAGAAGAACCTTTCCAATAATGGGGGATTGATTTTATTGGGACTATAAACCCATCTTCAAGTGCTGGACATGATTATGTCATTACAGCAACTGACTATTTCACCAAGTGGGCAGAAGTAATCCCAATTAAGCATGCTACTTCAGAAGTTGTATGCAATTTTTTCAAGGAGAATATCATTTCTAGGTTTCACCCAAAATTGTTACTAACAATGCAGCTTGTTTCACCTCCTAGGAGATTACACAATTTTGTTTCCATTATCGAATTACACTCTCCCATTATTTTGATTATTTTTCACAAGGGAATGGACAAGTTGAATCAAGCAATAAGAACCTGGTAACTATCATCAAGAAGCTAGCAGATGACAATCAAAGGACATGTCATAAAGCATTGGTTGATGCTCTATGGGTAGATAGAATCACACCAAAGAGGGCAATTGGTATGTCTCCTTTTCAACTTCTTTATGGTATCAATGCTGAAATACCAATCACCTTAAAATTGCCAACCTTGAAATTGGCAAAAGCAATTGAAGATCAGACATATGAAAGCTCTCTTGATAAGAGAATCATGTTCTTGACTGATTTGTATGAATAGAAAATCATGGTGGTGGACCGAATTACTGCTCATCAAATTCTGGTAAAGAAACTCTTTGATCAAAAGGCCAAAAATCATGATTTCTAGATTGGGGATCAAGTCCGGCTATGGGACAAAAGGAGAGAACCAAAATGGATGCATGGAAAGTTTGACTCCCTTTAAAGAGGCCCATTTATCATTCATCAACACAATGGTGAAAATAGCTTTCTGCTGAAATATCAAGATGGCACACTCTTTTCTCTACCTCACAATGGGTAGCATCTGAAACACTTCAACTCTTGAAGTATCAGATCATTACATCTATACATATGTATATTTGTATAGTTTTTAATTCTATTTTGTTTTCTTTCTTTCCATTTTTGATGCCGTCCATTTTTGGGTAACATGACTCCATAGCCCAATGGTACATATGAAGACACTAGAGATTCTGGATTCTACTCCCTTCAATTTTTTTTACATTTGATAGAAGTTCCCCAACTGGAGCCAACTATTGTCCCCAAAAATAGACTTCTCATTTTTGAGGACAACATGTGAACTATTTTAGTTCTTTAGACCAAAATAATCTCTTCCCTTCTCAAAATTTGTTCTAAGCATTCAAATTCCTCATTTTGCAAGCTTCTAAAAAATCTACGGACTCTACAGGCTTAAATCTACGAACTTTGCAGGAAGAAAATCTACGGACTCTGCAGGCCAAGTTCTATGGGCTTCACAGGTTGATTTCTACGGACTCTATAGGAAAGAAGCAAGCTCTCAACACTTAGGCAATTTCAAAGTTGTTTCAATGACAAGGCTCAACTAAAAGAGTTCATCAGCAAGCTTCTAAGCAAGGATTAAACCTTGAACCATTTTGGTTCAATGGGTTCAATGGGTTTAAAGGTTCAACATCAGTAGTAAGAGTTAAGCATATTTGTCAAGGTTCAAAGTTCAACCGCTTCAAGATTCAATGGCTTCAAAACACTTAGAAAAAATAAAAAGGCTTGAATCATTGAATCATTGAACCATTAAACCACTTTGGTTCAAAGGTTCAACAGGTTCAATGGTTCAACAAGTTCAATGACCAAATGGTTCAACGTGTTTGGTTCAAAAAGATCAAAAGGACATAGCCAAATAAAAAGAATGAACCAATTGAACCATTGAACCTTAAATGAAAGAGTTCAATGAGTTCACAGGTTTAAAGGTTTAACCAGTACAATGAAGATCAAAGAACTTAGAAAGAACAAGGAAGTGATGGACTAATGGTTCAATAGGTTCAAAGGATTTTACAGGTAGGTTCAATCAAAAGAACAAGTTTTCAATGCTTGAATCATTAAACTATTGAACCATTAAACCACTTTGGTTCAAAGGTTCAAGGTTCAACAAGTTCAATGGGTTCAAGGTTCAACAGGTTCAACAAGGCTTGTTTCAAAGAATCTTGGTTCAAGTGTTCAATAGAAACAAGGGAATGAACCATTGAACTGTTGAACCAAAGTTGGTTCAATTGGTCATTTCAAGTGACAAGTTCAAAGGAGTGCCCCAAGCATCAAAGACACAAGTGCCCTTGCAGAGGGAATTTTTGTGGAAAAAGTGACTAAGGAAGGAAATAAAAACTTGATAGAACTCAGTGGATGCTGCCAAGTGTCATCTTTTAAGCCTCATTCCACTTTGTTTTTAAGAGAAGTGGATGATGCCACATGTCACAATTTGAGATTCACATAATATCAACTAAGGCAAATTTCTAAGGGACAAACAGCCCTTGTGGAGGACACTCAAAAACTAAAATGAACCATTACAAAAACTTGAAAGGCTAATTAGGAGCTCAAACAGCCCTTGCAGAGGGTAGAAAGGGGGCAAATGGACCAATTCAAAGGCCAAAAGAGCAAAGGGATTTCCTTCAGAAAAGTTCCCCTAGCAGAAGTGACAAAGAGACAATTCCTTTGGTTAAATTGTTTGAAATAATTCCCTCAGACTTTTTCCTCTGAAAGAATTCCTCTGGACTTTTTCCTCCCAAAGAAAAGTTTGAAGAAATAGAAAGCCCACTATGTTGCCATGTGTCATCTTCAAAGTCACAACACAAGCCACCACATGTCATCTATTGAGACAATATCAAATGCAACAGAAGCTACCAAGTGTCATCTTCCGCAGGGTTCTCAAAAGACCAACAAAAATGGCTAAGGAACAAAGCATCGAAGTGCATCGAGGACCTGATTCAAATAACCAAAAAAGGAGGAATGAGAAAGAATGACCAGAAACATTTGTGCATCAGATATGTTTCTAAACGTAGACCACCAGGTGGATATTGAAAAATGCAAACTTTCAATAGCGTCACCCATTTCTCTGCATTGAGAAAAGCAAATGGGTAAATGCCCCTAAATTCTAGCATGTCTTCTTAACAAAATTCAATGCAACATGATGCATTACTATTCCCAAGTCCTTCTTAAAGAGGTTATATAAGGGACTCTCTTGTTATTGTGGATCTCTCTCTCTAATTATCAGAAACAAAACTCTGCCCAAATTGAAAGGCATTACTGAGATTTTGAGCTCAGATTGTTGATCATATTTTGTTATTGGAATAAGAAAGTAAGTGACTTTTCAGACTTTGTGATGTGATATCTTTGTTGTTGGGGAAACTATTCTTATGTCTTTTTCCTTAATATATTTTCTATTTTTTTAATTTAATAAGCAGAATTAGTGAAAGTAGTCAGGAAGGCATCCTGAAGCCAACTGTTGAGAGACTTTGTGCCCCCACAATTGCCTTTAGTGTGTTTTCTTTTTGTTTCTGTGTAAAGGACCTTGGGATGACTTTGTGCCCTCATTGTCCTTCTTATCTCACTCTTGGCCAATTCAGGTGGAGACTTTTTGCTACATCTCAATTTGCTAGTTACTACGACCTTGGTTACATTTTGCAATTACTACCAGGAAGATTCTTGTGGTTTGTTGAATGGTACTTTTGAAAGAAGAGGATTTCTTTCTGTCATTATCCCTAAGATTTCTCCTTTGATTTGCATGCATCATCTCTGAAAAAAGTGAGATGGGTGATTTATCCTACCCTTGAGTATTATTTTATGTATATATATAGGGAACCTCCCCTTGATGAGAGGAGAGATTAGTCCCATTTTGATGTGGTAAACCTATACATTTGGCTTACCAATCTTCCTACTTTGGATGATCAGACCTATTTTGTTTATCAGTACGTTGATTGACAAAATATTCAACCAACAATAGGAACAACCTAACCTTTGGACACCGGTACCCCGCTTACTATAGGAGTGCCCTCTACTAGTTTTACCACCCTTCCTCTTGCTTCCAACCCACCTACCTCCACTCCATTATAGAGCTTGGTGGTTCCCATACCTCTTTCCCTTCCAACCATTAGTACTAAAGTTACCACCTATCCTCTACCTACCAACCCAACATACATTAATCCCTCAATAGGCACCCATTACACCAACACTGATCTATGTCCCTAACTGACAAGGGTATGTACCTCTACCTTCCACCCAACCACTTATGTGTGTGTGTGTGTGTGTGTGTGTGTGTCTGTGTGTGTGGAATCATCCCAACCACTCATGTCCACATAAAATTATATGAAAACTTCTCAACCCCCACTAGTTATCTATATGTTGCACCTACCTAAACCCAACATAATCTGCCTTACAACTAGAGTAGTGCACAACCCCAAATGGATCTTGTCAAAATGTTAATAGACAAAATGACTTCTTTGGAGTCATCTATTATAACGTCTTATAATAACCTCTTATATTATAACCAAATATGCAATGAACGAATACATTTATCTATCCCCATTCAACCTTATCCTCCTAAATGGGAACTTCCAAAATTTTTAAAATTTCAGAGCAAGTTAGACCCTCAACAACATCTAGGAGCATTTAGGCATTTTTTCTATTTTATTGCCTATGATGATGCTCTCCTTTTTTGCACCTTTCCTATGTTAGGAATATAGAACACAAAGAAATATTAATGAATTAAATATAGAAATAAAATGCAAAAAAAAAACAACACAATAGAGACAAAGATTTAACATGGTTCACCCAATACAGGCTATGTCCACACAGAAACAACTAGTCCTTATTATTCAATCCAACAAATGAAGAGAAAAGCCTACAATATAACCACTACAATATCTTCTTCACTCACATACAACATTCCACCATAATTACAATGCCCTCTTATCAAATGAGGGTTACATATAGGGAAAAATTATAGAAACATAATTCCTACCATTAGATCTACAACCTAATAGTGATTGGTCTAGATATACTATGAAATTACAATATTTTATAATGCATTTTAAATGAAATTTTGCTTCAGGGGCACATCCCCTGAACCCCTACCTGAGGGGGCTCCAAAATAGGTCACTACCCCCTAGACCCCCATAGCAACCATTGTTGGGGGCGGGGGGGGGGGGGGGGGGGGGGGCATGCGGGGGGCATTGTCCCCCCACACCCCCTATCAGGAACTGGGCATTAAAATAAGATTAGGATCCACCATCCAGCACATATCTCTATAAGGTCTAGCACTAGATTGGTATAGTGATATTACAAATCACTCCCTCTTTTATTTTGCCCAACTAGATCAGACTCTCATAAATCACTTTTTTATAAACATATCTAAGAAAGTTTGCATCACTAATCTCTACCCCATTCAATAATTTTATGGCAAGTTAATTTCTAGATTTGTATCCCATTGGAGAAGTTTGATAAATCAACTCTCTTTGTCTTTTCCACAACCCAAGCTGATTAAACTCTTTGCTTAGACTTATGCCAAACACATTTTTTCCACTTTATGGGTTCATACTTTTAGGACCTTTGATGAGGCTTTAACCATGGCGCGTAAGATAAAGAACAAAGACATTGATGAGGGGAAGTTAAAATTGAGAAAATAGAATTCCACCTTCAAATAAAATATGGCTTCCACCTCCAAATCTAACAATTGAACCAACGCCAACATAAAACCAAGGGAACCATGAATTCAGTTTTCTTTAAAACCACTCCTCTAGCAGTTGTTAACCAACCCAACTCTCCCAGTTCCTCCAATCAGAACACTAGAAACCCAAACCACAAAAACCAAAAGCAATTTAATCCACTAGGGGATTTATATGATTCTATCTTTGATAAGTTATTGAAATAAAACATCATACAAATTCCTTCGATAAAACCTCCATAATAATTTGATTCCTCTTAGCCTATACCTGTTTGGTATAAGGAGAAAAAATTATGTACCTTCCACTATGTCATTGGCCATGATGTTAATATGTGAAATACATTCAAAAATATTATCTAAAGTCTAATTGACAAGGGGAAACTTATGTTTGATAACCCCAATTCACCTCCAAATCAATCACTTGACATCTTTAGATGAGCATTCCCCTTTCACAACTAGTGAAAATAATAGAGTGGAATCCTCTCATAACCATGAGGTCCATACCATTAACATGATTCTTAGTGAAATCATTACTAAGGAAACCATTTCCTGAACCAGCTTTCCCTCCCCTCCACTTATTTAGGTAGTGGATTCACCTTCTATTCCTTTGCAAACCAAAACAAAGGAAACAACTATTCCCCTTTCTCCACTTATCTAGGTAGTGGAGTTACCCACCTCTCTTTTGGAAGACATACCAAAAGAGGTAGCCATGACCACCATATCTTTTTTTTCATCATACCACAATCCATTCTTCATTTGGAAAGCATTCCTAAGGAAGATATCACTCTACCAACCTCTCCTATAGGAGACTCATCTTCCCAAACCTTAAATCCTTTGATTAAGGAAAGGATGAGGTAACCTATTCTCTCTCTCCACCCATGGGTTTATCCTTTGAGACTAATATCTAAGGGATCAAAACCATCTATAAACCCTTATCTAGACTCGTTCAAAACTTGGAGTACTTATCCTAAGCCAAATTGGATCATGCCACATTTTGGCATCATCTCGGGCTTCCTTTCCCAACCAAGAAAGAGACCTTAACTACATTGTTGTTAACCTAACATTCCACTTCCACTATTCAACCCACCATAACTCCAACCAAACCTTTATAAACCTCTACCCCTAAAGCCATATTTTTACTAACCAAACCAACTCCACCCAAAAAATCCCAAGTTGTTTCCCTCATCACAACCACACCCATCAAAAACCTAGGCATGTTATCTACTCAGAGCCTTACTCACCCATTAATAAAGCTAGATTTAATCCCACCAAACCCACCAAAAAAATATAAAATTAAACCAACAAAGAGGGTAAAACCACCCAAGATCCCACAAACCAAAAATATGTCTCCCCTCTCCACTTTGTCTTCTATTTTGGGTCTTCACCCTTATACCTTAGTAAGGACACCAACCATCCTAGATGAAACCCAAATCCAACTACCATTTTTGGTTACACCATCACTCCTACTTTTATCCTCACCTATTTTCACCAAACCTTCTATAACCAAACCACCAACTTCTTAGGTATCTACGCCAACACCTTTTACCTCCAATCCATCCACCAAGAATGCTCCTTCACCCAAATATCCTACCATAAAGCCTACTCCTAAAAGGGCTTCCACCTCAATTAAAAAACCTAATACCTCCACACCCTTGAGACCTTTACTTGAGTCCTACTCAATAATCCTACAAAGGTTACTACAAACATCTTGCTTAACCTTACCACATATCAAACCATTTGATCCACATAATCCTAAACCATCTTGGTATGATGACAAATTAGTATGATCATACCATAGAACACCTAGGCATGATACAAAGAACTATAAGGTTATCCAAGTATTAATCCATTAGTTGTATCACAAGGATGAATTATTATTAGATAATCCTCCTATGATCCCCCATGGATCCAAGAACTAAGAACCATCAACCAACACTTATTTGCTCTTTCACTCTCATCCAAGAGTGAGGATGAACTAAAATAGTCTTCTATGCTAACTCCCCCCCAAATCCATACCATCCATGTGGTCACATGCTCATGAGCCCAAAAAAATGATAAGGGAAAAGTAAAGGTGTCTATCCCATGGACATATCCCTATTCCACCACCCAATAACCTAACTAACACCAAGAACTTTTACCTTCAACCAAACCCAAGGTGTCCATCTTAGGTCCCTCTCAATCCAACCCTTTTGAATCAATCTAATGAGTAGTTTTGAAATAGCTTCACTAAACACCTATAAAGATGATTTTTATATGAATTGATCAATACCTTTCCCCATCACCACCAAGAGATGATATAGGCATTGTAATCCATAGAGATTCAACTAGAAGACCCACAATCTCTAGAAGCCTTTATTAAAGCTCTTCAACTTTCTAACCTTATTACTTTCAAGGATTCAAAAATACTCTCCATCCATCCAGATGATCCAGATCCTCCCATTTTTATTACTGTGTACATTAACCAAACCCACATCAAGAGGGTTATGATTGATGGGAGAGCTAGCATCAAAATTGTCTCCTTCCACATATACAACTAACTCAAATTACCTAATAACATTATGTCAAAAACCTTAGTGGTGATATGATCATTTAATGACACCATGCCCATGACTTTAGGGACTATTTTCCTTTACATTAGTCTATGACCCCATATGCTTCCTAAACTCTTCTACATAGTAGAATAAATGTTTCAGTTTTGTTGGGATACCCTTGGATTCATTCCATGGGATGTGTGTCATAGACCCTTCACTAATACATCAAATTTGAACACAAAGGTTAAATTGTTGAGTCCGTTTACATCATGTAATATGATGTATCGACCCAATGACATTCTCTTCCTTCTATCCATCAAACCTTCATAAAAAAAAGATGAATCCCCATCTAATTTTAACAATGAATCATCCACCAATTCATCCATCTCTTGCACCCAAACCCCCATAATGGACTCTTTGGAATCAACCTTCTAACATATTTCATTGTGGGAGTATCACCTTTTGACACTGGACACTTTTACTACTCCCTAAGAGTATGGAAATCTTGACCAACAAACTAGTTATGACCCCAATATTAGAGCCATTATTCATTTTAAGACCTCAACTGGTTAAACCAATTTCATTTATGGTGGACTTGATAAACCCCTTGATATTTCCACCACCTCTTTTTCACCTCAACCATTTACCTCCAGTTTCTCCTCTCTGGATAAACCTAATTTTGCCAAGACATATATTTATAGGTGTGATTGTAAGGGATTTGGTCTAGGTTGGTATGAACATAGGCCACATAAGTTTCTTCCAATCAAGACCCAAAAAACTCATAAAAAGTATGGCCTTGATTTAACACCACCTAAAAAGAAAACCAACCAACCTCCCATTATTGTCATTAATGAGGAGATCCCATCCTCACCATTCACTCCACCATCAACATCTATGGATTCTGACATCATCCCCCCTAACATATTTTTCCATCAAAATGATTAGCCTTAGACCCCTAACTTATCAAAAGGAGGAGGTGATCATGACCATTCGTCTGACCCACCATGAGATGGTAGGAAATACTCTCCTACCATTAATACCATTCAATGTCAGGATGATGATTCCATTCTTGCCTATCTAGGTGTATAAGATTCCTCTATCCACAAATCTCTTCCTCTTAAGACTTTAACCATGTGGAATGAGTTCACTATAGATATCAACTTGGGTACTCTAGATGACCTATGCATTTTCAAAATTGGTTAATCACTAAATTCTGAAGATATTCAAGACTCCCCCTTTCCTACAAGACTATAGAATAGAATTTGATTGGTCTTATAGTGACATACCAAGAATTTACCCTTCCATTACTACCCTCAATATAGTCACCAATTGAGATATCGAGATAGTTAAGCAAAATTTTTGATGAACACACCCTCATATAGCCCTTATCATCAAAGAAAAGATTCAACATCTCCTATCTATCAATTTCATCCAACCCATTGATTATCCCTAATGGGTCTCAAACATCATACCTATCACTGAATCCATAGGGGGACTTCACATTTATGTATACTTTCATGACCTTAACCTTGCTTGCCCAGAAGATGACTTTCCTTTACCAAACATTGACAAGCTTGTTGATCTTACAACTAGCCATGAGATGTTATCTCTCATGGATGGGTTCTTAGGTTATAATCAGATCTTAATTTCCCCTAAAGATCAATGAAAAACCACCTTTATCACCCCATGGGGAATTTTATGCTATAGGGTCATGCCTTTTGGTCTGAAAAACATTGGTGTAACCTACCAATGTGTTATGACCTACATCTTCCATGACCTTATTCAAAAAAAATTAGAAGACTATGTTGATGACCTTCTTGGGAAATCCAAATGTCATAAAGATAATTTATCCATTCTTACAATTATCTTTGAATGACTCTCCATTACCATGTTCACCTTAACCCCAAGAAGTGTATTTTTGGGTTCTTGTCAGGAAAGATCCTTGGTTTTATTATCTCCCCTAGATGAATTGAAGTTGATCCCACCAAAATCAAAGAAATCCTTGACATTCCTCCTCCCACCTACATCAAGTAACTCTGTAGCTTGTAGTGGAATCTCCAATCCATTTATTTCTTTATCTATCAGCTCTCTAATCGATGCTAACCTTTCCACCACCTTCTAAAGAAGTATATGTCCTTTAAGTGGAATAAAAATTATCAAAATGCCTTTGATTAACTTAAAGAGTACCTTCTATCTCTATGCATCCTCATTCCTCCCAAATAACAACAACCTTTTTACCTTTATATTTCTGCTCTCGACCATTCCTTAGGGGAAATGTTGGCTCATTAGGATGAGGTGCATAAAGAGCAAGTTGTCTACTACATTAGTCATAAACTTGTAGAGTATGAGACTTGGTACACTAATACTAAAAAACTTTTCCTCACCTTGGTCTTTATGGCCATAAAACATTTCAATTACCTTCTCAACCACAAGACCTATGTCATAACCAATATTGACCCTCTCAAGTATATGCACTCTAAGCCATACCAAAATCAATGTATGGCTAAGTGGCTCATGATTTTAGCTATGTTTTATATTTATTTCCTCCAACATAAGTCTATTAAAGGGTAAATAATTGTCAACCAATTGGCCAAAGCACCCTTAGATGACAATTAACCTCTTCCTCTTGAGTTTCTTAATGAATCCATCATGACCCTCTCTCAAGCTGACTTCACCTATCAAGTGACCATGTTATTCAATGGATCAAAGTGTCAATATGGTGAGGGAGATGAAATCATGCTTATCCCCCTTCATGGTGAATATCTTCTTTTATCCTTAAATCTAAATTTTAAATTAACAAATAATATGGTTGAAAATGAAGCCCTGGTGATATGTCTCTAGAATGCTTTAGCTTTAGGAGTCAAAATAGTTAGCATCTTTGGTGACTCTCAACTTGTGGTTAATCAAATAAAATTCTCTTATCAATGTAAGAATGATGGTTTACAATAGTACAAACAACTAGGTGATGTAATCTTATCATCATTTCAACACTATCATATCCAAACCACTCCATGATCTATGAAGAAGTTTGCTAATATGATGGCTTCTCTCACATCCAAAATCCCATCTACACCTTCTGACTCTAAGCTATATGTCATTATCCATTGACTTATCAAGCCCTCTTATGTTAATTCATATTCTCCTACCATCATCAATGTGGAAGAGATGCAACTTAACCTTTGGTATCATCAGACCTTTAACTATCTCAACCTTGCCATCTTCCCTTCCAACCTTCAAGGAATGCTCAAAAATAATCTATTCAAATCACCTCATGTTATACCATACTAGAGGGAATTATTTATAAAAATGGCTTTGATGCTCTCCCCTTTCGTTGCCTACATAGTCACAAAGCCTATACTATCAAATAAATGCATGAGGGGATTTGTAGAGGACAATTTAGTGGTCTAATTTTTGATAAATGCATCCTTCACCTTGGATATTATTGGCCTACCCTCCACCAACATTGTTGTGATTACATGAAGAAGTGTGTTAAATTTCAATAGCATGCCAACTTACACCATGCACCTAGCTATAGTCTCCACATATCCAAGGATCTTTGGCCCTTGTCACAATGGGGTCTAGATCTTATTGGTGAAATAAACCACCATTCTTTGTAGCAACATCATTCTATCATTGATATAGTAGAATATTTCACCAAATGGGTAGAGGCTATTCTTCTCATCTCAACCAAAGCCAAAAAAAATATCAATTTTATCAACCATCACATTATTTGTCATTTAAATGTTCCTCATAAAATAATCACTAACAATGATAAATCTTAAAAAAACAAACAAGTCCAAGGCCTTTATGATGCATTTGGTATCAAGTTAAGTTTCTCATTGCCTTATTATGCATAAGCAAATGGATAGACAAAACCCTCTAACTAAACTCTTAACAACATGCTAACTAAAATAGTTGATGCATCTAATTGGGATTAGCATTTACACTTCCCCTTCACCTTATGGCCATATCATACTAGCATTCAAAACCCTATGGATGCTACCCCTTTCTATATTATGTTTGGAGCTGAGGTTGTCTTGCCTCTCGAAGTCCGAATTTCCTCTCTTCACATATCCCTAAAAGATCTCATTTTTGAAGATAATTATCATCAAAAATGTTTAGCCTAGCTTGAGCTGCTTCATGAACGTTATTTGGCCACACTTACTTTTATTCATGCATATCAATAATGAATCAAGAGTGCTTATAATAACTACCTTAACATGTGAGAATTCAACATCAAAGACCCCATCCTAAAGGAAAACCAACATGTCACTAATATGGAGACAAGAAAGTAGGGTATGTTTGATTTCAATTGGCTTGGCCCTTATATTATAACCCACAAATATGGATCGAGAGCTTATAGCTTGTCCTCTCTTGAATGGAATTTGGAAACTAATCCCTTCAATGCTTTGCATCTACATCCATTCTTTTGTAAAATAAGATTGAACTCACCTTTTATCTAACTTAAGCTCATCCCTTAGTTTAATGAGAAATGATTAAAACTAAATCATGTGATTATCCATCACAATTATAGCCTAATCTTGAACATGGGTACTGAGGCTCTATCCGTGGCATGATTCTCATGATAATTTTAGCCCCTTTTACAGGATGGATTCCCACGGTTGTTTTCCCTTGAACCTTTTTTACATATCATCCACCTTTTAGTTGTTTTAGTTTCACCTTCATAAAGGTGAACCTCTAAACCTATATGAGCAAGTCTATGTCATCAAAAGCAAAAATTAACAACAAAATTAAAAAAGTAATGAAAAGAAATCATTCATAGGTTGCTCCCTTGAAGGACAACTACCAAAACATATCAAAATTATTCAATATAATGTATACTACTCCCTTGAAGGATAGTTATCCAAAAGCCTTAAAAAAATATGACCAACTTAGACCTCTCACTTGAAGGATGGCTGAGGAAAGCATTTGTCAAAGCATGGCAATTTTTTGGAAGATTCCCACATTAATCAGCTTCCCCATCCCTCCAAGTAATAATAAAATATTGAAAGACCCATTATCAAAATCATAAAAGAAAAAATAATTTGGAATCCACAATCGAATCTCATGAGTATACTTACCACATTGATCAATATACACGTTATATGACATGGACTTGTTTATACTAGCTATTTGGTAAACTATAGAAAAGGCATGTTAGTCTCATAAGAAGGTTCCATTTTCATCCATCTTCCCTTAATACCTTTTATAAACAAGGAATATTTAGCTCACTTGACATTATGAGATCAAGACACTCTTTTAACCAACTAACGACCACTCATGTGAAGCATTCAAAGCGCTTATGTTCATAAGTCGATCTAACTTAAGTTTGTCTCGATCCTTTCCAATGAAGAAGCATCATGCCTTCTTCTTATTCTCTTATTTCTAATTATTGATACATTCATTATGATTCATATCTCTTGATTATCCTATCTCTCTCACATTTAGTTTGGTAATCCAACTTACCTCATATTTATTAAATATTCAACCACCTTCATCTACTCATATGTAGCTCATTCAAAACATTAAAAAAATTAGTTATGTTTTTTATTATGTGTTGTGCCTTGTTTAAGGGTTTTTCATCAAAAGAACATCTTTACCATCATAGCTAATCATAACAACATACAATCATCATAACATTACCTTTTATCAAATAAGAAGTCAATAAATCATGACATACAATATACCTCAACATGTCTCTACTCAAAATAACATCATAATCATCTCATCCAAATAACCAATAACACCAACTAATCATGAAGCATCTATCACTGTTTAATCATACATCATCTACATTTGTTATCCATCACATACATGGCTAGGTAAAAGAATCAAATATTATTTAATTCAAAATATCCACATGTGCAAAAAAACATCTCATCATAACAAATATCATCATATCATCACATCATGAACATCAAATCACCTAATCATACCATCATAATCATACATCACATCCATAGAACTATGATCCATAAACTGTAACCATGTCACAAACATCAATTAAATCATCATAAGCATTAGTGTCATATCAACATAATAACATCATAAACATAATCATCATGAACATCATCCTCACTAACCATAGCCATTATCATGATCATAACACCAAGTCCATAACTATAAATAGCATCACATCATCTAATCACATTTACACTATAGATAATCACATAAACAACATCCATAAATATCAACATCATCATGAACATAAATTAAATAGCCATAACATCACATGCCTAGCTAGGAAAGTACACATAAACCATAACATGTTACTCATCACAACATCACATCATCATAGAAACCATGATCACCATCAACATAAACAATAAACCATGATCACATTTATATATCATGAGCTCATAATCAAAATAATGGTCATATATATAATAGTGTACATGTCTCCCAATGGATATATGCATCTCGCTACATTAGCTCATAGGCTGATGTCAAAATCATATAGTACATCAAAAGTACAATGTCTCACAATAGTCTAAGACCATGGAGCACCACTACCTCCTAAAGTCTATCCACCTCCTAATCCTAATTGTCCCCCTATAGATGTAGCCCACTGACCTAGTGTCATATTACTATCCCATTTGGTGATCCTTGATTTATAGTTACCCCAACTAGGCTCATCTAGAAGATGTGTGAATACCAAGGCCTCATAATAACACAACTCCTCTACTATCACAACATATCTATCTATGGATATAGTACCTAATGGTCTGATTAGTGTTGGTGCTCACCCTCCTACCTACTTGAGAACATCTCAATCCTATGTAATAGTAGATAGCTAAGCCCTATCTTGATCCCTCTCTCTAGTAAGAGTGGCCACATAGCCCTATGATGCATCCCTTTCCAAGGTCATGGATGTAAAGGATGTCTATGTTGTATCTAGTGCTACCCATGCCTAATCCCTCTCAGCAATTAATGCTTATCTACCTAGTGAATCATCATCCCCATGATCACTGCCACCCACCTCTACATCCACATCCATATCTTGTTGCCTCTCATCATCTCCAAACATGAATACATCATAGTGTGCCTAAAACCATGCCAGATACTCATCATTAACTCTTATATCATTAATATCATCCCATAATAATAGCTTTTTGTGATCAATAAATATGTCCTCTAGTTTTGGGGTAGGTAATGAGAATTCTACATCCTACCTCTGATACCTTGAGAACTCCCATGGTATATCCTAAATAAGGCTAAAATATCTCCTTATCCTATTTAAAGGGATCAACTCTACCTCTAGATCTTGCCTCTTGTAGATCCACTTGTAACTCTATAGTGATACAATATGCCTCATATGACTAGCCCATGCAAGAAATCATATATATGATTTTCAAATCACATCACCCACCACCAGTGCATCTAATCAGTCCCTGTACCAACCTAGATCACATTTCCCTCTTAGTCATGTGAGTTCCTAATCATACCTCCATCACATAAACCCTACCCTAAATTCCATCTAAATAAATTTGTACCATGGCATCCTACCTAGTCAAAGGACTTGGATGTGCTCATAAGCCCAACAGTGCAACACAAACCCAATGTTGATGTCATACTTCTTGTGTGCCTTATAGCCCTAGATATCTCAATATATCTACACTATCAAGATAGGTTCCCAAGTGTACACTATATGATCCATCACCATGCCTACCAAAACACCTAATAATATAAAAGGAAACCTTCCAATCCTTGAGTTTGGCAATGCATAACAAGTCCCTACCATCATCATCATAGTGACAACTCATCTCATGATCCTATCAATGTGATACAAGGGTGCATAATGTAGGCCTCCAATGTGCCACCTCACATGAACCACATCATCACCATATAATAGACCTATAAGTTGGTCTCACTCCTCAACATCAATGTGATTTATTAGCTATGTGTTAGTGGTCAGGTCCCATCTATTGATGAGTGCCACTAACATAGCCACATCTCAGGGCACAATCTAATAATACTTGATTCTACCCAAGCCCACTACTGACAAGTGATCCCAATTTTAGTCTATTATCACTTGGCATACCTAATCTAGCAGTTATGGCACATAATATCTCATCTACAACTGCTCCCTCACCTACATGGTTTGATACTAATGCCTTAGCTTACCTAATTCAACATGATTTTTCCTATGAATTATACATATACCTACCTACATCCTATCTTAACCTAACCATCACATTATATCCTTCAGTTATTCACCTACCAAACCCTTTCCTAAACTCATAACCTACACCCTCAACCAACACCCTTACCCACTAACCTTACCCCTTACCTACTTCACCCTTAAATAGACTACACACCCTTTAGGTTTAACTAACCCCCACCCCATTTATCAAATAATTTTAACTTTACCCTTTTTCATCAACTATTGATAGTCGACTATTAACCAATAATGGTTCCTTTTAGAACCACCACCGATCAAACCATCAACTAATAATGGTTAGGGGACTAACCATCGATGGTCACCATATAATGACTTATCAATCATCACCTATCAATTAATGATGGTTGATAATGATCAATGAGGGATGATAGAGACCATGAATGGTCACTATATAGTGATCAACAATAAGCAAACCCTAAGCCTCACCCTCTATTATATATATATAATCAACTATACAATAAATAACTACCATTTTAACCTCCCTCTACCTAACTCCCACCCATCTACCAAGTTTTCCACCTTAAACCTCCTCTCCCCACATATTTTCACAATACCTAATCTACCCATACATAGCCCTAAACAATAACAATAACAAACAAATTCATGTATTAAAATACAAAATACAAGTGCACTACCAACCTCATTTCATTACCACTAATGTGGAGGTGCCCTCAGAACTACTATTGTACCCCATGCTCTCCCTCATCCTCTCTATATACTCTCCATTCAATATCTCTATCCAATCAACCTTAGTCAACACCTACACACCCTCAATCACCCAATAATCACTCAACTCACTCAATCACTAATAACAAATTCAACTGTCACCATTTTTTCTCACTAGCCAAGAGATAAGCATCATGGGTTAACAAGGCAAGAATGAGGAAATAAAAACCCTTTATGGCATTTTTACCATCACCTTTTTAGGGCTGATGTATGATCATCGACGGTTAGGTGATCACCAATGGTCGACCATGATCATCGATGGTTAACCTCCCAACTTCGTTCATCACCACAACTTTTTAAAACAAACCAACTTACCCCAGCCTACTTAACTACTTCATACCCATGGAGATTACCTACTTCAACAAACACACCAACCATAATATTGATTATTTTGGCCCAACTTGTACATGTTTTGTGAGAACTTGCCTTGATTATTTTGACTACTCTACCTACATTACCATCTTGAATAACTTGAACCCATACTACTTCTGTGCATTGACCTACTTGTGTCTTCCTTTGAGCACTTCTTACCTTAGATACCTATGAATACACTGATATTGCCTTGGAAACTCATGTTTACAAGTACAACCTAACCATCATGCCTTAATGCAGTCATTTGGTCCACTTATCACTTGTCCTTCTAGTGCTAACCTTACTTTTATCCAACCATGGTAGTCTAGTCTATGTGTGATATATGATATCATATTTAGTTGCATTTTGTGCACATCTTTGCATCTTGATGCCTAATCCAACCAATGTTATCACCCACTTACTTGATTATCAAAGCCACATGTGATTTTGTTTCACCTCATCGCTTCCTAGTTTGAGGGGGAACACCTCCTCGCATACTCAGGGTAGCTAAACCTTCACCCACCTTCCATTTTTTATTTTACAGCTTACAGATACAAACTATATAATAAAAAGGGGGAAAATGTAAACACTAAAAAATCATACATTATAGTTCTAGATGTTGCACAGATTCTTAGACCACCCTTGTACCCCCCTCTAGATCACTTCATAGCCTTTCAACCACCAACCTAAGTCAACCTAACTAATTCTAACCATTCTACCTTTTTCCTATCAACTGTCGATGGTTAGACTCGACTGTCGATGGTTAACATTTAATTTCCTTAAGGGTTAACTACCACTCAACTAAAAATTTCTTTTTAATTTTTATCTATTTAATCCATGTGTGTAATCAATGCATGTTAATGCTAGAATTAGATAGCTTATTAAACCAGTTGTTTAACCTCTTGTTTTACCACTCCCTTTTTCCTATATAAAGGGACAAGGAGGAGGTAAAAAAGGGGAGATCAATAATCATGGGAGATCATCAATAATTATCAAAGTTTATTATATCATAACTTCTTTTATAGGTCTTCTTCCACTGAATTAGCAACCAAGTCAAAGATTCTAAGTACTATTTCTCATCAATCAATAGCCAAGGCACCATCACTCCACTAGAATTGATCTAGGCTCCACAATAGGTTTTTAGCCACTCACCTCAACATTCTTAAATTAAGAGAGCCAAATATCTATTTTTAGTAATTATTTTCTTTGTTTTTATCTTGTAACCAACATCCAACCTAAACCCACCTTCTAGAATCACTCAATAACCTTCTAGACTAAACTTACCTTTACATGAGCCAAATTTGACAGTAACCATCGACAATCACCTAATTGTTGATGATTTATTCCTAACCATTGATGATCACCTAACTATTGATGTTCACCTAACTTCTGTTAGTCTTACATAACCACTAATGGTCACTATGTGTTAATTCCAATAGAATGTTTACTTCAACTATCAGATGCTAACCAAAGCCCACTTTTTGACCTTCTACCTGATAATAGACCATTACTTTGTTTTTCAAACTATGTCTAATTTATTTAACATTAATATCTAATCATTTGTTATTATAATTAGTCAAATTCATCTCTTTTCAATCACTTCTTTTATTTTATTTTAGTATCTTCGATTATTTATGCAAGTAATATATCTTTTGCTTTCAAAATTTAATTGTTTAAAAGTGTATATTGACAGCCCCCAAGGAAGCTTATGCTTCTTGGACCTAGCATGCTAGGAATCCACCCTACTATCTAAATAATCAACCATTTATTTAGTGATTTCTTATCTACAAATCATTATTCCCTAAATAAATAGGAGTATCCATAACCATATGGATCGTATAGCACAAAACAAATCCATGTTCTACTAACCTCACCCTTCTTTCAAGTTTTACAAATTCATTCTAAAAGATAAATAAAATTTTACATGAAACAATAATAAATAGATTAAAGGTTTATTTTTCATAAGGTGAAATTAGGATGTAACACATAGTAGCATTTAATTGCACATTCACACTCAAAACACTCAAGCTGACAATCATACTAGCATTCACTTGGACCTGGACCAAACTCTTAGGTAGGAGAACTACATCAGGTTTGATCCCCTCTTAGGTATTGGTATTTAATAAACTCTAAACAAAAAAACATGTTGAGGTCACATCCAAGCTATCCATCTAACATTACACTTTTTCTAATTTTGCTCCTCAAATACCCTAACAACATGAAAATGTAGGGTTTTGCTTTTAAATTAGTTTAAAACATATTATAGGTAGTGAATTAGGATTTTTCCTCATAAGCATAGGAATATCAGACACATGAAAGTGACTTCCTATAATCTCATAGTCCCTTTTTATAAGGGACACTACCATGTTCATGAGGTCACTAACATAGTGCACTAATATCTAGAGGGTTGTGATATAATCTGGAAGGTGTTTTAAGGATATATTCTAGTTTAAGACATCCTAAACATATTTTATACTTATTCACAACCCCAAATTCATTCATTTCAATTAATTTATAGCTAAGTACATATTTGTGTACATTGTTATTTTTAGAACAATCAGATTAGGTCAATTATTAGACAAGTTGGTCACTATATTTATTACATATTTTTTCCCTAATTTTATGTTCAAGCCCTTTAACAATTTAGGGTTTTAAAATCTATATTGAATATTATATTTGGAGATATATATCAAGATTTATCTCCTCTTAAGGTATTTTTATGTAGGCAACTCTCAACACAGTGGGGTTTGAGGTCACATCCAAACTATTTAGCTAACATTACACTTTTTCTACTTGTGCTCCTCAAATACCCTAACAACATGGAGATCTAGGGTTTCACTTCAAAATAAGTTTAAAATAGGTTACAAGCAATGAATTAGGGTTTGTCCTCACTTTCACACAAATATTAGACACAGCTGAAGGACCTTAGATAAGTTTAATATCCCTACTTGCAAGGTATAATTTTGCACCCCTAATGACACTAGCATAGTGTGCTACTATCCAAAGGACCACACTACTATCCAAGAGGAGTTATAACTTCATATTCAAATTTTTGACACTTTGATCAACCTTTTACCCAATTTCAACCTCTAATTCATTTGTTTTAGTCTTTTTCTAGCTAAATACATACTTGTGTAGTTCATTTCTATTTTTAAAAAAATAGGTTAGGCTAATTATTATAAAAATTGGTGTCTATTTTTATTGCATATTTATTCCCTAATTTAATTTTCTAACCCTTTAGAAACCTAGGGTTTTAAAATCCATAAATCCCTTAAATGTTATATCATTTGGTACACTTAGCTTACTTTGAATAATACTCAAAACCCTAGATCTATACGTTCTTAGCATTTGTATTCTCCTGTCTTATGTTTATAAATTAATTCTAAAATCTCATATCTAATTTATTATTTTAGTTTCCAACATCTATAGATTAAATTTCATAAAAGGTTCAAAATATACATTTTATTTTCCTACTTTCAAACTCATAATGGCAGAATTTGATAATAGATTTGATGAGACTGATAAGAGATAATTCAAAATTTCATATCCAAGCATTCAGATATTCAATATAAACTTATCTATATTTTCCAAAAATAACTTGAAAAGTCCACTACTGGTCAAACTTATAACCCCATAGATGCTAATATTGTTACACATACTATGGGGAAACTTAGATTCTAAAACCACCTGCTATAATTAGGAAACCTTAATAAGTGGTAACACCTCATATGGCTAGTATGCATTCTTCCTCTCCATATTTACAATCCCTTATTCACGAGGTCCATTATTTACACACCAAGGTTTTACATCATCAACAGGGTGACACTAGACCATCTCATGCCTTGTATTTTCCTATTATTCTACATACACATTTAGCTCATTATATAACATCAACTCCTTTACCATCCATATTTTTTCCACCCAAACTTACTTTATATGGTGGTAATGGTGACCCAGAGCATCATCTATGATTTTTCCATGCAACATTTTTGGAGTACATGTCCAATGATTATCTCCTAACTAAGTTTTTCCCTCATAGTTTAAAGGATTATGCATTATAATGGTTCTATGATATTCCTAATTTGTCCATCACAACATTCAATCCAGTGTCATATATGTTTTTGGCACACTTTTCAATCCACATCAGTGATAATGTTTCCTATGCTCAAGTAGCTCAACTCAAACAAAAATCTAATGAACCAATATGTTTTATGAATTTAAAAATATATTATCAAAGATGACTAGTCCTAAAGATAGATAGATAAATGCAAGACATATTCAAATATATTATATTAATTACATTACATGAAGCTATTTTATTCAATAAGTTTCCATCATTCAGAGATCTATGCCATACAATTAAGGAATAGCAAGTCAAACTTCTCTTTATGGGAAATTAAACTACAAAACTAGATCACATTCAAGTAATAAGAGTTCTAATAAGCCCCCATATAAGGCGAGGTTAAATAAAAATAAGAGAGATCAAAAGATAAAATATAATATAGCTTTAGATCCATCTCTTCAAATGGTTTTATCAACTCCTATAAGGAGAATTTTCACAAATCTTCTTGAATCCCCAGTACATGTTATTCAAAAACTCTTGGAATGTAACACCATATCTCTTTCCCATCAAATAGGTTGATAAAACTATGCCTCTTACAAATAATTATGATTATAATGCATTATATGCTTATAGCAGGGCATCAAGACATACTAAAAATAAATGGATTAACTTACGAGATAAGATATAATATTTGATAAATTCTAATCTCATTGATGTCGACAATCCTATAGAGGCACATATACCACAACCAATAAAAGAAAAAGCATTAAAAATATTCTCAAATCTATTTCTAAATCATAAAACTAATGATACAACAAGCACCTCATATGTCCATTATACTTATTAGACACATCTACCACCAACAACCTATCATGCACATACGAAGGACACATACTCTATCAGTAATATCATTAGTGTGTATGACTTTGATTTATATGCACTCCTTGTATGAGATTACATTGATCATCATCCTATTCAAAGTGTCATGGTTAACAATGGGTCAAGAACTAATGTGTACTATCACAATTATAAAGAACTTGGGTTATTTAGAGTAGGATATTTATCAGATAGATATAGTTATTTGTGGCTTTAGTGACCATTTTTTTATCTCCATCGAGGAGATAATAATTCTATTACATGTTGGGCCGGTACATGTGGACACTGGATTCATAGTCATTACTAGTGCCAACACATTTGATATGTTATTGGGTAGGCCTTGGATACACAACTTCAATCTATCCCATCTACCATACATAGAGGTATCAAACATATACATGTTAATAAAGTGGTTACAATTGAAGACCTTCCATATGATTATCCTTTACCTATTTCACAACTAGTCATATAGTAGACACCATTTAAAATTCAATACATAATATCTACTAGAACACATCTAATATATATTGAGTCACCACTGCTGGTGAGGTCTACTCCTATGTCATTAACACATACACATACTCTCCCATAGAGACCTATATTAGAGAGACTCTTATTTTAGATGCATGCTTTGGATTCTAGAGATTCTCTCTCTACCCCATTACCACATAGATCAATGTTACAACATAGAACATCCACTCCAATTATAGATTATACTACTAGATGGGTTCCAAGCACTCCATAGTTCATAGGATTATTTAGTCAGCTCCATATATTCATAGCCCCACTCCACATATAGTTTCAGCTATAGATCACTCAGTACATATGATTCTCTAATCTTAGACACCTCATCGTACAACATGCATGAGCACTCTTCCTCTCTTCAATGCAGGACACATTGACTGTGAGTCTCTTATGAGACTCATCAGTTAGCAGTATCTCTCCTCTTGTAAATAATTTATCTTACCTTCATCCTTTTATAAAGTTTCATTTTTATGATTACTTATACATAAATTATACTAAAAAATATTAAAATAGTATATGTTTAAAATACCAAACAAAAAATTTAGAAAATAAATTTTTTAGATTGTATGCATTTTCATGTTTACATTCCTTATATTTGCTATTTATTATATATGATATATATCTCAGTTTACTTATATTTTTCATACATACATGATTCACTTGTTTTCTTAGAGTGTTTGTATATTCTTATAGGACTCAGGTCCATCACATAAATCTAGATATGTTACTATCAACCCACTATGGGCATATATATAGATGCATAGATTAATCATTGATACATTTTCCCAATGAGGGCATCCTATGAATATCATCTAATTTACAAGGTTATATCATTTCATACTACATATCATAGATTTAGTATTGTTTATATTTATATTTTGATCATCATATACTATATAGATTTTTTGTTGATGACCACTACTATAGACTCAGATTATATACATCTTTGCTCTCATATGGAATTGTACCACATGTTCATGCACACTTTCATTTCTAGCTTTCTTAGTTTAGATTTGATTGTCTCTTTTCTTCTACATCTATTCAAGGGAATTTGAATATGTCATTATCCTATGGATTTAAGCTACTTCCCTTCAATATATGTATGTTGTGAACATGTGCCCATATCCTTGTATTTGATTTTCTTATTATGTATGTGGATATTTAAATACATCCTTCCATCTAGCTCTAAGTCAACATTGTTTGTTGTATTCATATGTAGACATTTGAACATGTCATTGTATGTATTTATTTATTACACTTAGTGACATGTTCATGTCCTTTGTATTTTGGCCCCTTGGCCTAAATTAATTGCCTCCTATGTGTTGTATGTATGATTTCATGTATGCATCATGGCCATGATGGTTATCTCATGATTTTAACACTTACACTTAGTTCTAAATTCCATGAGAGATCTCATGCATCTCCCCTTCCTCTTTGGGTGCCTTGATAGACATCATGCCCCATCCCCCTAAGTAGATATTCATATTATATCTAGATTTGTTGTTCATGCTCAAGATTACAATGTTATATCTATCTTGACAACCTTTTGAATGCTAAATATAACAAAAAAAGCATACATTACAAACTCATGCTCAGATTATCTTACATTCTATACTCATGTATACACATTATATTGGTTTACTACATAGATATCATATATTTTTTAGTCTAACATACAAGTTCAATAGCTATTCTTTTGAGGATAGTTATTGCATAGGATAAATAACTCACCTCAAAAGAGGGGGCATTCACATAGGTTTGTCATAGAGATCATGCCATTCAGGTGTCCTCACAATACAATATATACCATGCAAACACAAAATACAAAGTACATAATAAGGAAACCACACATAAAAATAGTCAAACGCATATATGTTATAGTTTGGAACAAAAATAATATAGGCCACTATCATGACCTAGTGGACACTAGCATAGTGCACTAGTGTCTAATGGACTATTCTACTATTTGGTATCCCCAAAAATAGAAAACTATAGGTTAGCCAAAAAAATAACAATAGTTAGAGTTCAGTTTTGCACAATATTAGTCACAAAATATCATTTATGCTTAGATTATTCTACTTTCTTCATAGAATCATACTAATTTTATTAGATTTGGGGCATCATGCATGACATTATTATTTCTATTTCTAATTCAAATATGTTTAGATACAAATTACCATAATTCAGTCAAGAATCGATATGCACAAATATCATAATTAGGGGCATATACATGATACATTGTTTCCACATGATCAATTTTGACACTAGTACTCTTAGATAGAATAGCATATCCTTTTTATTCTCCATGTTGTTAATATAAACATCATTTACACTAGTTTTTCACAAAATTTATGTCTTAAATTATCTACAGTGGTTGGCATTATTGAGTACTCCCTGAGTTACATACCCAAGTGCCTGAGAGGCCCCTGTGTAACTTTTCATTTCTTTTTTTCCAAGTGGCCCTAAATCCATCCTATAAAATTTCAATTACATCACATAGATTTTGTTACATTATGTATTTTTAATACAAATGCATCTACTACACATGGGTAGGCAATGATGGAGTCATAGCCTATATGAGTTCTTGAGCCACCTACATAGGAGGGTTGGACAAGTCATCAGACTAATGTAAGCTATTCATGGTTCATGATCAACCAAGTAGGGGTGGGAAATGATGGAGGAAAAATTAAATTTATTTCTTGAGTTATCCACACATCATAATTGGGAAAGACATTAACTCATTCCAAGTAATTCATCATTTGATCACTAGCTACACACACATGATGTTACCTAGTTTTTGTATTGGTTCATGTACCCAACAAGGGGTATTCATTCCTTCCATCTCTCTCTTATCTTTTTACTCATTTTTTTCTTTGATTTTGATATTTCTTAAGTAGGTATTCATCCATTCATGTTTCAATTATAGGACATGCAATGGAGCATGCTTCACATACTTAGACCCATATTTAAAGGCTTCACCTTTTACATAAGTCCAAGTATGCTTAATTTTCCTTTATCATAGATATTTCATTTTACTAAATTTATATAATAAATGGGAAGGGGGGAAAAATGTGGTCATATAAAATTCCATTCGAGTGAAATGAGTGTCATTTGAGACAAACCTATTCTTAGCTTAGCCTTAGACCTTTCTTAGGGAATATTTCGATCCTTATCTAGCTTTTATGTGGTTTTAACCCATCTTTAGATGTACCAAGAGCGGTCTCAAACCACCTCCTAGGCATCCATGCCACTAGTGCACCATATTCTATTAGTTGGACACTAGTATGACCCATTGGATACTAGCGCACTATGCAAGTAACCATGCTAATGTCCCTTAGCTCTTTTATCCTCCAATATAAATATTTCCACTTTTCAAGACACCTTAGGGTTGTCCTAGACTTATTCTATAACTCAAAAAGAACTAGATCAATATATATACATCACTTTTGTCCCTTCACTCACTAGATGGAAAAATACTCATGAAAAACTCAAAAACAATTGTGAAAATCAAGGTCATTAATCCATATTATATCCTACTTACACATATATTTATCTAAATCATTACTAATCTTAGATTACTCATATTTCTATTATCAAGCACACTTCAAACACTCAAGCTGGAACTCATAGTAGCATTCACTTGCACTTGTACCAAAGCTTAGTTAGGAGAAATACATTAGGCTTGATCCCCTCTTGAGGTACTACATTATAAGAAACTCTCAACACAATAGGGTATTGAGGTCACATCTATCCTATCCAACTAACATTACACTTTTTATATTTGTGCTTCTCAAAAGCCTAAATAACATGGAGATCTAGGGGTTTTATACCAAATCAATTAAAAATAGGTTAGAAGTAATTAATTAGGGTTTGTCCTCACTAAAACATGCATATTAGACATAGGTAAAGGACCTCTTAGAAGTTCACAATCCCTACCTGTAAGGGACACTATTGTGCCCTTAAGGACACTAGCACAATGCACTACTATATAAAGGACCGCACTATTGTCTGAGAGTAATTTTGAACTTAATTATATTTTAAAACATCCTAAATAGATTTTGTACCACTTTATATCCTCTAATTCATTCACCTCAGCTAGTATATAGATAACTACATACTTGTGTTGTTCATTATTATTTTTAAAATAATCAAATTAGGTTAATTATTGTAAAAATTAATGGTTGTATTTATTGCATATTTACTCCATAATTTTATGTATTAACACTTTAATAACCTAGGGTTTTAAACTCTATATTCCTCTTAAAATTTAAATTAGTCACATGTAGGTAATATATCAAAAAAATTAAGCGTTGCTTATTTTGAACTAATAATATCATATGCATTTATTTTTTAATCTAATAAATAACCTTGTTATGTATTATATCCATCATCATAAGCAATCAAGGGGTTATGGGCATGAAAACTAACTCTAGGGATCATAGTAACATATTGAATCTAGTATATAATATAGACATGTTCTTGTGTTAATTTTGTAACATGGTGAATTTTCTATAATATTAGCGTAAGATGTGATGGACAAGATAATACATTTCATGAGTCCCGAATAAATTTTTTATGTAATGGGAATTGAAACACTAATTGTATAGTAAATTAACCTACCTTAATTTAAACTTTATACATAGAATGAAAATGAACACATTATATAATGTACTACAGTGGTAGTGGGGGATGGAAGAGGAAATGCCTATGGAGGAATAGGATACTTATATGGACTATCTTGTACTATAACTCTTTTACCCTAATTTTTGTAATTGGTGAGAGTAATATGATTATCATATAACTTTAAAAATTAATTCAGATCAATAGATATGTATTTAAATCATACATTTGAATATAATTTGTATCAATAAATTGGGATTGATTCTTATGATTTGATGAGTGGCATATGGTAAATATAAACAACAATAACATAATAAATATGCTTAGCTATTCTGTTGGATTTTATAAGTATGCCCTACTGATCTACATAATAGTAGGGCATATTGAATATATGATTGCATGCAACTATCTCTTTTTTCTCTATATTTGTGATCTTGAACCCTAATGATGTGCATCACTCCATATTTCAGTCTCTTTTGTTTGAAGACCATAGTTATGCTTATGAGGCCTAGAAACCTAAAAAATGGAATATATTATAATGGGATAAGCCCACCCAAATCACCTCCATCTGATAATTTAATTCTTCCTAAATTTTAAATACTCTTATGAGGTAAGTCAACCTACATGTAGTTCTCCCACCTAGTGTGATTGTGAGATTGTCCTTATTTATATGTACTCAACTAATGGTGTTACTTTCTTACATAAAAATGATTTATTTGAATTGAATTTAGAGTGATTTAGACTTGGATTGAGAGTGTTCCTAATTTTTTATTATTAAGATAGTAAGAATATGACGTATTTTATTCATGTATAATAGAGTATAAATTTATTCTAGATAAGTGTCAAGTCCCTTTTCAATGAGATCCTAATATGCTTATATTTAAATCCCATTGAATAATTTATCATGCCATTTATATGTTGGGACAATGATATAATCCTAAAGATGATTTTTATTACATTAAATAGTTATTTCTAGGAGTGGGTTGGTAGCAACTAGATCAATTCAATATTGTTTGGTGATGTTGCCCAGATCTAGTAGAACTGACCTTTGTATAGGTGGACTATATCAAGAGTCAAAAGATGTTTTTAATTGATATTTATTAGGTTTATAAAATCATAATGGAAGGGTTGATTAATAAGATATCATGCAAATGTGAGATAACATAGATTAGGACCTTGTTTGAGTGTTCAATACATGTATGGTAATTGTGTGTCAAGCTTGTCATTTTCAAGTTACTGATGACTAGATTTTAGTATATATAAATGCCCCCATTTTATTCTAGTATTGGAATTTCTAAAATAAAAGGACAAAATCTAATTAAGCGTGTATAATAGACTTTTTATTTTGTATGAATATCTAATTATACATGTCACTCAATAGAAAAAACTGCAATCATGTGTAGTAATTGTCCATAAATTGACTACTTTAATTTGAAACTAAAGTTTTGAAATTTTTAAATAATAAGGGTTAGAGTAAACCTATGGTGAAAAATTTATCTCCCTTGAAACTTTTTGGATATGATGATTCATTGATTATGCTTAATATATATTTTAGTGTTAATAATTCTAATGAAATTATACTATATTCCTTTACTTTTATATTGTATAATGACTAAGTATTATACCTTATATTAATGAACCTAACTAATATAAAATTTTGAGATATTTAATATTTAATAAGTGAAGATACTAAAGTATGATTTATATAGTACCTCAATCTTGTACACTTAAAAAATACCTATCATGGTTGTACTTTTTAATTATTGACCTTCTCATTACTGAAAGGCATGCATTCACTATGTCTTTGTGCCTAATTACTTATCTCTTAGTTTTACCATTACTATTATAATGATCTAAACCTTATATATTGTTAAAAAATATATAACCATGATTCTTCAATGCTATTTTTAGATATGTACCTATTTTATAGATTTCTAGCCACTTGTGCCCCAAATGGACACATGTGTTGACACAACTGTCCATTTTTCCTACAAAGTGCCTAGTGCCCAAAATTCATTCAATTTATAAAAGAATCATATCTAAAAGGTCTACCTAAGTGATTTAATATAAGATATTTCCAAAAGGGATTGTTATATATGCAAGATCAACCCTCATTCATTCTTCCCTTGGTAATCACATACAACTCACAAGAAAATATACCAAAAAGCACTCTATAAAGCATTAAAGTGATTGAATCTACCCTATTTATCCATTTATCCATATTAGTCATAGGAAAAATATTTCTATAGGTGTGAAACATTTAAATATCATCCCATGAACCATATTTACCAAGTTACAAGCTAATTCATTATGTGTCTTTACTTATCACATATTCCACCCTTGTGCACACACAAGACAACACATAGAAGAGAACTACATCAGCCTAAGACCCTCATCAAATTTGTGGCTATGTAGCTAGTGCTTATTAACAAAGTAAGGTTAAAGCATATTATTGAGTCTCACTTGGCAAACAAGTCCATCCAAATCCAAAAATGAAAAATGAGGTTCGTTCTAACCCCCTTCATTCTAAATCCTTTCATTCTAAACCCCATGTGTACTTTTTACATGGATTAGAAAAAAATGGGTTAGAATGAAGAGTGTTTAAATGAAATGTTTCAAATTTTTATGCTATGTATGTAATCAATTTCAGTAATGTAGATAATGAAATTTTGTATTTTGAAGGGGTTAGAATGAAAGGAGGTTCGTTTGAACCCCCTCATTCTAACCCCCCTTATGCTAACCCCATGTGGCATCGAATCCTCACCTATTCAAGTGAAAATCTACTATTGGCCTTAAATTACCTCTTTAGATGCCATGTATTAGGGTGAAAAAATAAAATAAAAGCATGTGGCTTTACATATAAATAGGTATTTTTATGAGACTTCTAATAATATGATTTTTTTTATATTTTAATAATATTTATTATTATTTTTATTTATTTAGTAAAATATGCATATTTATAAAATGAAGTACCATATGTTTGAGGCACTAGAAAAAATATGAGACTATGGCTAATTTTTTTTTAAAATATCACTCCACTCGACTTTATTGTCACTGTTACAATGGTGAAAAAATCAATATATATATATAAGAAATCATGTGTTGATATTACCCACCTTGATCATTAAAATTTTAATTAAAAAGTTATTTCATCAGAAAATTATAAAAAAATGATCTTACGCTACATTCATGTTTTATGAAAAACCTTCCAAGAAATCTTAAGAAAATATTATGTTTTGAGAAAATTATGAGGAGAAATCAAGCACTCAATAAAACATTTTGTACATGAAACATACACACTATGTATTTAGTTATTCAAAAATCTTTTTTTTTTTTTAAATAATAAATGTAATCTACACTTATAATACAACATTTCATTAGTTTACATCATTTTCATGTTTTATAATGTTAAATAACTATTATCTATATAAATTGAGAAATGTTCACATTTTCATTTATTGTCATCCCCTTTGTAACAAAAAGTGGGACATACTATTATGCTTCAATTAGTGGTCTTTGGGGTCAACTCGACATCGTGATCCCACTAACCCATTTTTCTCACAGTCATTTCAATGTGAGGAGACAGGGTTTAATAATTTTAAATTTTGTATTTTGAAGAGGTTAGAATGGAAGGGAGTTTGTTTGAACCCCCTCATTCTAACCCCCTTTATGCTAACCCCATGTGGCATCGAATCCTCACCTATTCAAGTAAAAATCTACTATTGGACTTAAATTACCTCTTTGGATGCCACGTATTAGGGTGAAAAAATAAAATAAAAGCATGTGGATTTACATATAAATAGGTATTTTTATGAGACATCTAATAATATGATTTTTGTTTATATTTTAATAATATTTAATATATTTTTTTTATTTAGTAAAATATACATATTTATAAAATGAAGTGCCATATGTTTGAGGCACTAGAAAAAATATGAGACTATGGCTAATTTTTTAAAAAAATATCACTCCACTCGACTTTATTGTCGTTGTTATAATGGTGAAAAAAATAATTCATTTTGACACACACAAATATATATATATATATATATATATATATATATATATATATATATATATATATATATATATAAAGAAGAAATCATATGTTGATATTACCCACCTTGATCATTAAAAATTTAATTAAAAATTTATTTCATCAGAGAATTATTAAAAAATGATCTTAGGCTACATTCATGTTTTATGGAAAACCTTCCAAGAAATCTTGAGAAAATATTATGTTTTGAGAAAATTATGAGGAGAAATCAAGCACTGAATAAAAAAATTTGTACATGAAACATACACACTATGTTGAATTATTCAAATGTGTGTGTGTGTGTGTGTGTGTGTGTGTGTGTGTGTGTGTGTGTGTGTGTGTGTGTGTGTGTGTGTGATCTACACTTATAATACAACATTTCATTAGTTTACATCATTTTCACATTTTATAATGTTAAATAACTATTATCTATACAAATTGAGAAAATGTTCACAGTTTCATTTATTATTATCCCCTTTGTACCAAAAAGTGGGACACACTATTATACTTCAACCAACGGTCTTTGGGGTCAACTCGACACCAAGAGCCCATTAACCCATTTTTCTCACAATCATTTCAATGTGAGGAGACAGGGTTTAATAATTTGACAAAGATTAATATCTTGTGTGGATGATCTAAATACATCAAAATAAAGGATACATAAAACCTATAAGGCTCAAGTTGGTGGCATCCAAATCTAGTCAATATTTCATATAGGACACTTATGTTGACACAACTATCCAAATCTGACATAAGTGTCCAAGGCCACAAAAAGGATATTTCCAAAAACTAAGGAATATTTTAAGATCATAATCGAGTCCACTTCCATCTTGTTTCTTCTTACACCTACATGTGCATGATAAACAAATTAAGTATCATTGTTTCCAATTTATTTTAATATCTATCAATAGTTATACTTTACTATTTTTAGCAATCTTATTTGTATAAATTCATAATATTATTTATTTGATTTTTTCATTAATTGGACTACTTATTAGATTAGTTCACCACCCTTGTGTAAAATATAATTTAATATTATTAACCTTATATACCCCTTTATCTAAATTTGGAGTCAAATAATAATATTTTATACAAAAGCAAAAATGTGAGTTCAAAAGTTAAGTAGACTTGAATCATTTCAAATTACTATCTATGAAAAGACACTAAGATAACTTAGATACTTAAATTATTACTATTCTCTACAAGATTAAGACTATGTGCAGTTGATAGAAAATATTTGAAATGGGATAGAAGTCACTCAAATCATAAAAATGAGGGTGGGCATCTATTTGAATGATTATATCAAGATCTAGACACATGCATCATTATAGAGGCATCTATTTTTTATAGATTCATCCCTATGAACTGTGCTTCACATTTCTGGAACAAGTTGTTATGCCTACTTGAAAACTATCATTTTGAATTAAATCAAGGTTTCCTTGACCAAAAAACTATAAAACATGTCTCCTTAAATTTTAAATTTTAGTTCTTCTTTGTACTCTAGGTCTACATATGTAAAGGGAAAGAGAAGTGTGTTGAGCTAATCTCAACCTCTCTATAATGAATGGATTACCATTGCCTATGTATCCAATATTTTGAAGGGAGATTTTAAACAAACATAGTTCTCTGTGTTATGTATATATGTGTAATGGTGCTTCTGTCATGAATTCAACCTATAATATAGCTTTCAAAACATGATTGTGTAAAACTTGACTTGGCTTAGGTTTTTTAGACTTAGATAGGGCTTAAAATTTGTGTCTAATTTGTGAACTAGAAATCTTAGGGTTATCCCTCCTAACTTGGAAGTGATAGAATATATTTCCTTTTTTATTTCTTGATAGTGATAGATGATCATATAAGATTAAGCTTGAATTTTATAAATATATGTGACCTTTTGGGTAATTTATTATGCCACCATATTGATAAACATATTTGCTAACCCAAAAAGATATTTTGAGTTTGAAAATTGATTGTTGCTTGGCTTAGGGATGTTTTATCATAATTTGGAATTAATTGGCATATTCACTCTAATTAACATAAAATGAATAGAAAGATAGTAAATGTTGTAAATAAATTGTCACTATCAAAATGAAAGTAAAAGTACTTAAATTCATAGAGCTCAAGTGAATGAAAAAAAGTATGTAAAGAACAAAGAGAATAAATAACACTTAGCTAATTTCTACATATATATTGACTATGTGTGACTAAAAGACAACCAGAATGATCCATAAATATCTAATTTTATGCATGAAGCTAAAATATGAGCTATCATTATTCTAGGATAACAA
This sequence comes from Torreya grandis, assembly GCA_037957365.1. Lineage (NCBI taxonomy): Eukaryota > Viridiplantae > Streptophyta > Pinopsida > Cupressales > Taxaceae > Torreya > Torreya grandis. The sequence goes on along the minus strand of JARHVA010006718.1, from coordinate 121,509 downwards.
CATTTGGAAAAGGATAAAATTGACTAACACTACAATATTTTTTGGGTTAATCTTGTTGTCTGTATAAGATTGGAAAATTAGGACACATTTGCCTATACCAAATTTTAATATTCTTATGTATAAAATTTTGACCTTCATTTGTGTGCAGATGAGTTATAAATGAATTATTCAAAATTGAAACCCTAATAGGGATTGCAATATTTGATAACCTAAAAACAAAAGGGAGAGTGTAATGTGTTGAACTAACCCCAATCACCCACATGATTATTGAGAATTACATATGCATTCAATACTCTATTGAATAAAATCAATCCCACATAATCCTCCCACCTAGAGTGTTTTATGGAATGCGGTCCTTTTGATCCATATATGCATCTAAAGATAACTTGAAATCTTGATAATGATTTGCTTGACTTGGATAGAATAGGCTTGTGACTTGGATAAGGGATAATTCAAGTGACTATTACTATATTGAAATAATAGGGAGGTTTTTCTCAAGCTACAATAGTGTAAGTGTGATTCAATATTGAATTTACCAAATGACAGAATACATGGCTCATAAGTGGTTTTATAGTAATCCAAAAGGGTGAAACCTCACACTACTTATCCTATAAATATATACCAACATGTAGGTGAGGGTTTAGCTTTGAGAAAGAGAATTTGATAATGAAATGGGCATGATCAACCGATAAGGACAATATCAACTATTAGTCTTGTTCTATATGGGTTGATTCTATCCTTAGATGGGTGACACTTGATTTTATAAATTTGAATGTCTATATAAATCCTTAAAGAGGTTTTTATTAATTAAGAACTTTTTGGAGGTGCAAAACATTTTAGAAATGGATAGGTCCTTATAAGTACTTTGGATAGAATGAGGAGGTGAAATAGGGTTATATTATGTACTCAAGTTAACTAAGATAGATTTAGGCTAGAAACTGATATTACCAAGTATTCATGACCAAATTTTAAGTATCTATATTTTCTCCCCCTTTAGTCTAGAAATAAAATTACTATAGTAAAAATAAATGTATACATGAATGTTTGTAACACCCTTTACCTTTGAGCGGATACTTAATTTTTGTGAGACACTTTAACTTATAAAATCTTATAATAACTCATAAAGTAGTCATTTTAATTAATCAAAAGTTAGAACTTTGAAAATTGAAAAAATGAAAATAGACTGAGGGAGGAATACGCCTAAATGTGTGAAACTGATGTAAATTTTGCAACTTTGATTAAATATGATGCTTCCTCAATGTTTTGGAGAATTGGTGCTTCCCATGAAGAATTTTGAAATATTGGATCCTTTTTTGACCCAATTGAAAATTAAAGGTGATCAAGCATCAATTTGCATCATATACAAATAGAAAAACTAACCCATTAAGAGACACGTAAACCTCAATTTACATTGTTGATATTTTTAAATCCAAGATAGAAATGGGTTTGAGTCCATAATAGATTCATAGGCTATAATGTTATAGGGTGCTAAATCTTTAAGATTGAAACTATGCACTTTAATTGAGTCAAACATTTCATATGGAATTTAGATTCAAGTGTCAATTTTTTTATTAGTTCTTCAATGCATGATCAAAATATAGTGGATAAAATTAATGATCCTACCATGACCACATATAGAAATTAGTATCAAAATTATGCCATGAATCTATCATGCCCCCTTGTGATAGATATAAAGTTTGTGTGTATGTAGATTGTATTTTTTTTAAATTATGTTTGATTTTTTTGTGCATAAACACTGAATATGTATGAATTTTTACTCTATTCATGTAATGTGGATGCATATGCATAACATATGCCCAAATAATCCATAGCAATAATTAAACTTTGAATAATTATGAATTATCTAAAATTATATTCTATACATAAAACTTATTTTTTCCCCCGTAAAGGCTTGTCTCATGTATAAAAAGTCCACTAAAATGCTTGATTTTTGGGGTGAGGGATGTTTTCTGAGTCATTCATTTCAAAAATAAGTTAACCATATAATGTGTATTAATACAAAATCATTGAATATCATAGCATATGTGAAAATCTATCTCATTATATTAAGATATGTATCATTCAAAACATGTATGTAACATATGAGGCAAGACCTAAAATTTAAAATATAGATAAATATATCAATCATATTAGTAGTCATAATCTTGATAGGATTTTTCATTGAAATAATTAGTATAAAATTAAAATTTTAGAAGCTTCTAGTCATATCATATATTAGGCATCTACATACATCCTTCAAGACATCGATAAATATTTACAGCATCCCAAAGAACAAAAAAATAAGAATAGTCATAAAGAAGATATGTGTATTTTTAAAATTTGAGTGTAATGTTATATTTAGTTTTAGTAGTGACTTGAAGAGTGAATATCTTGATATCCTGAGTGAACTTATTCAAATATATGTACTTGTGGCTAATGAATTAATAAAAGGTTAAGTCACACATTAATATCTAAATTATCCATTATTGGTGTTCTATTCGTTTATGCTTTACTTAGAATGTATGTTAATTTAATATAACAAGGATGTTAGTGATGTGATTTCATCCATAATTTTTTCCTCAAACTATTGACTCACAACATAACATCGAGTTAATGTCAACATTTGGTGTCTAAGCCCATGTCTCAGATAACTTATGTCTAGGGAAAATTACCCCTTAAGAGTCCTAAAATCCAACAACAAGAGAGATCGAGCATTTATGGGAGATAAAGATAAAATATTTCGTTCACTTTTAATTGAAGAAAATAAAACCCATTGTAGATCAAGTTGAGAACAAATTCTATCAATCATAGGATGAGTAATTTTGGGTATGTTTTGAGGATCTATTATGGCCCTACATTTTAAGAATAAAAGACACAACAAATGATTCAAGACTAAACATTAAGAAACCCATCTAGTGCACAAATTAAAAAATATAAAAAAATTGAGGAAATAAACGAACCTTGAATAGAAGTAATAGATTATTGGTTTGAGGGCACATTAGACTTGTTCATAATATTATAGGAGATATATGGGTGGATAGGTTTAGATGCGAAGAATGTATAATTATTATAAACACTAAGGGGAAGATTCATTGATAAATTTACAACACTCATTCATATAATATTGACTAAGTAGTAAATAGTTAATTTAGAAGACAAACACCTAGGGGATAATGGAAGGTAAGAGGGGGATTCGAGGAGAGATGATTGTTGAAAGATAAAATGTGATGAGAGAGGGGCTAAATTGAGGAAATAATGATGGATGAAATTTAAAAAATATTTAAGAAGGGAGTACTGATAAGACAGATATTAGATGAAATAAGACAAAGTAGAGAGAAAAATATAAAAAATAAAGAAACAATATAAGGAATAAAGTAGAGAGTAATAATAAGTAGAGTAATAAGGGAGTTAGGAAATATACATAATTAAAATGGTAAAAATAAAGGAATATATGTGGTTCTTAGAATAAAATAAACAATCAGAGGTGTAGACACCCAATTTATTCCACTTTAGTATCACTAATAATTCATTTGCATCATTGCATGATAAAAACCAAATTTATTATATCATCTAAATAAATAAGTTAATTATTTTTTTAATTCTAAAATTGGTCATCGCATCCCTAAATGCATTATCACACCATATCATGATCCTAATTTCATTGGCCACATATTGGATCAATTCATCATTTTTAAAACATAACCCTTGATCAATTAATTGGATAATATTATTTTCTCTTGAACCTTGCAAAATCCTACAAACATAACATCAAGGTTGATTAGCTAAAAAATCATGTCAAGTTAGATAATTTAACTCTAATAAAATAATCCATGGAATGTATAAATTTTATATTTAGAACAAATCCTGAAAATCAATTTTGTCACCTAAAATAGATGACATCATCATCCACATCCCAAAGCAGTATTCACAAAACACCATATAAAGGGACAAAAGTACAAATTAAATACAATTTTAAGATCAATGTCTTCCATCCCTAACATTCCAAGGAAATAAAACCCACTCTTTATTACTCCATTTCTTTACACATCCCACCTCCCCTATTTACTCCTCAACTCCCTCATTCAATGAGAGGGAAGACTCATACTCCACCATTCATATTGGACAAAGATCAATGGTACTCATTCATTCACAAATACTATAAATTGGACCTTGTCTCTCCATTCTAAACAAGCTCTCAAGCCTAATGAAGTGTTAAATCTATAAGATCCAATCTGAGCATCAAATTCCTTCATGATTCAATCCAAGTAATGAAGTTTACAAGGGTAAGTACTACTGAATATTCATGCATTTTCCACAAAGTTGTAATAATATTCCACCTCATTTGAGTAAGTCATATGTCAAGAGGTTTATTGTCCCTTTCCGGTACGTGAAGGTAATTGTCTCTTAATACCTCTTAGCTCAATCTTAGGTACTCATATGAAATGGTTTTTTTGGTGATCATTTATTCTCTTGTTTGGGTTTTGTAAAATTGGCATTGTGCTAAATAGTTTCGTATGTGTATACATTTGATACGCATAGTGAGACTTGTGAACCCAAAAATACCCATCCAATGTCCTTAAGTCTTATTGTGCTTATAATTTTTTACAATTATAGGAATAATTTAAGGAAATTTTGAGCCAATTTGAGCAAAAAATATCAAAAAACTATTATAAAACATTTATAGGTGCCTAGCAAAATTGCTCTAAGTAAAAATAATTTCATGACACATACAACAATTTCAATCTAAGTACTAGCCTTCCAAACTATGGAGAGGATAAATTTTATCCTCTCCATGGTTAGTTGGAAACCTACAAAAAAAGTTATTACCCTAGTTGGGAACCCTAAAAACTATGGAAAAGGTAAATTTTGTCTTCTCCATGGCTGAGGGCTCCTAACCATGATAGGAAAAATAAATCCATGATGGATTAGATCAAATAAAAATTTCTTTCTCTATGGCTGGGAGGGCACCCAACCATGGTGAAAATTTGTATTTCTCACCATTGTAGGGAGCCCTCTCTACCATTGAGAGGACAAGTTTTCCCTCTCTATGGTTGGGAGGGTTCCCAACCATGGTGAGAATTATTTCTTTTCACCATGATTGGAACAACTTCCAACCATGGTGATATATTTTTCCTTCATGAATCCCAACCATGTTAAAAAAAATTACCCTCTACATGTTGGGAAAGCTTCCAGCCATGAGGATATTTTTATTTGTTTATTTATTTTACACCGTGGTTTGGATGGCTCCCAACCATAGTGAGAAAAAAAATTCACCATGGTTAGAAGCCCTCCTAACCATAAAGAGGGAAAATTTTGTCCTCTCCATGGATGGGATCCCAATAAAAGCAAGAATTGTTTTTCCCTTTGTATAGTCGGGAGGGGTCCCAACCATGAGAGGGAAAATTTTGTCCTCTCCATGGATGGGATCCCACCCAACTATGGAGAGGACAAAATTTTCCCTCTCATGGTTGGGACCCCTCCCGACTATACAAAGGGAAAAACAATTCTTGCTTTTATTGGGATCCCATCCATGGAGAGCATAAAATTTTCCTTCTCCATGGTTATGAGGGCTCCCAACCATGAGAGGGAAAATTTTGTCCTCTCCATTGTTGGGAACCATCCCAACCATGGTGGAATGAAAAAAATATATCACCATCGTTGGGATCCCTCCAAACTCTGTAGAGGGAAAAACAATTCTCAATTTTATTGGGATCCCTCTCCATGATTGATACCCCTCCCAACAAGGGCAAATTTTCCCTCCCTACCATAGAGATGACAAAAAATTTCCTCTCCATAGTTCGTAGTTCTCCCAACCATGTTAATATTTTTTTTACTATCATGGTTTGGATCCCTCCTAAAAAATTTAATGGCATACCTTCAATTTGACATCCATTTAAATGTAACAAAGAACTTTCAACCTTAAATTTAATTGTTATAATTTTTTTTCTTGCTTGGAGAAGTTGGTCAAAAAAATTTAATATCTTGAATATGTAATGGATTTTACATCCCATTTATTTCCCTAAAAATATTGTTTTGATCCCATCACACTGATGCAACACTTTAGCTAATTTGAGGCCATATATCACCAATCAATGAAAAAGTTGTGAAGAAGGTAATGAAGTCATTAATCAATGTTATATGTGATAAAGCCAAGAAGTTAAATCAGACCATCAGTGAGTAAAGAAAATAATTTCCACCACTTCCCTACCTGAGTTTTGTATAGTGGTGAAACTACCAATTTTTATGCAGATTGATGGTTATGCAACCATCAGGGTAGTTTCACAACTACCATCTAAAAACACTAGTTGTTTCACAGCCACCACCTACATATAGCAATGGTTTTGATATCTATGATAAATCCATACAATTAAATAGGTGAAAATTACTAACTTCATCATTCTAAAGGTGGCTGGATCATCCCATATTGACTCTAGCATTACAACTAATATGAACTAATGTTTCAACATGAAGTGTCTTACATTAGTGTCTTACAAGCATGAATTACATACATTGGGAAAAGTGGAAACATATAAAAAGTATAACTATACATTAGATCTATATTTTGTATCAAGTAGCTCTATATTTTTCACTTAAACCATCATTAGAGTTTAAAATTTAACTTATAAACTAAATTGAATCTATCGAAACTAAAACTTTAAAAATATGCCCCAAATTTAATCTTGAAATTTGTAGTCTATGTGTGATGTGTATTTTTCTACCTCTAAATATAAAATGAGGCAGAAACAAGATAAATACATGTTTAAAAAAATCCATAACCGTGTTTTTAAAAACATGGGAAATAGCATGACAAATTTCATAGGTAATGATTAACCAAAAGAATTTCAAGAATAATTCTACTATGCATGGTTCAAAATCAAGTTACCTTATTGATTTACACTTTTTCTCTAGTTATGATAGGGTCTACATCCAAAATTTAAATTAGTTTTTGATTATTAATTTCTTGGTATGCACATGGTTTCCATCACAATATCATTTTAATATTATAAAAATATTTTTTAATTATTATTTGCTATGAACTTATTACATCGATGCATTGTTAACATATGAAGCTCTATGATGCGAATATGAAATATGGCCCTTTCAAACATTTTTTTCAAACCTTATGTTACTGCTTATGCTCTCAAAAATGATATCACCATTCTATGAAGTTCATTAGTTGCATCAAGTCAGAAAACCATTCTATCTCTTTAGACATCTCATCAAATCTTACTTCTTTCAATAATTTCTAAACAATATCCATTACATTGACAAAAACAAGCTTCTATAGCAATAATGAACATGAATCTTCTAGAAATAGATGACCTAAAATGTGAGCCTTTAAAGTCATGGAATACAATAAATAAAGGCATTTTCATCCACTTTCAAAACACACCACTTGCATCCCATGATTGTATAGCTGATTTTTTTTAATAAAATCATAAAACAGGTTCATGGGAGGCTTAAGAAAAACATTGTATGATAAATTGAAATACAAATTGAACATTAGCCTAGGTCCTAAATGCAACCAGATACACAAATTTATGTAGTCCTAGAGTGGTTACGAGTCACTTCACACATCATTTTGATCACAACCCTTGTTCAAGGATGAATACATACAATTTGACAACCCGTTGGTGACTATTTTGTGCATAACAAGCTTGAGAACTTGAGAATAAAAAAATAAGAAACAAACCTATCCAATGAGAGATGTACTAGACTAAGTTAAATAGTTCTTGAGTAGTTTACTATCGATCTCACATCATGTTTTGTTAGGAACAATACTATTGAAGGCCAATATCTAAATGTATATGAAAATAAAATCAGATGATTTGGACTTCTCATTCAATTACATTTGAAATTTCTTTTGTGATTTTAATGATGAGTGGTTAAATTCAACGCAACACTAATATATTCCTTTAGTAAAACATATATATAAGAAGTAATCCTCAAATTTTAATAATCTTAAATACACTATTTTTTTCATCACTCTCATCAAAACTAGTGCTTGATAGATTTAATATTCACTTCATGGTGTACTTTGTTGGCAACTATCTTCCGAGACAAAAAGACATAAACATAATCACCAAAATCCAATGGCTTGAAATTTTCAATCAACTGCTTTTAATGCTACCCAAATAGTGATTCACAACTAATGCTTCAACAGTTTGAATTTCACTTCAAACTGTGTTTTGAAGACAAATCTACCAAAGGCAAACATTTGAAAACTAAGAAAATCAAATCAAAAGACCTAGATGTTTTTATTAAAGTAACTTTGAAACTATCTTATTACTATCGAGTTATTACTTCTATTACAAAGCAATAAAGTCATTCACTAAACAATACACGTAAAAAATTATCCTTAAACTTTATTGTAAAACATTTAAACTTTATTGTAAAATATTTTTAGAGTGACAATCTTCATGTTTTACTAGACAATACAAAACAAATATTTGAATGGCTTAATAATATATTTTTTTGGCCATTTAGCTGAAGAACAAAACCCAAAATAAATTAAAAATTAAAAAAAAGAAAGAGAAAAGAAAAAATTGAAAAGAAAAAAAAGAAAAATTGATGCACATTTTTTTTAATAAAAAAATGTATTTATATATTAATAAAATAAGAGTATACTACAACATTAATCATACCAAAAATTTGGGTAGAAAAGTCAAACCCCACAAGCAAATTCATATTGAGGGGAAAAAAACTTCAGAGAAAACCCAATAGGTGGTCAATAAATGACTACTCAAAAAATATCATATCAATAGTTCAGAATAGCTAAGCACAAAGAATAAAAGATCACATGGTAATAAAGAAAAAAAATTAAATATCCACAACAAACATGGAAGCCAGGGGAGGTGGTAGAGATAGCAGGTCCTAAAGCTTACCACCCCATCCTCGCAGAGCAGGGTGATCATCATCCATAGGTAAGGGCTCCCAGCGGTTAGTTTTTTGAGCTTCTAATACATCATCTTTGTGCATTTCAGGAGAGATTGTTAAATCCAATCATGGATATTTATCTTTGGGGGAAGACCCCAACCCCTGTTCTCACCATCATGATTTGGGGGAAGAGGGCCCCAGCGCGTGCCATCGCCTCTATTTGTAGAAGAGCCAACATGACCACCATCACGAAGAAGACCATTGAGGTGGTGACCAATGAGGAGAATAACTCCTTTGTTAGGTTTTGGAATGCTATTGCCATGCACCATGTCTTTGCCCTCATAGAGGCGAAGGAAAATGTGGTGGCTCAGGCGGTTCATCGCTGACCGTGCATGGGGCATTTTTCTAGTGATCGAGCAAATACTTGAGATGATTAAGTTACGTGTGAACTTTATCAGTCCGGGTTTGAATCTGAAGAGTAACATGAGATAGAACAATAATTTTATTAGTAACAAAAAACTTATGTTTCAACATTTCATGATTAAAATAAACATAATTTATAGTTTCCATATTTGAAATAAAATATCTGTATGAAAGATCTGCCAAAATCTTTTGTATTGTAGGAAGTAAAGCCAAGTCCCTCAAGAAAGCCATTTTTCATCTAAACACTGAAAAAAGGAATGACTCTAATACCATGTAAATTGTGCGTAAGAACAAAACCGAAAAAAATGCTTAAATATAATGACAAACTTTTCATTCATATGTCTTTGAAGAAATTCACTATACACTATGTTTTGTTGTTGGCAACCCTATTGAAAGATAAACCCCGAAATATCTTGGGAAAAAAAACAAATGAATTTGAAATTTTCAATCAAGAAACTTTAAATCTATTCATTTCGCACTGTATTTTGTTGGCAATTGCATTTAGCGATTAAAAAAAAATGATGCCCAATACTTTTGCTAAAAACGATCGAAAAATGTATTCCTGAGTTTAGCCGTGATGTACGGATAGTCTAGTCCTTGCAATAGCAACAATGTATATTCTAAGATGTAAACCGCAAACGCAAACCTCAGACTCCATCCTAAGGCATTATTCATAGTCATGATTCTGCACGCATGTTTTTTTCATGATTTTCTCGGTAAAAGATTTTTTTTTTAAAAAACAGAGGAACGCTCACTACAGAAGCCAGGCCCTTTCTTGCATCTTTCTTGAAAGTCTCTTCACCTTCATGGCATATCTCTCTTTTGTCATTCAATCATCTGCCTCTATTGTTGTGGGTTTGTTTGGGCATTTGTAGAGATGGTAGGAGCAGATGAGTTGGCTTGGGTAATGGTACTGACTGTGGTAATAAAGATATCTACAGTATGTACCGCTGAGGAAGCGGATGCTCCTAGCCCGTCCATGCTTACATGTGTTGCTTCAATGGCGGGAGTTCCCTCTATAGCCTCTGGTTTTGTCCGATCTCTCATTAATTTTTAGTGGGCATAAAAATTCAGTGATATGAGACTTTTGTGTCTTGTGCAGGCCTGCTCATGCCGCCACTCCGTGAGCCAAATAAGGTCCTCAACTGGGGATTAAGTTTAGATGTTCTTTATACCAGCCTTAAAGATGAGAAAATTCCTGATTTTGATACCAGGATTTCATGTTTAAGTAGATTATCCCACACCAGGGTCTCTATTGTGTATTGAATAAATATTTTGGAATTAGAGTACGAAGAATGTCAGAAACTGCTACGAAAATGTGGACAAATTGTAGATGATTTGTATTTGCATAATGTTCAAATAAAGTTCTGATCTCTATATCAACATTTCAGCTAACAAAGGGCTTCGCACAGCAACCTCATTTGCCATTAATAATCAATACAGAGTTCAAATCCGCGTAATATTATTTAACAAAACAAAAAATATTAGAGAGCAAAAGTAGAAACATCTCAAACATCGATCCATATTCTGCTTTACAAGAATATTTCCCATTCATATTTCAATCCGTGTAAAAAATTACTGCACTACTTCCCCACATAACTTCGAATCAATAATATTTATTAAAAACCCTAGTATAAATGTAAATAATATTACCTCAGAACGATGTCCCGCACAGAGGCGCTCGCAAAGAAAAGTGGCATTGGGATACATGTAAATACGGAGGCTGGAGTTTACGCACTCCACCATTTGAGCCTCCATCTTGCATTAAACATAAACCGCCAAATAACTGCAACTAGTGTGTATGTGTCACAGGGCCAGCTCTCCGGCGCTGGGCCGCTGTGTGGCACTGCTTGTCCTAACCTAAATCCCTCATTGCAATGGGACTCTACAAGAACTACAGACTATGCTTTCAATGTTTACCTGCACAAGCGATCCACAAATACAGTGGACAACAACTTGTATAAAGAAGAGATTAGCAGCAGAAAGAAAAACACACACTTGCAAAAGATCGGAAAATTGACTCAACACACATGAGCATTCACACAATGCAAGAGACCTGGGAGTAACGTGTATTTTATTAACTCTTCTGGACAATCCGATCCAAAGTACAATAAACGGGCCAACTAACCAACATACACAACAACCACCGAGTCGAGCTCAGCGGATAATGCTTGGAACCACTCGAATGATTACAATGAACAATTCCCTCCCCAAGTCTGATTACTCTCTGCCTAGGAGAACCTGCCCCTACGTCACGAAATTTGAGACCACATAACTGCTCACAAACACCTACACGACGCTTGCATGAACACATGCTCATGCTCCACATAAACTTCGGACTGACACACCAGCGTCACAATGATTCACTTTTCACCACTTTAACAGTTCAGACTTGCATTCACCCAAATCACTGTGCAAAGAAAGCTCACCATTCGTTTGATCAAGGCAGACCAAACTCGTGAATGTAGTTAGGGATGTTGAAGCAACACATCCCTCATAGACTCCCCCACTTAAAAATCGGCGACGTCCTCTGTGCTGGCACGACTCCACTAGGAGGAACCCATGAGGGCAATCTTCTATTCAAACTCAACCCAAAGCCAAAAGATTCACACATCCCTTCTTCAGAACTAATCCAAGCCAAAAGGCCAACACTTCCCCTTTCCAGGGTCTATCCAGAATTCTAGAGTCAAGAGACCACCACACCCCCTTTTTAGACCCAAAGCTAAGAGATAACCACATCCCCTTTCCAAGCTCCCTTTAGAGTCAAGAGACCAAAACAACCCCCTTTTCAAACCCAAAGCCAAGAGATCAACACATCCCCTTCTCAAGTTCCCTTCAAAGTCAAGAGATCAACACAACCCCCTTTTCAGACCCAAAGATAAGAGATAAACACACCCCCTTTCCAAGATTTATTCATAGTCAAGAGATTAACATGCCTTCTATTCAAACCCAACGCCAAGAGAAAACACATCCCCTATTCAGGCTCCATCCAGAGTTAAGAGACCAAGGCCAAACTCCATGACCTTAACTTTGAGGGCTTCTACCTACTCCCAGCTTGCTGAAAAAACACCCATTCCAACACCACTAGAAACTCCCTCCGCTTCAGATTGCCAAGTAACCCACTGTCTTCACCCTAACAAATTGTTCCAACTGCTACTCTGGTTTTACCCATCACACACACAAAAGGGCGCTTAGGTGGGAACCATCACTAGTTTGACTTCATCAACGACTAAGGAATTCGACTGGTTACAAAACTAAGAAACACACTAAATCTCTAGAAACTTCCGCATGTAGACAAGGCTTGCCTACACAAGCTACACCAAACTAATGTAGCTTCACAAGATTGCCCTGATCTTGCCAACCCCCAAACTTGGGGTGGAAGAAAATGGCTCTTGATGACCCACCTCTTCAAGATTCTGCAAACCCAACAAAGGCTAAGTGACCCCATCAAACTTTCCCCCAAACAGTACTGAAACTCCAAAACAAAAGTATAATAGGGAAAAATAACTCTTCAAATCCCCACACCCCAGGCCCAACAATAGGAATAGAGTCCTTCCCAAGAACTCTCCTCTGGAACCAACTCGATGCACTTGATCAATTATCTTCTCTGTGACATAACAAGATGATGTTTCCTTGAGCATACCAATGGCTGTGAAGAACCCACCCCACATCAACGGGAAAAAGAAACCTGCGGCTCCCCTTTAACACCCCAACTGCCACCAAGCAATACAAGATCCACTGACTCCTCGCCAATTCTTGCATTCTTCTATATACTCAACCCAACACCCCTTTCATCTTCCCAATCCTACTCCTCTACACAATCTTCACCACGCACGTTTGCAACGAATCCGACACAAAAAAACTTCAAGATGGGGAAAAATTGTCACCTTACCCAACCTAGGTAAACCCTGTCTCAGCACAACATGGGTGGCTTGTAACTACTCTAAGTCTACTTGAACCCCTGGAGGTCTGGTGGCCAAGTTTCCAAGGCTAACCTGGTTGACTTCTAACTGTAGAATGCTCGAGTCTATGAGCAACCCTTCCGCAATAATCAACCCCAGCAAGTTACAATGACCACCTCTGATCCCAAGCTTCACCTAGAATTGAGCTCCCCTAAGCACACACATAGTCTACTCACACCGTTCATCCGAATCCTCCTTCTGAACTTCAAACATCCCCTGCCGCTTTGAACAGTCTCGCTTGTAGTGATTCCTACCACACGTCCAACACTTCAAACGGGATTGCTTCCCTCTTGACTCTCCAACTAGTGACTTCATCTCGCCACCCATTGAAGTGCTCCAAGACTTGCAAGATCCCTCTGACGACTCCAGAGTAGCCTTCCTTCCCTAGTCACCCACTGGCTTCCCTGAAGACTTACTCAACCCCTTACCAACACCTCCCCACATGGATGCGCAAGGGCCCAAGGTGTTTCTGGATGAATAACCCTCTCTAAAACCCAAGAGACAGTCTGCTATAGCAATTGCTTCACTAACATCAGACACTTCATGGTGATGGAGCTCCCCCTGAGCCCATGACTGAAGACCATGAGTAAATTGAAATAACTTATCCGCCTCTGACATGTCGGTGGCCTCCAACAAAAGGGTTTGAAAAGAATGGATATACTCTCCCATCTCCCCCACTTGCTTCAACTGACTCAACTTGGTCTTAGCCAATCATGTTGAATTCCTAGGTCGAAATTGAACCCCAAGGGCTTCCTTCAAATCCTCCCAAGAGTCCAACCTCCACGTGGAACTCCTTGATGCAATGTCATTAGCCAAGGTTCTATACCAAACTTTTGCCATACTCGTGAGGTACCTTGCTGTAGTGCACACCTCCTGTATGCATGACAGACCCCCTAACCCTACCAGGAACTCCAAGCTCCAGAAGAAACTATCCAGACTATGGTCATCTCACTCACCATCATAACACTCTGGTTCCTTCAACTTGGAGAGCTTCATGACTGAAGAAGAACTAGACCCTGATGCTTTCACCAAACCCGATATCGTTGATTGGTACAAAGCCACTTCATCTTTTAACTCCGTCTGGAACACCAAGCTCTTCTCCAACCTACCAGTAAGTTCCATGATCATATGCGCCATGGTAGTAACCTTCTCCTCAAGCTCACTGAATCTCGTACCCACACGGTCCCCCATCAATTGGAACTAGGCACCAACTTGCTCAACAAGGCCTTCACCCACTGTAGCAACTCTCGACTTACCAATGTGGCAGCTGCCACCACCTTCACCTTCACCTTTGCCTTGACCCAGCTCTTGACCCCTGCTGGCCGCTTTCTTGAGAAACATCCTGGACAAATCCCCTACCATATTGAATCAGACACAACATTGGACTGACTCAAAAAGGGAAGGCACAACATTGTTTAACTTTAGGCAAACACAATCCCACAATACACAAACCGTGTGCTCTGATACCAACTGTCATGGGGCCAATGCCCCAGAGCTGGGCAGCCGTGCGGCACCGCTTGTCCTAACCCAAATCCCTCATTGCGATGGGACTCTACAAGAACTATGGACTATGCCTTCAGTGTTTACCTGCACAAGTAACCCACAAACACATTGTACAACAACTTGTATAAAGAAGAGATTAGTAGCCAAAAGAAAAACACACACTTTCAAAGATCAGGAAATCGACTCAACACACATGAGCATTCACACAATACAAGAGAACTGGGAGTAATGTGTATTTTATTAACTCTTCATGACAATCCGGTCCAAAGTACAATAAATGGGCCAACTAACCAACATACACAACAACCATCGAGTTAGGGTCAACCGATAATGCTCGAAACCACTCGAATGATTACAATGAACAATTCCCTTCCTAGGTCTGATTACTCTCTGCCTAGGACAACCCGCCCCTGCTTCACAAAATCTGAGACCACAAAACTGTTCACATACACCCGTACGACACTTGCACGGACACATGCCCACAGTCCACATAAACTTCGAACTGACACACCAACGTCACAATGTTCGCTTTTCACGACTTTGACAGTTCATACTTGCATTCACCCAAATCACTATGCAAAGAAAGCTCACCATTCGTTTGATTAAATTAGACCAAACTTGTAAATGTAATTAGGGATGTTGAAGCAACACACAATACAAGAGAACTGGGAGTAACATGTATTTTATTAACTCTTCATGACAATTCGGTCCAAAGTACAATAAACGGGCCAACTAACCAACATACACAACAACCATCGAGTCAGGGTCAACCGATAATGCTCGGAACCACTCAAATGATTACAATGAACAATTCCCTCCCCAGCTCTGATTACTCTCTGCCTAGGACAACCCACACCAGCGTCACGAAATCTGAGACCACAAAACTGTTCACATACACCCGTACGACACTTGCACGGACACGTGCCCACGGTCCACATAAACTTCGGACTGACACACCAGCATCACAATGATTTGCTTTTCACGACTTTGACAGTTCATACTTGCATTCACCCAAATCACTCTGCAAAGAAAGCTCACCATTCGTTTAATTAAAGCAGAGCAAACTTGTAAATGTAATTAGGGATGTTGAAGCAACACATCCCTCATAATATGTATGTTGCGAGTTCGAGTCTCATCGGACCACCCAAAAAATAAAGAACAGGAAGAAAAATAAATAGTACGAAGAAAGAGGATTCCTTCTCCCTTGACGTTGCACAGATCAAATCGTCACTGCTGTTGAGCCACAAAAATCAAAATCGATATCAAAATCCGTTCTTTGGCTGTATTAAGCCGAACCCTTCTTGTTTTCTTTTCCAGCAATTACGGCATTTTTTTTTCCCTCTCCGTTTTATGGATTCCTCATTTACCTCGGTAAAAGATTTGTGAATTATTGGTGGGGTTTTCAAATGGGCATGTCCTTCACGGGGATTCAAATTGCAAGTTTTTATGATTTCAACATTGTTTTGGACCATAATTTTTATTTTATTTAATATTCTTTCATGTTTGTGTTGGGAAAGGGTAAATTCTTGCTAAGCGCGCAGGGTGGTTTTGTTTGATGTGTAGAAGTTGGGACAATAGGAGAACGATAAAATAGATATCAAAATTTTGGTTAAAATTTTATTTTAATAGTCAAATGGATTAAAATTGAATATCAAAAACATTTTTTAATAGTTAAATGGGTATCATTTTTAAGGTCAAAATTAATTTTGATGGTGGAATGCATACTAAATTTAATGTTTGTAATTAATTGTTAACATTTTAAAAGTATTATAGTCTAATGGCACCTTTAACTCTCATTATAGGTTATGTTTATTGGCATGATAAACAATTTAGTTTTGGAAGTAGATATTAACTAATATACATAACTTAAATACAATTATCTAAAAAAACAAAGAGACATCAATCTCTAGTTACTTATCTTAGATTCTTCACATAATACATTGATTAATGACTATGTTTTCTTCTCAAAAAAAATAAAAATAAAATAAAATGATTGATTTGTGATATGTGATATCAATCTATCTATACCATTGTGTGGACTTGAAAAAATATTTCTAAGAAAAAAATGAGTTCCAAACTCTATTTTATGTCTAGATTATTGTGATTATCCGATCAACTTCTCTAAGAAAGAAGGAAAAACTTCAACATGATAATCAAATAGATGTCATATTTAAGGTCAAACATAATAAGGTTTCCCAAGTCATAAGGAAAAAATATCATCATAGTAATCATGGACAGGTTCACAAAACATGCCCATTTTTATGCCTTGTCACGTCTATTTGTAGTAAGCACAATAGCATTTTATTTTTTTGATACACTTTAGAAGCTACATGGAACCCCAAAGATCATATTAAGTGATGAATTTCCAATTCTCCCCAACTTTCCTTAGCTTGTGTCATTTGACTAAAATTACCTAAGGCGGGCCTCTACATCATAAACCCTCTATTGTTCAGCAAATAAATCCAAATGAAGTTATGTCATGGGATCCAACAAGTGAGCATAAGCTCCAAAAATATTTGTGGCCCTCTCCAAAGGCTCGTCTACCTTTGGGGTGTCCTGCATGAACAAACAAATGACCACATCTAGCATAGCTATCAAATACATAGACACTATGAATAACACACAAAAAATAATCATTAGCATTTAACAAGTTATTTAAACTATACACTATAATTAAAAATATATGCAACTATATTTACCATCATCAATGGAAGGCCACCTATGCAATATGGCTTAATGTTAAGATTACCCCAACTCTTAGTTTTCTGTTGGAATTGACATCATCTCCATTGATACCAACATATGTCTCTACATCTTGCCCCCTTCAAGGCACACTTCCTACATCTCCGCCACTAGCCCCACCACCACCCCTATCTCTACCAACAACATCACTTCTCACCACTACTATATGTGGAAAAACACATGATACCTATGCTCCCATCCACCATGTTATATACCAATCTGTGATACCAAGGGCACTTTTCACAACTATTTATAATCCAAACTTTAAATCCAATGAAGCACTCATAAACCCTACCCCATAGATTACCCAAATAAAACATTCATATTCTAAAACCCTAACCCAAAAAAAATTAAATACACACATTCACATTGTCTTCCATACCCCAAAAAATCCCACTACCATTCCATGACTAACATTTCATACCTGAAAAAATCCCTAGAGACATTCCTCACACTAACAAGCCTTGATTGAAAATGATTGAAATGACAAAATGAAAAAAAAAACTAAATAAAAGCCATGATCTACTATTTTTTATGTTTTTTAATTGATTATTTTCCTTTGAAGTCATATCTAATGTTAGATTTGATGTTAGGAACATCACCCTAAGATCACACATGATTGTGGTGATTATAGGGCCTTTGAAATTTCACTAGTATGTAGTGACATTGGGACTTATGTTATATTTTGAGATATCGATAAACAATATTAATATCTTGGATATATAGTGTAGTTTGGATCTCTTTTCTTAATCAAAAATATTTTTTTGAGCTTAACACAATAGTCTAGCTATAATATGGTTATTTATCAACAATAAGTGAAAATTTTCATGAAAATTAACAAACTTAATAATCAATATCATGCATAGGCTCTATTACAAAAAATTGAGACCCAAATCCATTTAGGTTATTGCAATTAGAGAAATGTTGAATGGGGAAATTAATTATGGAAAATAGAGCCCAAAAATACTTTGGTTTCTTGTAATTAAGTTTAGGGGGATTAATTTTCCATAATTTCATCCATAATGGGGCACTAAATTAAGGCATATCACATTAGGTTCTCATTATTATAGTGCATATCATGCCCCAAACCACATTAGGTAGTTACACTTAGGCCATTTCACATTATTGTGTTTTAATTAGGGCATGCTAAATCCAAAATCATGTTAGGTTGTTGAAATTAAGTTAATTCACATTATATTATCGCAATTAGTTTCAGGTTGTTACAATTAGATTGAATCACATTAGGTTGTCTTCAGTAAGGAATATCATGTTCCAAATCACATTAGGTTTTCAAAATTATGGCATAGAAAGAAGTAGATAATAAATTTAGGTCATATAGAGTCCAAAATCAAATTAAGTTGTCTTTATTAGAGCATATCACATCCTAAAGATCATTATTTTCATATCATTAGGTCATATTGAGTCCTAATTTCAATTAAATTATCACAATTATGCTTATGGGGATTGACATGATCTAATTTCATCCTCCATGTAATCTATTGAGTGATTGGATGCATGAGGCACTCAATTAGGGCATATCACATTAATTAGATGGATATCACAATGAGGTCATATTGGCATATAAATATGACTATGATTACAACTATAACTATAACTACGTGTCAGATTTGGTGGTACTAAATATTTTTTTCTTTAAACCAGAAAGTGAAAACATCTATATCTAAGCATGAAATCTCATTCATGAAAGGGAAGATCTATCTAGATTGACATGATGTTCTGTAGAATGACTAGAATTTAGAAAGTCCTTAGTTATGAGGAAAACACTAATCATTAGCCAAAGAGAGAAAAATGAGTCGACATAAAGAAGGATCTTATTTTAAAGAGTATGCAAGTCAAGGGATAATTTTATGAGGTGATTATTGATAGTAGTAACATAGATAACTTGGTTTTATGTGATATGGTGAAAATTTGGGTCTGAATAAGGTGGCACTCCAAAACCTATACAAGGTGTCTTGGCTAATTATATGTCATTTGGGGTTATTGAATGAACAACACATTGTGAATTGCCATATTGATAGATATTTAAGGCACTATTTTCAAATTATATAACACCTCAGTCATGTATACTTGGAAAATACATAACATGGTTGTACCTTCAACTTATATACCTTCACCACTACCAAAAGACTCGCATAAATTATGTCTCTTTGCCTAATTTATTATCTCTTAGTATGACCAATGTTATTCTAATGACTTAGACCTTCTATCTTTCTTATAATGTTATAAACCTACTTATCTTTCATCTCTACAATTTATAGACATGCACATATTTTCCATCTATGTAGACACTTGCATCCTAATTAGAGGCTTGCATCAATGCAAGTGTCCTATCCCAACCCAGGTTTTTAGTGCCCTAAATTCATCTATTTTTCAAATGAAAAACATTCCTATGGTCGACCTACGTGATTTACCATTTGATATTCTCTAAAGGTATTGATATGAATACAAGGTCAACCCTCATTCAATAACAACCTATAAAAGACCCATAGATACCAATGAAACTTAAAAAAATCATTATATCAAGCATTCAAGTGAGCAAAGCTTCCCTATTTTATTTTATTTCTATATCAGTCATAGGGACAACACATATACAAGACTAAGTGCTAAAAGAGTATCCCAAGAGCCATATTTGCCAAGTTACAAGCTAGGTTATTATTGAACTTGTGTCTCACACATTTCATGATTCATGAAGAAGCCAACATATAGGGGAGGACTACATAAGTCTGAGGGCCTCTTTAGAATATTTTTATGTAGGCACTCATTGATAGAGGGGTATTTAAGGTAGCATGACACTGTATGTTCACTAACCCATTTTTTCTATAGCTAATATAATGATGAAGACCTACGATTTTGTTGTTTGAAAAAGAGCAACAGTCTATGACCCAGATCTAAATGCACCAAAGTGAAGGTGACATAGAACCCAGAAGCATCCAAGTGGTTACATCTAGTTTTAGCATGTTTTTCATACTAAACACATATGTCCAAGTCAGACAGTAGCATTGATGTAACCATCCTAGGTCAACATAATTGTCTCTTGATATAGAAGCACAATTTATAGAATCATATAACTATTTTAGAATCTAGATATAATCCATCTTCCCAGATCTATATTAGCATCAAAAACATTAAAGTATCTTATTTTCATTGTTATTATAATATCTAGCATACTTGTACTTTCTATCTTTAACATCTTAATATAATAAATTTAGTATATGTTGTATCTAACTTTCTCAAACAATTTCCATACTTTAAAGATAGTCTACCATCCTTATGCCTTAGGCTATCTCTACCCCTTTAACCCTAGATTACCCACATCGAGATTTTAGTTTTAAACAAATATCAGGATAATGTATGGTGTGATGTAATTTGAATGGATGTATACCAATTTATTTTTGGAAGATCTAGGAATTATAATAGAAAGTAAGTGCATGGCAAGAGAGAGAACACTTATTTCATAGACAGGGATGGAAATAATTTCACACTACATCTATTAAGGGACCAAAGAGAGGAAAGGTAAATAAACATTAGTGTGTGTGATTGTTAATGGTGTTAGGAAATGAGTTATTTTGAGAAGTGTAAAAAAATAAGGCATATTTTGTGCTTGTGCACAATATAACATAATACAAATTCTTAGATGAATGAAATAAGAAAGAGGTTTTATGAAAAGTGAAGGAGCTATTGGATGAGTTAACAAAAATCATGCTAATGGATATGCTAAAAGAGTTTTAATTAGTGAAAAACATTATCCATCATATGGATATGATACATAGATACATTTTCCAAACAAGGCCACATATCAAAAAAAATCCTTGAAAGAAGAAAGAGGTAAAAAGACAAATGCATGATTTATTGGATAGGGGACTGATCAAATAAATTTTTAGATTATGTGTTTTAGATGCAGTATTGGTGATAAATAATAATGTATAGTGGCATATGTGCACATATTCAAATGAAACAAACAATATCATAAACTATTATAGATTCCCATTTCCATACATGAATTACCTAATGGATTCCATTATTGGTGATGTGTACTTCTCGAAGACTAATTTGAAGAATCTGTATTTACATATCAAGATTAGGAAAGGAAATAAATGGAAGACATCCTTCAAGACCAAGGTTTATGAGTGGCTAGTGATTCCATTTATATTGAATAACATCTGAAGAACAATCATGAGGATGACAAATGAGTGTTTAATACATTTATTTAATTTTTTTTAAATCTTGATGACATTATATTTTTCATAAAGATAAAGGATGAGCATTGAGAGCATATATGGAATGTGTTTTTAGGATTGAATGAATAAAATATGTCTGTAAATGTGAATAAGTGTAGATTCATGAAGAATGATCTTGTGTGATTTAGTTTCATAATATAATAATAAGCTAATAAAAAAGGACCCAGAGAAAGTGCATACAATATTGCAATGGCCATTAAAAAAATCACATTTGAGATCATAAGTTTACATGGTATTATAAGTTTTCTAGGAATCTCAAAAGGAAATTTATCAAGATATGTGCTACAATCAGTAATTTTTTTTGGCAAGATTTTATGTTTTTTTATGGACAACAAAATATAAACATAGTTTCCAAGAATTAAAAGAGTGACTAAGTAGCTAGTTTATTGCTACCATATTACAATAAATTATTTCAAGTAAACTATGATGTGAGTAGACTAGATATCAAAAAAATGTTAATCCAAGAGGGAAGGTGTTATGACTATTTTTTTCACCCCATAAATTTTTCAAAATTTAATTCTTTCTGTCATAGAGATGACCCTATCATAAAACCTAGAACTGTGTCAGGGACCCTGTTGATTGATCACATTTTAGATGCATTTTTTTATTATGAAATGATAATGATTGGTTGATGAATTCATGTTTATGTTTGTAAGTAGTTTGGAAAAGCATGGTGGATTAATGAATAAATTTGCATATATATATTTCTTAAATGTGACCAGTCATTTTGATTTTAAATATAGTTTTAATTAAGAAATAAACTTTCAGTTTTGATAGTGTAATAGATTATAATGATTATATAAATGATTTGATTTCTAGTTTAGAGAAGATAATGGTGATATTGATTATTGCATTCTAAAAATGCTATATTTGCAAATTAATATACTTCATTTATGACTATCATGAAGGTACTAGTCAGATTAAAGTCTTGATTTTGTGTATTACTTATGATTTAATGACCACTCATAATATTGATGGAAATAATGTGGTGATGTTGTGAGAAGTTTTAGAGCTATACATAAAGTTTGGGTAATTTACCTACCTAATGGTGCATTTATGAGTGTTATTCTTATGTATCATAGATTCTAAAGTCCTTTTTGATATTATGAGGGCATTATCAATTTCAAGATTCTATCTATATAAGTTCAGATGAATAAAGGTAACTTATTTTTTTCCTTGGTCATAGAGATTCATGTGGTAAAAAGTTTGGGATATTAGATTTGTTTCATGAGATAAATTTAATGGCATGTGAGTTTCTTTGAGATACTTATGTGAATTTTCAAAAGGACTAACATTGATTTAACTAAGACCTTTAAAATTATTTAAAAAGACTTTATTTATCACATGGTTTGGCTTTAAGACCAAAGGAGCCATGATGTTAGGGTATTGACATTTGTTGAGATTGTGACTCCATCATGAAATATATTTGTTTGTCTTAAGTATGGGTTATAGTTTAAATGACTTATCATAATTTACATAGACTATGACACTATGTGAATTGGAAATTACAAGGACCATCGTGAAGATTGTACAGTCATTAGGTCTTGAGACCCCTTGGATTGATGATGAAGTAAGATCAACATATCCATTGCTTTGTGAGCTGGAGATCAGTTGTCAAAGATGGACACCAAGGCAATGAGATTTGGAATGAACATTAAATGTGAAGGTGTGACCTTGAAGTTTCAAGATTAGCACATAGATTTGGTGGTAAGGGAATTAATGTGAAATGATCTTTTACCTGAATAATGGAAATTAGCTGATGATATAGCATGAAGGGATAGTTATGGATAGCTTTCTCGATGTTGATAAGTGAATTGGTGGGATTAATAGGTACATGTTTATTAGATATATAAAAATATGGATAAAACATGTCACTCAATTTATTATGGTGATAGGTTGATGCATATAAGTTTATGGTTTATTAATTTTTGGTCATTTTTCACAAGCCCAACTATGGAAGCAAAGCTCTGGCTAATTTATTTTTGAGTTTTAGGGAAAGATTTTGGGCAAAAGATATCCAATAGAAATCTTGGGGTGTATATCCAAGTATGTTTCAAATAATTTCAAGAGATTTAGAAGGATTTTGTCATAATTTTGAGCAAGTGTACAGTAATATGAAAGGAATAACACTTTAGTTACACAAATGAAGTATTCTAGTCTGTATGAACATTATTCAAAGTTCTAAGTATTTTTTAAATGGTTTTATATGAATAAATATGATTGGAATGTCAAAAATGTGCGATTTCATCTTCATTTGTGAAGTATTGACAATTTTTCTTGAAGGGTTATTGAGAATGTTGTCTACTATGTGTAAATGGGTATGCATAATGAAGAGAAGTTGCATGGTAAATAACTATTCTATGCTTCTTGTTTATCAACCATTCTGGGTCAGTGAAAGAATAACAAGGTTTAGATGTCGAAATACAAAGTATAAATTTATTGATTTTGAGTTTTATTCTTTCAAAAGATTATTTCACAGATGGTTGGACAGTATGGTAGTGGTGCATGCATGTCAATATTGATGAAAAAGGTCACATGCATGTTTTGGAATAATTTAATAAGTTTTGTGAATCTATGGATTTGATAGTTCTTTCAATTTTTGGAGTTGGTTTAGTGGTTGAGTTCTGAGGTTTTCATTCTCTAGTTGAAAGTATGGTTATGGCATGAATAGTTGTTATTGACTTATCATGGTTTTTATTTTTGTTTTCTTTAAAATGGGCCTGATAGATTGGTTGTTTGAATGGCATGGGTATTTGATAATTTAAAAATGGATTTCAAGGATTCATGTGTTTAAGTATTATTAATAGATTAAAGATTCAGAATATTTTTTAATCCTTAATTTCAAGTGGTCAACACATTTCTCCATAGTGACTTGTATCATGCTTTTTGAAGTTGTGTTATTCAAGTATATTTAAGGTTTCTCTTAGGGAAATTAGAATGATATATTTGAAATAATTTTTTTGAATAGTTATCTGAACCTTGAAAATTTAGGAATGAATCCACTCATTTTAACATAATTTTTAATTTTTTGAAAAGTAATGATGTAATCTTGGGTCTCTGTAAAGGAAGTTTTGTTCATTTGAAAACTTTCATATGTTGATTTATAGGAGAAGTTAAAAATAAACTCATTTGGTTATTTTATGGAAGTACATCAAAATATTTATAAATAGATCTCTTCATATAATCTATTTATAACAGTTGTGCATGTACATTGAAAGTTAATGATGCTTGCCTGTGTATTTTAGAAGTATCAAAATTTGGAACTTTAAGAATTTGTTTCAATATGGTTATCTATGATATAATTAAAATATGGGGATCTTCTTAGAAAAATCAAAGTTTTTAGTTTTGGTACAAATGATTTTTGGATCGACAGTTTTGGAACTTAAAATTATTATGTGGAATTTGAACAGAATCAGTCGATCATTTTACAAACTATATGATAAAATTTGCCATGGATATATAAGATATTCTTGAGATTATAAACTTATCTATTATGTTTTAGTTACAAGAGTGATTTAAGGTTTCTGATAAGATGATAGTTCTATTAAAATTTCAACTCAATATTGAAGTTTTAAGCTTTTATTTAAAAATGGACATTGAGGTTAAGATTCTTTAATACTTCTCATTTTGAAATTTATATTAGAATATCATATTGGGACAAACAAATAAGATTTCATATATTATTCATTTTTATTACTTGGAAAGTATTTTTTGGAATTTGGTATCTTCATTTGAAGTGGCTCAATTTCAATTTTTTTTGAAAGGTGATCAGCAATTAGATTGTATTGATATAAAAGCTTAGTCATTATCAATATAATAGTGAGTTATTGTATATATATTATTTGATTATATTTAGAGTTTCATTGAAATGTTCAAGCATATTTTGATATAGATAGATGGTTTTTAATTCATGAAATTGTTTAGTTTTAGTTTATTAAGATATATCAACATTCAATCTTGTTTCTTTTTGGGCATTTGTTGTTTCCCAATTTAAAATTTGATTGTTACATTTTAGATTGATAATAATGTCAGGGGTGGATCATCCTGATTCAACAAGAAGTAATGACAACAGGGGATGGGGATAGAGTTTCAATAGTGATACTAACCAACCCAATCCCAATAGAGGTTTTTCTAGGGGTGATTTCTATGTAAGAAACTTTGGCCCTAGATCCCATAGGGGGACAAGAATGTCTAAACACTTTGATGTTTATGATACTAAATTTTGGGGCATTCTAAGTAATTTGCCTACTAATCTAGTAAATAGGGGATATAGAGGATATAGAGGTAATAGAGGTTTTTTTAGCCATAGGTTTGGAGCCTGAACATCTTCTCAAAGCACTTCATCACACTATTTGGATCATGACCCTCAACATTTGTCACTTCAACCTCCTAATATTGAAAGAGTTGAAATTGTTATTGATCTTTTGCCTACAAATCAAGCCACACATCATAAGATAGAGACTGACCATGCTAATAACATTAAGAATTTGGCCATCCCTTCAGATGTATCTTCTCTTTCTCATGTAGATCCTATTAGAAAATGTAAAAGATTGAGTCTAGTTGCTACCCATAGTCAACATATTTTGAGATGTGGGAGTTCAAGGTTATGATGGTAGAAGGAAGACAATAGACATTCCACCTTCTACTGTATAAAAGAGGACTATATAAAGAGAGTTGAAAGTCAATATGAGCCAGAGACACCAATGGAGGTTAGGATGTTGAAAAAAATCAAATTGCAGATTGATGACAACATAACTAATTTAGGAATAAGATTGGTGCCATTTCCTACTACAAAGAAGGAATATAATGTTTATCTTTATAAACAAGACAAATATATAATTGAGGTGTTGTATGATTCAGATGATTATTGGTCATCAAAGGGATAGACTTTTTATTTATGTTGAACTTTTCATGACAGAGCTTGATATTTCAGTTTCATACTTTAATTTTAAGATTTTGAAATATTTTGATGAATTTTGGAAAATGAAACAATTTTGGGATTTGATATAATATATATTCTTAAGTTATTTGATATGCATTATGAATAAATATAAATAGGGTTTATTAATCTTTAAGTTATTTATTTTATGATTAGATTATGTATTCTATTCTATTATTAATCATAGGGGTCCCCACCCATTAAGATTAATACCTCCAAACTACATTCAATAAACTTGATCAATTAATACTTTTAAAGTCTTAATTAAATATGTCCTTAACTAATAATTGTTACAATTAATTGATTTTTAAAAAATTCAATTAGTTAACATAAACTAATAACTAGCTAAAGTTAGTTATAACTTATTTGCAACTAAGTTTGAAGGTATAAGAAGAGAGTAAGGATTCATTTGAAAACAAGATAATAATAAGTATTGAAGACTTAGACATTTTTTGAAGTCAATCATTCATTTTTATTCTTTCTATGCTAATCTTCTAAGATAGTACAACTTTTACAGATAGACCCAATGGTACTTTATCTTATAGTTGAGTAACTGCTTAAGCAACACAAGTATAGCCAGCTTTATTTATCTTTTAATACTGATTATCTGAAGATCACTAAACTTAAGATATTTTGATGATTACTATTTGTAATTCTATGTGTAGATTTGAATTATTTGACCCAAATAATGACGAAGATTTTGTTATTTTGTGACACTTCATTGATTTATTTTAATTGTCAAGTTGTCATTCAAGTTTTTTAAGGGAAGAATGTTGGTTTCCTCAATAAAGTTATCCTTTTCTGCTAAGATGACTCTCCTTTGAGAATCTCATACTTTATTGTAATCTATTTGAATTTAATTTTAATATAATTTAATCTTTAGTTTTCTTCTAAATCTAATTTTATTTTTTTTGGTTATCTTCTTAACTTTTGATTTTAGTTTAGTTCATTATTGTTTATTTGTTTATTAGTTTCTTAGTCTATTCTTTTGTTTCATTAGTTAAAGATATTTCTTTAATCAATCTTCTTTTAAATATTTTCTAGAATTCTAGTTCTTTAGTTTTAAAAAAAAAAAATCTTAAATCACTATTAGTTCTTAATTTGTTTAGTTCTTCAACTAATAATATTTTTCATTTCTTTAAGTGTTTATCAGTTTATTTCATATTTTAGTTCATGTTTAGTTTCTTTAATTAATTTTAAACTTATTTATAATTAGTTTCTAGATTTGTTCAAGTCTTTAGATTAATAACCTTTGTTTAGTTTAGATTTAGTTTTAATAATTGCTTCTTAGTTGTTAGTTTATTTCTATTTAGTTTTAGTTTTTAACCTTGTTTAATCTTTTGATTTACTCCTTTTAGTTTATTTTAATTTGAGTGTTTATCTTAATTTGTTTTTATAGCTTTAGTAGTTTATTTTCTTAGTAGGCTAGTTTCCTTTAGCTTATTTGTTGGTTATCTATCTCTTCTATTTAAGTGATTGAATGTCTTATCTTTCTTATCCTAAATCTCTCTTCTTCTCTTTCTGTCATCTTTTGGAATTAAATTGGAGAATATTACAAGAAGTGAAATATTTATGAACATATGCATACTTATTGAATAAGATTTATATTTTTCAAGAGACTATCTAAATCATAAGTTTTCTCTGTTAGATAGAATATATTAAAGATTCTTATCTTCACTGATTCATGATTTAATAAATCAATTTCTAATTGTTATAATAGAATAATTTTCATTTGATAACTTGTTGATTATTTCTAAAAAATTGTAAAAAAAACCTCTTGCATCTTTAGGATCATAGACCAACCTTTAGAACCCCATGATTGGATTGGTATGATTCAAACTTGACCTTTACACTAGGTGAAAGGGTTGATTAATTGATGGTACAATTTTCATCATCAACAAATTTAGTGACACTACTAGATAAATCATTCAAAAATTTGATTTGTTTTTAAGTTTTGTTTTCTTCTTTTTAATGGTACTTGGAGGTCAACAACCTCCTATTATTCAACCTAGAATATACATAGAATATGATCAAATTGATTTTACTTTCAATTTAACACGTTATGCATGGTATAATCATCCAAAAAATCTTCATCAGGCTATTGAAGTCATAAATTAATAAGAATAAATTATAGAATTTTAAATTGATCAGTATTTAAATATTATATGTGAGACTCAATTTGATATTCTAAATTCAAATAGAAGAATTCAAGAAGATAGAGTTAGAGTTTTAATTGCTAATCTTAGGCCTAGAATTGATTTTCTTTTTGATTATTTCATGTTTGATGATTTTGTTTTGCCTATTGAAATTGTTGTTATAAAGCTAAATTTAAATCAAGTAGATCAAATTCAAGCTAATCAATCTATTTAGGTAAAAAATATTAAAACTTTCAATGGGAGATCAACTAGTGGGAGAATAACCAATAGTATAGTAGAGACTATTAGATCTTATTCACGAGCTGTAAAATAATAGAGATCAAGATGATCTAACTCGGGAAGAGATTCAAATAACCATAGCACCCTAGATCTCTGTTAATCCCATTAATGTAGAGAATCATCCTGGTAAGTTACCTTCTCTTAAGGGATTGAATATACCAAATTATTTTGGTGGTACTGGAGAATTTTGGGAAGATCACTTAGAAGATTTTAGATTAATTTTTCCTGTTCTTGGAATAACTAATGAAACAATTTGCTTAAGATTTTTTCCCAAACATTAGAAGGAAAAACTTATCAAGCATTTGTTAGTCTATTTGCTAAGGTTATTGACACTTGAAGAGATGTTGAATATTGGCTAGAGTTATCCTTTGGGAAAGCTAAAAAATATTTTTATCTATTCAATGATATTGTGAATTTTTATATTGATCCAGGTGAGATAATTTATTAATTCATTTCCAAAATCACTAACTGCATCAAAAGATCCCTTGTGATCTTAGGCCTTCTAAAGCATTATCAAAAATTTATTTTTGTAATGCTTTACCTTTAAAGTATAAAATAGAAAGACATTATAGAATATAGTGACACTTTAGGCTTATGTATTGAATATGAAAAGATGATTAAAATAATTGGTTTTAAAGATATGTTCTTTAAAGGTTTGAATTTAGATAATTTAGAAATATTGAAGGCCATATAAATTCTAGGTAATGAGCTAGTCATTATTAAAAGACAATTTAATTATAAAAATTCTTCTTCAAATAAGAATAATAAATGAGATAAAAATATAGACATTCTGTATAGCTATACTATTTGTGAACTTGATCATAATCTAGCCACTTGTCTAACAATCCTTAATTTAAGAAGTTTCTTCATGGAATAGATGAAATAACAAAATATTTAACATATAATATAAACAATCTTGATGATCTCTTGGAAAATGATAATGTGTATGTTATAAATACTAAGAGTAAAGATTATAATTCTTCTCAAAATAATAAAACAACAAATGATAAGTCTTCTTCTAATCATAAAGGAAAATCAACTCATAATAATTCTAATAATTCTAATGATAATGCTACACCAAATAATCCTTTTGCAACTGGATATAATAAAAATCAATATCAACATTATAAATCTAAATAAATTGGACAAATTGATGCTAAAAATTATCATATAATGATGATTTGTAAACAATTAAATTTTTATTTTCTTTATTGCAAGTAATTAGTTTTCTAGGACAACATGATAAGATCAATGAAGTAGTGAAAATTTTTAGAGCTGATGTAAGTTTGTAAGAGAAAATTAATTTTGAACATATCTATGCTCAAAATTTTGACCCTCCTATTGATTATATTCCTCCTTTCTATGTCACAATTAAGATCGCTAATAAAATAATTCATAATTTTATTATAAAAATAGGTGCCTCAAAGAATATCATGCATAAGTCGATTATAGGTCAATTGGGTATATCATATGGAGAAAATAGCAAGAAACTTATTAGTTTTGATTCGAGACAAACTAAGAGTTGTGGTAAGTTTCATGATATAGTCATTAAAATTTCACAAGATGAATGGATTAGATGTATGACTACTATTTAATTGTTGGATATTCCTAGTAACTATGCAATGTTGTTAGGAAGAGATTTATCTAAAAAAATTGGGACTTTTGTTGGAAAGAATATCACATGTGTTCCTGTTAATAATAAAATTATTTTTATTAAAATGGAATACATTTTTGATACCCATATTGAATCACCTTCTTCATCTAATATTTATTATACTGAAAATAAAATTAGAACTTATGAATTGTTAAATTTAGAGGAATCAAAAAATCAACATGAAAAAATATTTAAAAAGAATATGTTATGGTCACTTTACTTTGATGGAGCTTGTTTTAAAAAAGGTAATGGAGTTGAAATTTGTCTAATTTATCCTGTAGGTAAAATTTTTCATTATGCCTTTGAATTATCTTTCAAAAATACTAATAATAGAACAAAATTTGAAGCATTATGTTTGGGATTAGAAAAAGTCATAGAGTTGAATGTTAAACATTTAAAAGTTTTTTGAGATTCAGAGTAGGTAGTTAGACAAGTTCATTAGATTTATAAGACTAATCAAACTCATTTACACCATTATACACAAAGGGTTTGGTTATTACTTAAGCATTTTGAAGCTTTCAATATCACATATATTCTTAGAGAATTTAATGTAAGAGTAGATAAGCTTGTTGTTTATGCTTCTAACTCAACTCTAAGTGAGATTAAAGCTACTATAGACTTTCCTTTTCTTGAAGTTTTTTATCCTAATATTTTTGATTTAAATTATAGTTGGCTTATGTTTAGTTTTAATGAGCATATAGATTCAATCATTAAAGGTAATTACTTTGATCATGATGACTATGTACTAAATTGTGATGATTATTTACAATTAAGTACTAACAGATTATCTACTGGTTTGGTAAGTTTAGAGTCTATGTTCATGCCTAATGACTAACCTAAAATCCTTGAAGAGAAGAGCCACTAAGGAGAATCATAGGTGAGACCAATCCTATAAATTTAGGCACTAAAGAGGATCCTAAGCATGTTTATTTGAAAATTTAAGTGACTAAAAATGAGAAAGATAAGTTAATTAAATTGTTTAAAAAAATTATTTTTATTTTTTGCTTAGTCATATAAGGACCTTAAAGATTATGATACTAATATTATTAAACATGACTTTCCTATTAATCCTAGTATCAACCCTGTTAGACATAAAATATGAAGAATCAACCCTTTGTTGGATGATACCATTAACAAAGAGATGGATAAAATGATTAATGCTAGTGTCATTTTTCCTGTAACATATTTAGAATGGGTAGATAATTTAATTTTGGTTATAAATAAAAATGGTAATATTAGATTATGTGTCAATTTTAGATATCTAAATAAATCTAGTGTAAAAGATAATTTTCCTCTACCAAGCATAAATTATATTTTATAATAAGTTAAAGGATCTGAAATGATGTCTTTATTAGATGGATTTTTAAGTTATAATCATATTTTTGTACATTATGATGGTAGACATAAAACTACTTTTACCACACATAGAGGTACTTTTTATTATAAAATAATGCATTTTGATTTGATTAATGTAAGTGTTACTTCTTAGAGGGCCATGCATGTTATTTTTGATGATTTGATAGGCATAGTTATTTAAATTTAGTTAGATGATCTCACCGTTCATTTTAAAAAGAGAAAAAAGAATTTAGATCATCTTAGTGAAGTATTCATGAGATGTAGAAATTTTGGCATTTCTTTGAATCTAAAGAAGTCTATTTTTGGTGTGACTAAAGGTAAGTTATTAGGACATATAATTTCAAAAGATGGTATTTATATTGACCCCAAACGTGTTAAAAAAATTAAATAACTACCTCCTCCCAAGGATCAATCAAGTTTAAGGTCTTTCTTTAGTAAAATAAATTTTGTTATAAAATATATTTCAGATTTTATTGACAAATCTAATCTCTTACAATTTGCACTTAAGAAAGATGAAACATATATTTGGGATGAAGGTGCTGAATTCACCTTTAATTTTGTTAAAAATGTTATTGCAAGTGATCTTATTCTTGCTAAACCTAATTTGAAAAAAAACATTTATTTTCTATGTTAATGCTATTGAAAAGGTTATAGGAGCTGTAATAACTCAAGAGTTTGAAAATAATGAATAAAAACTAATCAGTTATATGAGCCAAGTTCTAAAAGATGCAAAAATTAGGTACCCCCTGATTGAGAAATTCATTTTCTTATTAGTTCCTCTTTGATTAAGTTTCATTATTTATTGATGAGAAACAAAGTTTTTATGCAATATAATATACTTATTTTGTCTTATATTTTATAACAACCAACCATTTAATCAAGGCTTGTTAAGTGGGTTTTAAGCATATAAGAATTTGATCTTGATTTTAAAACTTCTAAAACTATTAAAGGTATTGAATTAGTGAAACACTTGGCTAAAAATTATAACTCAAACATTAATGTCTTAGTTTTATCAGTTGATGAAAATAGAAATGCTAAATCACATTTAAACACCATGAAGGTTGTTCAATTTTATAAAAAAATTAAGTTTGGTTTTGAGATGAATGAATGAGAATGTTTATTAGTTGAAGACGATTGGTACCATGATTTAGTCTATTGTTTTCAAAATCATTCCTATCCTAATAACTTAGATAAAAAACAAATGTGTTCTTTAAGATTGAAAGCATTAAATTTCTATTTATTGAAATTTATTTTATTTTATCGTAATTGATACAGAGTTTTGCTAAGATGTCTTACACATAATCAAACTCAGAAGGTCCTTAGAGGTTGTCATGAAAGAAACTATGGTGGATATTATGTTGTAAAAACTATTGCTTATAAAATTTTTAGTGTAAGTTATTATTGACCTAATTTTTTTTAAGATGCTTATAAGTTAGTTTGTTCTTGTATGTCTTGTCAATTATTTGTTCGAAGAGATAAACTTCCTGCAATGCCTTTAAATCTGGTTCTTCTTGAAAAACTTTTTACAAAATAGGGTATTGACATTATTTCATATATTCATCCAGTTTCATCTATAGGTCATAGATATATTTTGATAGCTATGGATTATTTCACTAAATGTCCTAAAGCCAAATCACTTAAAAGTTCAATAACAGGTGAAGTAATTTTTTTTTTATAGAAAATCAAAATTTCTCTAGATTTAGAGTTCCATATGAAATTATTTTAGATAATGGATCTCAATTAATTTGAAATGAATTATTGGAATTATTAAGAAAATACTCTATTATCTCTACTCATTCATATAAGTATAATCCATAAGAAAATGGACAAGCTGAATCCATAAATAAAAATCTGATTTCTATTATGAAGAAACTAGTTTGTGATAAGAAAAGAAACTGGCATCTCAAAAATTTTGAAGCTTTATGGGCTGATAGGCCTATTATTAAAGTAACAACTATTTATTCATCTTTTATGTTAGCTTATGGGTTTAAATATACTTTTCCAATAGAAATTTAGATTTCTTTAGCGAGGACTGCTTTACAATATGTAGTTGAAGATACAAATTTAATTGAATGAAGATTACATGATTTAATAGATCTTAAGGAATCCAAAGCAAAAACATTATAGAAATTAGAAAGAGCTAATCAAAAATTAAAGAAATTTTTTTATATAAAAGTTTCTAACAAAAAGTTTAATATTGGTGATTTAGTCTTAGATTGGGATAAATCTCACAAGGATTCAGAAAAACATCATAAGTTTGATTCATTATGGCTTGGACCTTATAGAATTACCATATTTTTAGAAATAATACATTTCATCTTAAATATCTTGAATAAAATTAGCTACATTATTCTCTTAATGACCATCAATTGAAGCCATTCCATGATTAGTTATATTATTACTTATTCTTTTTGCTTTGTTTTTTATTTTCTTTTGATTTGTTTCATTTTCTACTCTGTTTGCTTTTCCAATTTGGTTTGTTTTTTATCTTTTTTGTAATTTTATTTTGAAGTGATCAATGAAAGGTTAAAACTGGAGAAATTTCATATTATGAAGGAAGAATACAAAAAAAATGTGAGATTATTGTAAGTATCATTCATTTTCAAAAATTACTCTTACAATTTCAATTTTTTTACTTAATGAATAATCTATGTTGAGTTATATATGGTTGTTATAGTATTACTTTATTTTTAGATTTTGTGCTTAAGGCATTTTAAATTAATTATGTATCCAGCCCAAACTTCCCTTTTATTTATTTCCCTTTCTTCATGTCACGCTAACTAAACAATCCATCCCTTGAAAAAAAACATTATTTAAGGGGTTCATGCTTAGCTACTTGAGAAATGATTTTTTTGGATCACACTCTCAAGAGAAATTTATTTTATTTAGTTGGCTATTTGTTACTACTCAAATTTATTACATAAAATTGACTAACAAGGTCACTAGTGTTATGCTTATTATTTACATGCCCTAATTTTTTCAAAATTTAATACTTACTGCCGTAGAGATGAACTTATTATAAAATATAAAACTATGTTGAAGACCCTATTGATTGATAAAATTTTAGATGCATTTTTTTTTAATTATAAAATGATTGGTTGATGAATTCATGTTGATGTTTCTAAGTGGTTTCAAAAAGTATGGTGGATTAATGAATAAAATTTGCATATATATATTTCTTAAATGTGATTAGTCATTTTGATTTTTAGTACGGTTTTAGTTGAGAAATGAACTTTTAGTTGTAATATATTAACAAATTATAATGATTATATAAATGATTTGATTTAGAACAGATGATAGCGATATTGATTATTGCATTCAAAAAATGCTATATTTGCAAATCAATATACTTCATTATAAGAATATAATGAAGGTATAGGTTAGATTAAATACTCAATTATACATATTACTTATCATTTAATGACCATTCAAAATATTTATGGAAATAATGTGGTGATGTTGTGAGAAGTTTCAGAGCTATATAGAAAGTTTGGGTAATTTACCTATCTAATGGTGCATATCTTGAGCGTTATTATTGTGTATCATAAATTCCAAATTCCTCTTTGATATCATCAGGTCATTATCAATTTCAAGACTTTAGATATATAAGTTTAGATGCATAAAGGGTATTTATTTGTTTCCTTGGTCATAGAAATTCTTATGGTAAAAAGGCTAGGATCTTAAATTTGTTCATGAGATAAGTTTAATGGCATGTGAGTTTATTTCAAATACTTACATGAATTTTCAAAAATATTAACATTGCTTGAATTAATACCTTTGAAATTATTTAAAAAGACTTTATTTATCACATGGTTTGGCTTTAAGACCTAAGGAGTCATGATGCTAGGGTATTGAGATTTATTGAGATTGTGACTCCATCGTGAAATATATTTGTTTGGCTTAAGTATGGGTTATAGTTTAAAAGGACTTATCATAATTTACATAGACCATGACACTATGTGAATTGGAAACTATAAGGACCATCGTGAATTTCGTATAGTCATTAAGTCTTAAGGCCCCTTAGATTGATGATGAAGCAAAATCAACATATGTGTTGCTTTGTGAGCTAGAGATTAGTTGGCAAAGATGGAGACCAAGGAAATGAGAGTTATCATGAACATTAAATGTGAAGATGTGACCTTGAAGTTTTGAGATTGGCACATAGATTTGTTGGTAAGGGAATTAATGTGAAATGATCATTTCCTCAAATAATGCAAATTAGCTGATGATATAGTATGAAGGGATAGTTATGGCTAGTATGGGATAGTATGAAGTGAATTAGTAGGATTAATATGTAAATTTTTATTAAATATAGACTAATATGGATAAAACACATCACTAAATTTATTGTGGTGATAGGTTGATGGATATAAGTTTTTAGTTTCTTGATTTTTGGTCATTTTTCACAAGCCTGCTCGAGGAAGTGAATCTCTGGCCAATTGATTTTTGAGTTGCAGGGAGAGATTTTGTGCAAAAGATATCCAATAGAAATCTTTGGGTTCATATATAGCTATGTTTCAAATAAATTCAAGAGATTTAGAAGGATTTTGTTGTTCTTTTAAGCAAGTTTATAGTAATATGAAAGGAATGATTCTTTAGTTACACAAATAAAGTTTTATGGTCTACATGAGCTTTATTCAAAGTTCTAATTATTTTCTAAATGATTTTCTATGAATAAATATGAACTGTAATGTGAAAAATGTGCCAGTTCACCTTCATTTGTGAAGTAATGATAGTTTTTATTGAAGGGTTTTTGAGAATATAATCTGTTATGTGTAAATGGGTATGTATGAGGAAGAGAAGTTGCATGGTAAATAACTATTCTATGCTTCTTGTTTGTGATCCATTATGGGTTGGTGAAAGAATAACAAGGTTTGGTTATCAAAATACGAAGTATAGATTTGTTATTTTTGAGTCGTATTCTTTCAAAAGATTATTTCATAAATTGTTGGATAATATGGTAATGGTGCATGCATGTCAATCTTGATGAAAAAGGTCACATGCATATTTTAGAATAAGTCAGTAAGTTTTTTGAATCTATAGATCTGATAGTTCTTTCAATTTTTGGAGTTGTTTCACTGGTTTAGTTCTGGGGTTTTCATTCTTGAGTTGAAAGTATGGTTTTGGCATGAACAATTGTTATTGACTTATCAGGGTTTCCATTTTTTTCTTAAAAATGGGCTTGATAGATTAGTTGTTAGAATGGCATGAGTATTTGATAGTTTCAAAATGGCTTTTAAGGAATTATATGTTTAAGTGCTATCAATAGATTAAAGATTCATAATTTGTTTTAAACCCTAATTATAAGTGGTTAACACATTTCTCCATATTGACTTGTATCATGCTTTCTGAAGTTATGTTATTCAAGTATATTTAAGGTTTCTTTCAAGGCAATTAGAATGATATATTTGAAATTATTTATGTGAAGAGTTGTCTGAACCTTGAAAATTCATTAATAAATCTGCTCATTTTAGCATAATTATGAAATTTATGAAAAATAATGATGCATGTTTGGGTCTCTGTCAAGGAAGTTTTATTCATTTGAAAACTTTCATATGTTGATTTATAGGAAAATTTCTAAATAAACTCAATTGGTTATTTTATGGAATTATATCAAAAGATTTATAAATAGATCTCTTCATATAATCTATTTATAATAGTTGTGCATGTACATTGAAAGTTAATGATGTTTGCCTATGTATTTTAGAAGTATCAAGGTTTGGAACTTTAAGAATTGGTCTCAATATGGTTATCTATGATAGAATTGAAATATGGGGATCATCTTATAAAAACCTAAGTTTTTAGTTTTGGAACAAATGATTTTTGGGTTGAAAATTTTGTAACTTAAAATCATTATGTGGAAATTCAAATGGAATTAATCGATCATTTTGCAAACTATATGCTAAAATTTGTCATGGATATATAACATATTCTTGAGATTGTAAACTTATCTGTTAGTTTTTAGTTGCAAGGGTCATTTAAGGTTTTAGATTAGATGATATTTCTATTAAAACTTCACCTCAATATTGAAGTTTTAAACTTTTCTTTGAAAATGGATGTTGAAGTTAATATTCTTTAATACTTCTCATTTTGAAATTTTTATCACAATATTATATTGGGATAAACAAATAAGATTTCAGATATTATTTTTTTTTTTACTTGGAAAGTATTTGTTGGGATTTGGTATCTTCCTTTGAAATGGCTTACTTTTAAATATTTTTGAAAGGTGATTAGGCTAGTTAGATTGTATTGATATAAAAGTTTAGTCATTATAAATAGAATAATGAGTTATTGTAGATATATTATTGGTTTGTATTTAGATTTTTGTTAAAGTTTTCAAAAATATTTTGATATAGATATATGGTTTTTAATTCATGATATGGTTCAGTTTCAATTTATTTACATATAACAACCTTTAGTCTTGTTTCTTTTTGGGCATTTGTTGTTTCTTACTTTTAAATTTGATTGCAATATTTTAGATTGATCATAATGTCAAGGTCAGATCATCCTGGTTCAAAAAGTAGTAATGAAAATAGGGGATGGGGATAGAGTTCCAATAGTGATACTAACCAACTTAATCCCAATAGAGGTATTCCTAGGTGTGGTTTTTGTCCAAAAAACTTTGGCCCTAGATTCCATAAGAGGACAAGAATTGAATTTTGGGACATTCTAAGTAATTTTCCTATTAATCTAGTAAATAGGGGATATAGAGGTAACAAAGGTTTTTTTAGTTTTAGGTTTGGATCTCTAACACCTTCTTAAAATAAGTCATCTCACCATTTGGATCATGACCCTCAACATTTGCCATTTCAACATCCTAATGTTGAAAGAATTGAACCTATTATTGATCTTCTACCTGTAAATCAAGTCACATAGCTTGAGATAAAGACTACCCATTCTAAAAAAATTAATAATTTCGCCATCCCTTGAGATCCTTCTCCATCCCATGTAGAGCCTACAAGAAAATGTAAAATATTAAGTCTAGTTATTGCCCATAGTGAACCTATTCTATGATCAGAAAGATTAAATTTGGTAGTTTAAGGTTATGTTGGTAGAAGGAAGACAACAAACATTCCACATTCTGCTACAAAAAGAGGACTATAAAAAAGAGAGCTCAAACTCTATTTGAGCCATAGATAGTAATGGAGGTCAAGATGTTGAAAAGAATCAAATTGGAGATTGATGGCAACACAATTAATTCAAGAACAGGATTGGTGCCATTTATTGTTATAGAGATGGAATATAATGTTTGCCTTCATGAACAAGACAATAGTGAAATCGAGGTGTTATCTGATTCAGATGATTATTGGTCATCTAAGGGATAGAATTTTTGTTTATGTTAAACTTTTCATGACAAAGCCTGATATTTCAATTTGATACTTTAGTTTTTAGACTTTGATATATTTTGATGAATTTTGGAAAATACAACAATTTTTGGATTTGATATAATATATATGCTTAAGTTATTTGATATGCATTATGGATTAATATAAATAGGGTTTATTAATATTTGATTTATTTATTTTATGATTAGAATATGTATTCTATTATATTATTAATCATAAGGTTCTCCATCCATTAATATTAGTACCTCTAGTCTATATTCAATAAATTTTATCAATTAAGACTTTTAAAGTCTTAATTAAACCTATCCTTAACTAATAATTGTTATAATTAATTGACTTTTAAAAAAGTCAATTAGTTAACATAAACTAATAACTAACTAAAGTTATTTATAACCTATTTACAACTAAGTTTGAAAGTATAAGAAGAGGTCAAGGATTCATTTGAAGATACAAGAATAACATGTATTGAAGACTTTGACATTTTTTGAAGTTAATCATTCATCTTTCTTCTTTCTATGTGAATCCTTTGAGATAGTACAACTTTTACATATATCCCTAATGATACTTTATCTGACAGTTGAGTGACTGTTTTGCAACATAGGTATATCCAACTTTATTTATCATTTAATACTCATTATCTAAACATAACTAAGATTAAATTCTTTTAATGATTTATATTTTTAGTCCTATGGATAAATTCCAAGTATTCAACCTAAATAATGGTGATCATTTCACTATTTTACAACACTTCATTGATCTATTTTGATTGTAAAGTTGTCTTTCATGTTTTTGTAAAGAAAGAATGTTGGATTTCTTAATAAATTTATCCTTTTATACTATAATGAATCTCCTTTGTGACTTGCATACTTTATTTTAATCTATTGTAATCTAATTTTAATATAATTTAATATTTAGTTTTCTTCTAAATCTGATTTTATTTTTTTTGGTCATCTTATTAACTTTTGATTTTAGTTTAGTTCATTGATGTTTATTTCTTTATTACTTTCTTAGTCTCTTATTTGTCTTTTATTTTGTTTAATTAGTTATAGATATTTATTTAATCAATCTTATTTTAGATATTTTTTATAAATCTAGTTCTTTAGTTTTTTTTTATCTTAAATCTCTATTAGTTCTTAATTTGTGTAGTTCTCCAATTAATAATATTTTCTATTTCTTTAATTTACTGTCTAGTTCTCTAATTAATAATCTTTTCTATTTCTTTAATATAATTATTTGGCAATTTATTTCATAGTTTAGTTCTTGTTTAGTTGCTTTATTTAATTTTATACTTATTTATAATTAGTTTTTAGATTTATTCAATTTTTTAGATTAATAGTATTTGTTTAGTTTAGATTTAGTTTTAGTTTTTGACCTTGTTTAATATTTTAATATTTTGATTACCCCTTATAGTTTATTTTAATTTGAGTGTTTGTCTTAATTAGTTTTTATAACTTTAATAGTTTATTTTCTTAGTAGGCTATTTTCCTTTAGCTTGTTTGTTGGTTGTCTCTCTCTTTTATTTAAGTGATTAAATGTCTTATCTTTCTTATCCTAAATGTATCTTATTCTCTTTCTGTCATCTTTTGGAATTAACTTGGAGAATATTACAACAAGATGTGAAATATTTCTGAATATATGAATACTTATTGAATCATATTTCTATTCTTCAAAAGACTATATAAATCATAGATTTTCTCTGTTGGATAAAATAGATTACACATTTTTATCTTAACTGATTCATGATTTAATAAATAGATTTTTTATTGTTATAATGGAATAAGTTGCATTTGATAAATTGTTGATTATTTCCCATAACTTATTAAAAAACCTCATGTGTTTAGGATCGTAGACAAACCTTTAGAACCCCACCATTAGATTGGTATGATTTTGACTTGACCTTCATGATAGGCAAAAGTATTGATTCATTTCTAGTATAATTTCCATCATTAAAAGAAGCCATGCCACATATTTTAATGATATTTTGAATGATTCCAAGATGAACTACTTAGTCTACAACTAAGAGTTATACACCATTTATGCAAGTGTTGAAAAAATGGGTGTATTATTTATTTCTAAAAAAATTATATTTTATATAGACCCTCATTTTAGTTAGTTAATTAATAGATAAGGGAAGGTAAATAAGTGACATAATAAATCTACTGATTTGTTTTAGATATACATGTTTGTCTTGAAGCACCAAAAAAAACATTCAAATAAGGATTCTAACATACTAAACATAGTATCACTCATGTTAAATTTCACGTGAGTATAATTCATTGATCCCATTAGGAATGTTACATATAATACCAAGACTTTTTAAGATGCTAGGGGAGCATGCACAAAACCAAAAAGTATATAAAAAATACATGGTTGGATTACATATAAATTGGGTTGTTGTTCAAGTGAGCATAATTATGCACAACTAGAGGCTCAATGCAAGAAAACATGACCAAGTAGAAACACAAGAAATGATTAGTAGGAAAATTTGGTTGTGACAACATATTTTCATGATTTATGAAAGGATACTATTATCCCCAAATGGGTGGCGATATGTGTGAGTGTCTGAAAAGATGCCATGTTTTAAATATGCAAAAGGTGGAATCTAAAACATAATCTTATATCAACCACTACATATAATTCATAAATACTGGGATTACATTAGCATGAATTTTATGCTAAGAATTCTAAGAACAAAGATAGGAAATGATTCCATGTTTTTAGGGGTAAATACATTCTCCAAGATGCAATATTTAATTGCATTATACAAGGTGAACAATGAGATAAACATCACCAATTTATTCTAAAATAGTGATTACATGCCAATCATGAATAGTTTTAGTCAAGAATAGTGCCAATTAGGAATAATGCCAAATAATAGCAAAGAGTAACATTAAGAATAGTGCCCTTAACACTTCACCAAAGTGACTAGTGCCTCCATATCATCAAGAAGCCTCATCACCATCCTGCATCATCACCTAACATATCATCATGAATAATACTAATGAATAGTGTTGCATGCATAGTGTAGCATGAATAGTAATTTTCCCACCACATCATTCTCCTCTAGTTGAAAATAACTCAGATCCTATGAGTTGTCTTGATTGTATCTATGTCATTTATTTTGAAAAAAAAAGAAAGCACATAACTTTGTTTCTAGGTGATGCGATATTTCTCAATCCCTTAGATGCTCTTTCATTAGACATCCAAGGTAACTAATGTGATCTCATGATCACATAGATAGGATGAGTGGTAGAACCACCCTTTCAATAACCAAGGGTAATGACCTTGGCATCCCTTTCAAATGTGCCACGTGTACTCAAAGAATATTCTTTTTCCATTTCCACTTCTAGTTTCTACACACTAGCCCCAAAATCATCCTCCTCCTCCAAAATCTAATCTATTTACAAAATAAATGTAAGGTAGACTCCAATCCACCATAATAAATTAGGAGATGACACCCACCACAAACTAACCTCCTCCTCCAAGATACTCTACCATGCATCTCATTTCCCCATGTGAGTTCTAGCCCACCACTAATCATCCACCACCACCTAAATC
Organism: Torreya grandis; assembly: GCA_037957365.1. Taxonomy (NCBI): domain Eukaryota; kingdom Viridiplantae; phylum Streptophyta; class Pinopsida; order Cupressales; family Taxaceae; genus Torreya; species Torreya grandis. The sequence goes on along the minus strand of JARHVA010006718.1, from coordinate 78,455 downwards.
CCAATTGTATTTATTTACCCAACATCCAACCACCTGTTGAATCCTCCACATCACATAACACATCCACTTGTTTCTCCTTTCCCATGGATGAAAAATATATCTTCATCTCACTTTCATGTACATCCACTTGCATAACAAACACATCCAAAGTTTCTACCAAAGAAACTTGCAACTCATCTTCAATACTAGCATGCTCCGCATGATTTTCGGTTTATTTATGGGATTCCAATGGCCCATCCATAAAAAATACCATGGTTATCTTCTCAAATTACATAACATTAATCTCATCCCGTACACATATCTACAAATTTCCTCTTGTGCACTATCTTGCACAACCTCTTCATCCAAAGTTTCCACCATGGAAACATGCAAATATATTTTATCCTCCTCTCCCTCTATATGAAAATCCACATGGTTGTAATTTCATTTCATATTAAACTCTTCAAGGCTGAAATTTTATTCACTCTCCTCAACATTCTCCCACATAATCTCTTCCTCATCTTCAAACAATGGGTATCCTTCATCTTCTTCAACAAAAATCAGCTTTCTTTCCTTCTCAATATTATTGTCTTCTCTCAATTATTTAATGTTTTACATCCATTAATCTTTTATTCTTTCCTCTTATTTATCTCCACACTTTATAATCTCTTCAACACATAGCTGGAACTCCACACATCCTCATTCTTGCAATCTTCACCCTCATGGGATTTTTAACTATCTTCTCTTCAAAACATATCTCTAGCTTAACTACCCATTACATGATCCCTTATAAAACTTATTGCCCATATATCAAACACTTTAATCTAATATTATTCTCCATCTCTTCAAAACTTGGAAAACACAAAACACATAATGCACTCTAGCATCCTCAACTCAACCTCTCTTCTCACAACCTCTGCCCAAGGAATAAGAACTTACTCAAATACCACTTGATGTGGCCTTTAAAAAAATAATGTATTCAAAAATAAATAATAACTCTCATTCGCATAAAAAACCTCACAATATCATTTCATAAACATCATTATAATTCTCTTTAACAATAACACATTACACATTCTCATTGATATTCAACAAATCATACAGCTTCAATAAGCTATTATTTCATTGAAAAATACTTGAACAACATGCCAAGGAGGTTACCAAAGGCATCCAAAATAATTTACCACACAAAATCACCTATTCTCTTCTATCCTAACTAAACAATCAAAGGATACAATTATTTAAATAAATTTGCATTAGGAAAACAACAAAGGGGTCCAAGATGGCACCAACCATTCACATAGGGAAATATCCCATCAAGAACACATGATATTTCTAGTAAATACATGCCACATTTCATATGATATGAATTATGGCTAAATATAAAGGTTCCATCAAGAAAAATGTGCCAACCTCACATGCTTGTCACATGGCTAGTCAAAAAAAAAAAAGAAGATTCTAATTTAGAATTGTGAAATTTGTCTCCTTGTCTTCAAAAACCTCCAAAGGCTGATTGATTAACCTTTTTACCATTATTTATTGTCTTCACATGAAAATGGTGCCCGATGACACATATGCAATCTAAAATACTGATTAGATACCAATTAGAAATAGTGCCAATCAAGAATAGTGCCTAATAATAGTAAATAATAACATCAAGAATAGTGTCCTTGACAACTCACCAAAATGAATAGTGCCTCCACATCATAAATAAGCCTCATCACCATCCTTCATAATCACCTATCACATCATCATGAATAATAATATTCCTGCCACATAAAAAAAATTAGTTCATAGTATAAAGATCATGTAAATGTATGACAAAAGAGAAATTTGTAAAAATTAGGATACTCGGTGATGATGCATTTAATAAAATAATTTTTTTATGAGGAACATATAAAAATATATAAATGAAAAATATTTTTCTATGTAGAATATTACATAGATTTTCAAAAACTACATATGATATTAAACTGCCCAAACAATTGCATATATATCCCATACTTAATGTATAATATTTATATGATTACCATAAGGGAATATGAGATGATGAGAAGGAGGAAGTGAGAGTTTAATTACTTAAATATAAGGTGTAGATGCCAGAAATGGAGGAGGAAATAGAAACAACTTTTGACGAGCTATGGTGGTAAATAAGACACAAAGAAATTAATATAATAAATGCTTGGTAAAATTGAAATTTTTTGTATTAGAGGATGTGACATGGTTGTATCTCATGGATATTTATACATCTTTATGCCCATACTCTTTTAGATTTCAAATTTTGATTAGTTCATAACATAATAATGTGTCCCACTGCATGGCCAAAAAAAATTTTAAAATATAATATTATAAAATAAATGCTAAAAAAACCTTAACAAACTTTAAATTATTTGGATAAATTTGGATGAAATGCATATTTTCATATATAATCTAAAATTTATATTTTATATTAACAACATATATCTAATCTCAAGTATTTTTGGCTAGGAGAGTGGAACTGTATGCCACCTATTTATGCAAAAATGTGTGAAACTTCATTAAACTCTGATCTAAGTAGGAGCTCCAAATTATTTTAAATTACTCAGGTGTTTAATGCAGGAGTATAACTAGTGTATAAAAATCATGAAATTCTATATTTACATTTTTATGAAGTGAGAGGCACAAGGGCATATAAAAATTTAAACACAAAACATTACACATAAATTATGGAGGAACACGTGTGTATAAATAAACATCACACATAAGGAAGCCTCAAAGACTTGATTTGCACATGAATTCATAAATAATATCATGCCTTAGTTGTGTAAGGCCACATTAAAATATAAATAGTAGGTTAATAACTCTTAGCCCAAAAAAGACACATGTATCAAATGTACAAGCGTTAGGACACAAGAATAAATGATGCACATAGTATAGTTAATGCATGAAATAAATTATACATGGTAGAATAAAAAATAAAATGGTTTTAAATTTAATATTATAATTCCTTGTGGACCTATTAACAGATACCTGAGACATATGTTAAACACATTAAGGACTAAAAAGTTCTAATGAGGGAGTTAGTGGATTCAAAATTAAAATATATCCACGTAACGATTAGTTTTGAGGCTAGCCATAACAAAACTACCAATTCCAAATTCTAAATTTAAACATTGGTGGGAGATACAATTCAACTTAAATGAGGTCACTAAACTAGTATCAAACCAAATCAAGAAGTATAGAGAATCCCAAAAGCTATATAAGGATATGTGGGGTCATGATCGCGAAGTGTGATCAAGAACACTAAATAAAATCTACAAAATTTTCCAAGAGAGAGCACAAGAGTGAGGATACCCATAGAGATGATTGTGTATAGGAGTCCAAGAGAGACTTCATTATTTCATAATAGGTTGAATGCTAGTTTATTTGAGTTAAACATTTACCTTTGGATATGAGAGTGTGTGTATTGTAATATATAGTTCATTAATGAAATAAAT